>CM074807.1:1348739-1405595 GCA_037447605.1 Zygnema circumcarinatum
GTGACTTTCCAAAATACAACCTTTATCTAAGTTGAGTACTGTTTTCCCTTTGCTGTCACTATGCCAAGCTACCATCTTGTTCTATTCTGCCTTACACTCATCCCAATGACCGATGATAACTAGAAGCCTAGCTAAGAGAATAGCCGAGGAGAGGACAGGGGAAGAGAGCCCCCAAGGAAGGGCCCTTTGCGCATCGAGTCCAGCCGCCGGTGGGAACATCTTCAGGATCCCTACGTCTTCCGCTGCGCGTACCTCTGAATCTCCCGGATCCTGGCTCTATGCTGCAGGCAGACCCACAGCACCAGCCCAACCCTTCATTAGTTTCAGCACGGACGCGCGAGTGGCCGTACAGCACCTGCAACTAGCTCAGCAGTCTTCTCTTAACCCCACGTATCTTGTGCTACAGGGGTCTACTGTATGTACCCTTTCCAATGAGGCAGTACGGACTCGAGTTTGGACTTTTCCGAGGCCGGTACCAGGTACCGTACGGTAGGCCTGCGCAGGTCGGACCGTACCATACCCATACCTATGGAAGCCTGGCGGCCGCGCCCCCAACCCTAACAAGGAGGAAGGGAGGGAGGCCCGGAGGAGGAGGAGGAGGAGGGGGCCTGCAAGATAGGTAGATAGATAGATAGATGGCGCGGGAGGGCGGCTACGGCGTCGCGACAGACAAACCGACTCGGAAGCGAAAAAGTCGCAATCGTGGTGAGAAAAAGGGGGCGGGAGAGAGTAGCATTGGGGATGCTCTGAGACTAGATGCACAATTGTTCAAGCATGCATGGAACGGCATTGACACGGTAGAGCACGATTGGGAAGATGAATTAAACGCGACAAATTTTTATAGTGATCTTCAATTTAAGAAAAAAATACTAGCGCATCTGAAAGTGATTGAGAATGACAGGGTAGTTTATCATCTAGTGGTTAAAAATGGCATCAAAAATATCTACTGCATCACCATTCCTCCCAATTTCATAAAGTCTTTTTTAAGTTTGCCTTTGTGGGAGGACATTCAAGACGCGGCACCATGGGTTTCCCAAATGGTGGGGGGGATAGTTCGGAATGAGTCACACCGTGCCAACAGCAAACTATACATAGTTGGTGTGCGCAAGTGTCCTCGGGGTAAATCTTATAAAGGCTGTGAGTATTTCGGAAGATATATTAGGAGGCAAAAGTCAGAGGTTGTGAACAGAGAGTATGAGCGGGTGAGAGAGATAGTAGACCGCTACCAAAAAAGGGTTGGCGAACTGACAAAGCTTCTGTGGCCCTCTGCTTCTGCGGCAATGTCAGAAGCCATGAGAGAGTCAGGTTTAGGGCAGGTCTGCCCTTCCATTTTTAGTGCGGTTTCTATGTCTTTGGACTACTCTTCAGTTCTGCACAAGGACGGACAAGACAAAGGTGCAACGCACCTTCAGTGGTTCAATCAGTCCTCCAAGATAGATTCTTTGATCACACGATTTGTGCTCCCAAGCATCAGGTGCATATATGAGGCCACACATGGTGCAAGCATTTTGTTCTTGGGAGCAGCTCAGCATGGAACGGAAGGCATCAGGTCCGTCAAAGGTGTGCGGGGAATCGCTTGTTACACAAACAACGAAGTGTTGAGAGCGGCGACTGCTGCAAAGAAGGCGTACACCAATCGAGGAATAACGCTGCCTTTAGACCGTTTTGGGTCAAAAATTGGTAGCGACGGCTCATTCTTGCGAATAGAAGGGAACAGATTTTGATGCAAAGGTGCATTCAAAAATCTATCGTTCACACTACACCAACATGTCATATACTTTGGTTTGAGCTCAAAGACAAGAAGCATCTTACTTGTGGCTGCTTTTTGCAGGGCACGGAAGGCCCTTTCATACCGTAACCCTTCTCTCCTTCGGCCTTTTCTCTCTCCTTTCCCCCACTTCCTCCTTTAAATGCACGCTTGAAAAAGAATGACATTAGATTAAATAAGGCCCTGCATGTTTCTATAAAGCCGGCCTTCCTCTCACAGGCCTCCAGGCTGCATACTGTAATCGTCTTAATCGTTTTCAAAGTGCTTCACTTTTTAGGGTTCCTGTGGGCTGTCCATTCGCCCCAACTGTTGCTTCGCATGATGTGCATCACAACAGGTCGGTTCTCGCACTACGCTGCAGTCCACGGATTAGGGTTTCTGCAGAGGCTTGTCACTGGATAGAGGAGGCCATAAGGTGGTGTTTCTGCCGAGACTGCTCACTAGAGAGAGGAGGCCATGGATTAGGGTTTGCAGAGCTCGCTCACTGGATAGAGGAGGCCATGGATTAAGGTTTCTGCAGGAGTTTCTCAACAAGGAGAGGACATCGGCTAGTGTAGCAGTCTATTTGCAGCTCCATGGAGCCGGTTAGCGTATTAGAGAGCCTGGGAGCAGAAATAACGGCCATAGTGACTCCAGTATCCGCATGCATGCATGCTGCTCGTGCTGCTCATGGTGCGTGGCCTCACTCCAAACGGCTCTCCAGAGAGCGGCCGGCTATTGGTGCTCTCATTTATCACGAAAGGAGGTGTGTTTTCAACTCCTCTGTTCATTTTTCTGCTTTTGGATGCTGACTATTTGCCCTCCATGTTTTCCATCCCACATTCATTGGCACTAGCATTTATTCCGAATCTGGAATTCAAATTCTTGTTTCTCATAAAAGCGCAGGGGGAGGGCTCGCATTTATCCTCCATTCATGTCTGACTAAAGTGACTTATGCTTTTCTATATCAGTGAATAGAGACCGAGCCGGGCACATAAAATGCTCATTATTCAGTCTTTAGTGTTTTCAATTTCGAACCAGCGACTAAAGTCCTGCACCAATACATACTCCATCATGCACATCAGCCAGCTGCTGCTCCTGCTGAATGTTTTTGTGTCATTCTAGATCAATTTCAGTAGTGATTGTGCCAACTTAAGAGCAATATAGAGCAGGTCATATCAATGGGCATATAAACATCAAGAAACAGGGTAGGCACAGGAAATGAAGATGTAGAACGACCCATAGAAAGCTTACTTCTCGCAATGGTGAAGTCGATGAATGTTTGATGCAGCGTTTGCGTACTATAGAACGTGAATGTTTCATTTTTTTCTATTAATTCTTGCATGTTTTTTTCCTTTAAGCCTTGATACCGTCCCTCTGAGTGTTGCCGATAAGTCCGATGGGTCCTCAGTGTTTTATTCGCACAATGAAGCTGCATTGAGCTTGTGTTAAATTTGAGATCTGCCTTGTTTGATCTGCTTTGTGCAGCTGGGTGGCTCCGTGGCAGTGCTAATTATCCAGGCAAGCTACCAGGGCTTTTGAGCGCGGCCTATTTTGACTGTGGTACGGAATCATCTGATCACCTTCTAGATTGCAGAATTGTTTTTTGATTACTCCTGTGAATGTCGCAGTTCGTATAGCGTGGGTAATCGCATTGCATCTTGAGCTCATTCAAGGTTAATGCTGGGCATCAGAACGTCAATGGCATTTGACAACTAATCAAGCATAGTAGGATTTGCAAATAAATTCCGTTTTAGTGGTCCACCTAATCCATGAGGCGAAGCTAGTTTGACCTCAACATATGAGGAGCTGCAGCCGAATTGCGTCATTTCAAATACTTCAGAATCCATTACATGGTTGGTGTATGTTCACAGTCTCCTATGAGTCTGTAGCTATTGCAGAAGATCAGCGGAGCCCTTCCTTGTCAAGAATTACATCATGCTAAGAACTGCAATCTGATCTGACCTACTCGTCTGTGACTCGTGCTCTGTCAGACCCTCTCCATTCCCATTGACATCATCACCTTCAGCATCATTCTTCACTGAACTTCTCCATTGTGGGAGTCCTCGCCGGCTTCTTCTTCCTCCTCATGCACTCGTATCTGGTTATCAAAGGGGCGGTGGTTCACCCACCTGCCGGAATGGACGACGTGGCTACTCCTTTTGGCAATGGCCGTATACGACCTTATAGCGGTCCTCATGCCAGGTGGGCCAATAGCATCCTGACACCTGTAACCTTTCTGCTTATCTAATGTCACTTGCTACTTCCCCAAATAAAGCCAACCAGGAAGAGAAGCAGAAGCTTTGACATGCTTTCTAACAGCAGATGGCACGTGGAGTGTGCAGAAGGAAGAGAAAATTTCGTCGAGACAAGCTGCCGCAGGACGGAACCCGCCCCTGCAGCATTGTCGTGCGCGGGAGGACGCTTTGATAGCTTACAGAAACGCACTCTACGCCTCTCCCTCTCTCTCCCTCTCGCTCTCTCTCCTCCCTCTCTCCTACCTCGCCTCTCTCGCCTCTCCTCTCTCCTGACGATTACGGCAGCCATAGCCGCACTGCACTCCTTCCAAACTGCACTCCTTCCAAAGGGGGCCCCCTTGGAGGGGGCCGCTGAGTCCTTTGCAGGAGCCTCTCAGCGCAAAGCCTTCAACAGAGTATGACATGAGAAGATGAGCAGCTGCAACAGTCAGCATCTAGTGCACTTTAGGGATAATCTTTTGAAAGGTTGACGGTTTTCCACTGTCCTACTTTATCACCAAATGGATGCCATCTCCGCTCCTGTGCTGGCCACTCATGCAGTGGGGAAATGTTGCACATCAGATTCAGGTTTGGTTTGTGAGGAAGGCTATCGGTCAATTCAACCATTCATTCCATTTCGCCTCTGCTTTTTAATCAAAGTTTAAATTCCATGCATTTTAAATCCTAACTTATCTTTCGTGGAAGCCGGGAGTCGAACCGTGCAGACTACAATGAAATCCTGTGCTTAACGCTTTAATTCCGTTTCCAATATCTGTGAAAATGCAAGTACATTGAAAGCCCACACGTAAAGCTGAATTGAAGTGGAAGTATTTATTATTTCAAGCATCAAGCAGAAATTTTGCCACTCTGGACAATCTGATATCCAGAAAACTTAAAAAACTGAAACATTGGCTAAAACCCCTGAGTGACTGATCGGATGAAGGTTAAACCCTCGTCACGCCTTAGCTTTGTACTGTCGAATTCTTGGTTCTCAATTGAACTTGTAAACTTCTCTGGCTAAAGGGAGGCCTGTGAGTTGACGTAGCCTTTCAAACTAGATGGAAGATCATCTTTCACAGAGGAAAAATTCTTGTCCATAACAGATAAACGTTGAGAAACCATGCAGAAACGAGGGTTTTTTAAGATGAGAGCCTTACATGAAGTGAAAAATAATATCAATTGCGCTGAAAGGGAATCATTAATTATGTAATTAGTACACAAGCTAGTCGTGGAGTTGTTCCTATGCAGTCACCCTAAACGAGTATCTGAGCAAACAAGCGCATTGCTGCTGAGAATATCTGAGCCTCAAAGTGGCGAGGATGCTGCCTGCAGGAAGGAAGCAGGATGTTACTTTTGATGGAAGCCCTGCACCAGCGACTGGTGGAACAGCGTTTTTTTTTTTTTTTTTTTGAAGTAATTTGAAGGTACAGGCTCACACGGCACAGGCTCCTCAGAGAATGGCAATCAACCCTGGCCTGGAACACAACTCAGCCAGAATTCGTCGAGCAAGAGAATATGAGCAGGAGTAGAAAGATGGGATTCCGGGGAAGGGGATTCTTTGTTGTTGAAACAAGCTAGATACAATACAGTACGACGCCGTATCGTACTGTACAGTACAGTGGAGGGTCCTCGTATTTACCGCCCGAAGGAGTGCGTTGTAGCAAGATAAGTGGGGTTAAACAAAGATTGCTGAGCTAGCTGCAGGTGCTGTACGGCCACACGCGCGTCCGTGCTGAAACTAATGAAGGGTTGGGTTGGTTCTGTGGGTCTGCCTGCAGCATAGAGCCAGGATCCGGGGGATTCAGAGGTACGCGCAGCGGAAGACGTAGGGATCCTGAAGATGTTCCCACCGGCTGCTGGACTCGATGCGCGAAGAGCCCTTCCTTGGGGGCTCTCTTCCTGTAACAAACCTGCCAACTGCAAGGTTTGAACACAAGACCTCCCGGTATCCACACCAGTGCTTTACCATTAAAAGGCAACCGCGGATGTAAGTACTAGGCCATACAACCCATGTATAGCGTTTCGCTACATTCCTCCCCACCTAAACCGGGCTCGTCCTCGAGCGCACTCAAGGGTTTTCACGAGCAGCGTTCAAGCTCCTTCAACACATGCGCCACGACGGTCTCAGCCCCTCAGGCCACTAAGGAGCGCTTTCCGTACCATGCTCAGAGATCACGGTGTTTTTAGGGTGGATTACAAATACCGGGCACTGGCTCTGATACCAATGTAACAAACCTGCCAACTGCAAGGTTTGAACACAAGACCTCCCGGTATCCACACCAGTGCTTTACCATTAAAAGGCAACCGCGGATGTAAGTACTAGGCCATACAACCCATGTATAGCGTTTCGCTACACTTCCCCTATCCTCTCCTTGGCCAGTCTCTTAGCTAGGCTTCTAGTTATCATCGGTCATTGGGATAAGCGTAAGGCAGATTAGGACAAGATGGCAGCTTTGCATAGTGACAGCAAAGGGAAAACAGTGCTCAACTTAGATAAAGGTTACATTTTGGAAACTCACCCCAGCCAGCGGTTGGCTGGGGAATGTCATTACAATGAAATTGTCTTCTCACTGAAATCTTTGTCTAGCTGGGCTGAATGGGACGTCTAAATGCTATCAGCAAGAAGAGTCTCTCTCTCTCTCTCTCTCTCTATCTATGGCATGGGACTCTCTCTCTCTCTCTCTCTCTTACTTAGCATCTGTTGCTGTAACTGAAGAGGAAGGAAAAGAAGAAAGAAGAACAAGAAGACAAACCACACAGCAAATACATAGCAAGTAGGATGAAGATAAGTGGGGTTAAACAAAAATTCTTTGAGAAATTTGGCTACTTGGTCTTTAATACTGAGGCTTGTAGCAGCGGAGTCTTGAAGCTAATGAAGGGTTGGGTTGGTTACATTAGATTACACTTGCTTGTGGCCATGGGGAGGCAGGTCAGGGGATTGAGGAGAATGCCAGCCTTGGTATGAGCGTAAAGGGATCCACGAAGATCAGGCCCCACGGTTCTGGCTGAGGGCTACGATCTTGTGAAGAGCCCTTCCTTGGGGGCTCTCTTCCCCTATCCTCTCCTTGGCCAGTCTCTTAGCTAGGCTTCTAGTTATCATCGGTCATTGGGATAAGCGTAAGGCAGATTAGGACAAGATGGCAGCTTTGCATAGTGACAGCAAAGGGAAAACAGTGCTCAACTTAGATAAAGGTTACATTTTGGAAACTCACCCCAGCCAGCGGTTGACTGGGGAATGTCATTACAATGAAATTGTCTTCTCACTGAAATCTTTGTCTAGCTGGGCTGAATGGGACGTCTAAATGCTATCAGCAAGAAGAGTCTCTCTCTCTCTCTCTCTCTATCTATGGCATGGGACTCTCTCTCTCTCTCTCTCTCTTACTTAGCATCTGTTGCTGTAACTGAAGAGGAAGGAAAAGAAGAAGGAAGAACAAGAAGACAAACCACACAGCAAATACAAATACTAAGCCCAGCACTAAAAGACAAAACAGCATCACCGACATCCCATCTACTTAACAGCGACAATAGATCTTGAGTCCTAGCGTTGTGACCTGCGATTGGCTGGCACTGCCGCCTTGAGCACGGCCCGGCTTCGTGGAGCCTTGGATAGGTCCAGCGAATGATTATGGCTGACACTCATGGGTGATTCCCGGTGCGCCTTGGCGGATGGTGTGCTGTTCCGTGGCCCGCCAGCGCGTAAAGCTACGCCTTCTCTCAATCTCCGTTGGCAGCTCCTGGATTCCGTTGATCCATGACACGGAAGATGCATACGTCAAGTACAATCGAACTGACGCCAAGCCGTCGAACGCAGCTCCGTTACGCTACAGCGTCCTCAATATTTTCGCCCCGATTTTGCCGAAACCACCTTTTTGTACGGTAACTTGTGTTAGCCGTACTTTTCGTACTTTTCGTACTTTTCATACTTTTCGTACTTTTCGTACTCTTGATGCTGTTAAATTTACTATACGTACTAAGCGGGTTACGGGTGTAGCGTAAACGAGCTGCGTTCGGCAGTTTCGCGTCGATCCGATTATTGTCATAGTATGCCTCTTAGTGTCGCGGTCAGCCCGGAATCGGGGGTACATAGCGGAGATTTAGAAGCTGGCGCCATGCGTTAGCTGACCCGCGGAACAGCACACCATCCGACAGCGCACGGGAGCGCCGCAAAGATGCCGCCGATTATCATTTGTTGACCTATCCTAAGGCTCCAATTTAGTCGGCCAGCCTCTCGCGGGCAGTTGGCCAATCGAGAGGTATCACTACTAAGACTCAAGATCTATTGTCGGTGTTAAGTAGATGGGATGTCGTTGATGTTGTTTTGTCTTTTAGTGCTGGGCTTAGTATTTGTATTTGCTGTGTGGTTTGTTGTCTTGTTCTTCTTTCTTCTTTTCCTTCTCTTGATTCTGGCCAACCAGAATCTTAGAAGTAGAGAGAGAGAAAGTTCATACCATAGATAGAGAGAAAAAGACTCTTCTTGTGATAGCAATTTCAGGCATCCATTCAGCATTGAACAAAGATTTCGATGAGAAGACAATTACATTGTAATGACATTCCCGACCAACCCATTTGGGGTGAGATTTCCAAGATCTGACCTTTATCTAAGTTGGTACTTGTTTTCCGCCTAGCTGTCCAGCTATGCTGTGCCATCTTGTCCTATCACGGCTTATCCCCGATGGCCAGATGATAGCTAGAAGCCTAGCTAAGAACTGTAGGAGAGGGGCGAGGGGAAGGGAAGGCCCCCGAGGGAAGGGGCTCTTGGCCTCGAGTCCGGCGGCCCGGTGGGAACATCTTCGGGATCCCTCGTCTTGCATTTGCGTACCTCTGAATCCCAGGATCGGCACCATCTTTGCCGGCGAGACCCGCAGGAACCAACCCAACCCTTTAAATTGGTTTGGCCGGGCCTTGAGTGGCGTCACGGCACCTAACATTGCTTCGGCAATCTTTGTTAACCCCAACATCTTAGTATCGGAAGCGAGGAAGGTTTTGAATCAGCGTGCGCGTCACGTGAGGCTGCGGAATCTGTGACCGTGTCACAGCCATATAGATGAAGAGCTGCGGCCAGAGGGCAAGCAGATCTTCATGATGAGGAGGAAGACTTTTGGCACCTCGAAGAAACGGCGATGAAATCCGAGGGCCCGGATTAGACTTCAGAGGAAGAAGCGGTCGAGAGGAAGCGGCCCGAAGATGGAGCATCACGAAGGAACCCTTGCTCCCGATTAAACACCTTGGCGAGATAGAGTGATTGAAGAGGCTGCCAGCGACTCCGTCTAAGCGGCGATGGCCACAAACTCCGGTAGCGTATGCAGCGCGCCAGTCGAGGCGCTGCGCGGTTCTTTGTCTGCAGCGTGGCCGGATCGCAGTGAAGAGATCTTGGATTTGAACCTGCGGTCCCACGCGGCCGAAGCGAGAACCCACGGGATCTCGGTCGGGATAACTCTTTTGCACCGGGGAGTCCCTTGACCTTCAATTTGCGCGGATCACAACGAGCAAAGGGAATGGTGAGGAAGACACCCTCACCTCCGGCTTTCCTGACTTTTACCCATCCCGTGACCGGGCGGCGGCAGAACGAAGAGGCGGGGCGATGCGCGCTGGAATTTTCGGCACCGAACCAGCACAGAGAAGCACCGGTGGGGCGTCACGAAGGTTCACGGCCCGAGATGGAAGAGATGATGACAAAAGCCCGATAGCCTTGATTCTGAAAAAAGAGTAGTGAGGATACAGCGAGGGCATCATCCGCAAGGCTTCACCGGCAGCGAGGAAGATCTTGAAGCATGGGTGAACGCATGAGGAGAAGCGTATGGCCCGGTTTGAAGGAGGACCCGATGGATCAATTTGGCCTTGGAAGGCTGGAAGGAGAAGTCGAAATTTGGAAAGAAACTGTCCCGAAGCGCACAAAGCGGATGTATTAAGCCACCGTGAGGACACATTCAAGCAAACTTTGGGGCAAACGGCCCGGATTCCGGATCCGATCAGCGTGGCTGGACCGACTTATTTACATAGAATGCTACGATTGATGGTACATTTGAATTCGCTGACGCTTTGTCGCGTAGCAATCTGATCGAGAACTTACTGCGACTTTTTCGAGATGCTCGATTGGTTACGCCGAAAACCATCGGCCCGAAGGATCTCCACGGATAGGTGAGGCTGAGACAACCCTGGCCGGATGCCGGGCATTGTTAGGCGAGGCGAGCGAGGCCGGAAGGATCAAGAGGCAGCGACATGTCACGACCACATTACATGAGCGCTCTGAGATCCTCACGGCGGGATGACTCTGCCGGCGTGATTCTTGAGAGCCTTCCGAGAATCAGCGGTTGTTGATCCTACGCTACGCCCTGCTGAACGAAGCCTTCGCTTCTCGTACGTCCTTTGCTGGGGCGTCAGGACAGCACAATGATGCGGCCTACGGCCGCCAGCCCGGCCTGGCAACCCCTTCCCTTTCCCCGTACCCTCATGATCCGGTATCCCGTTGGCCCGGCGGTGAGATCCTCACATACCCGAGATGTTTCTCGTCGGGGATATCCGGGGCTCGCCCATTCCGATCGCGCGAAGAAGAGGCTGCCGAGGCGTCTGCGTAGTCGGACCGTGAAGGCGAGGGTTCGGAGAAGCGTCTGTCTTTACTGCGGCACAGATCATAATCGCGGCTGGGTGCGGACCATGGACCTACACTGCTGTCCGGATCCGCGGGACATGATGCGTGTGTGCATCGGAACTCTCGAGTGAAGGCCGCCCAAGAGGCGGTGAAGGGCTCACTGCGAGATCTGCCGTGGATATGCTCGGTACACTTTGCTGCAGAGCTCGGAAACCGCTAAGCGCCTCCATCTCCTTCGCTGCACCATCACAGGCGACCGCATCCATGCGCACCCCATGGATTCCCCCTCCACGTGAAGCGTGTTGGGTCTTGAGCGATCCTGTTGCCCGATCACTTGCTTGCCGAGTTCTTGCTTGGCATTTTCGGCCGACGCTTGTCGAGATCCCCATCATATACGGCGGATGCCAGGCGGTCGTAGGATTGCAGCGCCAGGGGCTCAAATTCGGCCAGGCGATCACCATTCTCATCCCCGCCATTCCTCCCGCGTGCTCAGCGGCGCCCGGTTCCTCCGAATGCGGCTGCGAGTACGCCACCTGTCAGAACTGATCATCCCTCCGCCGCGAGATTATATCCGGGGTCCACTGCACGAGAAGTGAAGATCTGATGAAGAGGAGCGGCAATGGCCCAGCGGCAGAGCCGCGCCGCCCGCCGTATGCGAAAGAGATGCCGCGTCAACCCTCCACATCGTCCTCGAGCGACCGTTTACTGCCCCAGCGGCGATGCGTCGACCACCCGTGAGCCGGCTATCCACGATTGAGCGCATGGTGCATCGGCTCATGGGAGACAAGGTAAGATAGGCATTACGCATCCTGATTGATGCAGCTTATGCAGTCTTTTGGCAAGTAGTTGAAAGCTGGCGGCCTTGTGCGAGACGCACTACGGCCTCCCCGCGATTCTATGGCCTCCTCAGGGCGTCCCTGCATGCGGCGGAGGTATCCACCATGGCTCACGGCCTCTGGCAGGACCCGGGGCCTCCCTTTCGCCATCCTCGTGGTCGGATCCTCCACTCTCATCCCAGCCCGCGTCGCGGATCATTGTCGATGTATGGCTCAGGTCATCAGCCAAAGCCATGATGCGGCAGAACCCACGTCGCAGCGATTACATCCAAGCTTTGTGATGAAGAGTTAAGGATTGGACGAGCGAAGCCGAGCCCCGTTCCACGATAATGTGGGGAGTTGGAAGGGAGCTTACATGAAGGATTAGGCCCGGCGCCCGAAGTGGTCATCGATCTTGGCGAGATGAGAACCCCTTGATGAATCACGGTCATGGCCATTGAACCATTATCTGCTTTGGGCTCAGTTGGCTCATCAGCGATGGGAGCACAAATCGACTTTGCCTGTGTTGCACGCCTCTGGCTGGCGGGGACGGTTGCTCCTTCCCCATCATCCTCCCGGAGTCCCTTACCGCCTCCTTCCCCGAAGCGCCACGCCCAGCGGCCTTGAGGTCTCACTGCAGGAGATCACCATGTACCATTAGGTCAGCTCGACCCCATTCTTCTTATGGATAAGCCGAATTACGTCTGGAGTAGCCAGAGACTCCCCCCCTCCTGCTCCTCCCGGAGTCTACAGCTCGGTGTATGAGACGAAGCTGACTGCCTTGATGAGATACACCGCACCCGGCTTTCCCCCGCATGAGACCGCCGATGAGTGGTTGGAAATAGAGGCGGGAATCGATTAGGGCACTGCGGTCCTCTGAACCCGTCAAGCATTCTCGGCTTCGCCAAGTCTTTGCCTTGAGAAATCACCTAGTTTTGTGACATTCACTTTCGGCATCGGCCAAGACTCACTTGATTGAGCACCACGTGATCACGGGGGATCGTCTCCGTGATGACCCGCGACTCCTGCAGCTTCTGTGCGCCTGGCCGAGCGATGTGGCACAACAGTCGGCGAAGCAGTAGGCTGGGATTGATGGAACACGGAGAAGAGAGCGCGTGGAGCGGTACGGCGATTCTGCCCCAATAGGATGGCACACTCGGCACCGTGAGGATGCGAATGCAATATGAAGTGGGATCCACACATTGCAGGATGTGGACGATTCTCCGCGGCGTCTCCCACGATGGCCGGTGGTTCTCATTACCGCTTGACATCGCGAGAAATCATACAGCGAGATCCCCCGCCGGCGGGCCCACGTCGTTGCAAAACGAGGCCGCTGCGACCCGCGCGCTTTGTGCGATTAGCCGGTCTTCCATTGAACTCCAGAATTCGGTCGAGACTCACCCGGCTGGCCAGCCAGGTGTTACGGCCTGTCGTGCCTTACTGCGAGCCTTCGTCGATGATGCTTGATCCACAGCCGAAAGAATAGTCCTCCGCACGCGCATTGACCAAGTCTACCTTGGCTGACTCATCGGTCGCGGCGTCACGAAGATTGCACCCAAGAAGTGCAAATGGGGCCACCGGAGATCACTCATCTCGGGCACCTTTCGGCATCCAATGGCGCGAGAGCCATCACCGATAAGATTGGCGATTGCCGCATCGCGGAATTCCGCAGACCACTCCCTTTCGGCTCGGAAAGTCTTTCTTGGGGAACCACCTCGATACATCATGGAGTTCATCCGAAACATGCCACTTATCGCCCGTCCCACACATGCCTTGGAGAAGCCGCGGAGTCAATCTGGGAATGGAGCCGGCGCGGGGATTTGGCCTTCCCGCGGCGGCTCAAGAGTGCTCTCCTTAGGAATACTTGCACGCATCAATTTGACCCAGCCCCTTCCCACCATTATTGGCGCCCGGTGGAGTGAGGGCAGGGCTTTAGGTGGCGATCAAAGCACATTCGGATAGAACGCACCGGTGGAGTTTTGCAAGCGGGGTGCGTTGAAAGCGAGACCAAGTATAGCCTAGAGGGAGAAGCGGCGGTATCCTCACAGGCACTCCGAAATTCAAGCTCTTAGCATTTTACCAGCGTTATCATTGATTTGACCGCATACCCTGCTTTGGGCGCACATTATGGCTACCCTGCATGCAGGTTTGCGATGGGTGATGAAGTTAGATGCAAATGTCCTCAAAGTCACTCACCGTCCCGGCCGTAGTCACGGCAATGCGGACGGCCTCAGTCGCAATCCTTCGGCTCCCCTCCTCTGTCACGATCCGGCCGTTCCTGAACCCATCCCTCCACCCACCCTCTTGAACCACGAGCATCTTCCATTGAGATTTTTGTGCGGTTTCCGAAGCCTGCGTGATGTCTGTCCTTGAGATAAATTTGTCGATATTCGGCCACGCCACCACCCTCCATCATTTGGGAGGACCACGACTTCACCCACAGCCCACCCCGTGCGGTCCAGAGTGGGAAATCCTGCATGGATGGCGATGGCGGCGCTCCCTTACTTCCTCCCGAATTTCGGTGCAGTAAGCGTCCGTTCGGACTCACTCCCATACGCGCTCGTCGCGGCCAACTACTGGCTGCCCCCTTTGTCCGCGGACCGCAGGGGCTTTCATCTACCAGCTCGGAAATTCTCATCGATGATGGCGGACGATTCTCACCCCTCCCCTCAGAGCCTTCTGTTCCATTCACTAACGGCGTATGGAAATTCTCGGCGTCGCGCCACGATTCCCAACTGCGATTCCATCTCCGGACTGAGAAGAAGATGGTGGCCCGATTCTTGAGGCGTCGCAGTAGCCCGACCTCCATGGCCTTGGTGGCCCAAGTACATTGAAACGCACCCCATTTCGCACCCCAGCGGCAGCTCTGCTCCCAGGCCGCCCAGCCCTCGAGATGGGTGAGATCCCAATACTGTAGCGTCGGGATTGGAACATTGACTTACGCACCCCATCCCCGGCTCGGCACCCCCTCACACAGCTACATTCGAGTGCTTCTAGCGGGTAGGCAGAATACCGTAAGTGGGTAGAGGTTCCGCGGCCTACTTGAGAATCTAAGCATTGTCCCACTACGCTTTCGCCTCGGCGGCCGCCATTCACGCCACTCTACACCTACTTCATCCCTTTCGACCTTGGCCTTAGAATACAAGGAGCATTTGCCAAGCTTCATGCGGGGCCGCATGTTCACACCACACCTCCGGCCCGTATTCCCCGGGGAATGGAAGCTGCCGAGCGGCCTGATGGGGCGGTCAGGATGCGTCGCGTGTCCGGCTGACTGCGGTAGGCGGGCCCAGCTGGCGAGGCATCCCACTCCACGATAACCGCATTATAACGCCTCGTCCGCTCCTCGCGGAAAAGCCTGCTCCTACGAGCTCCCTCATGGTAGTAAGCCCCGCATTCCCACTTGACCTCTCTCTCTTGAGCCCTGCTTCTCTGATGGCCAGCGCCTCCCGGTCCGGGTCGCCCAGCTCGGCTCCTGTCAGCTTAAACCCTAGATTCATGGCCTCCCACCACCTCGAGCAGCGCCTGAGGCGGCAAACTCACAGAGCTTTGGGAAGCTGTAGGCGTCTTCTTTCTCTCCTTGTCGAGGTAGCGCCGTCAGCTCATTTGGCTCGAGGAATCTTTACCCGGAAACCGACTCAGCGGGCTTTAAAGGTGGTTGGGCCCACTGCATTTGTGTCGATTAAAGTGGAGATCGGGATTGCCCAGGCCGTCATTGGAAAGGCCACGGCTGAGTGAAACGCCCGGCCAGCGTTACTTGCTTGGTCGGCGATGCGTCTGCCACGTCGTGGTTCCTCACGCTGATAGGCGTTAGCGACCGGCAATAGCGGCCTCCTCCCGATACCCCCTGCCATGGCTGACTCACTACTCCTTGGTCCATTTCTAATTCATACACTTTTTCAAACTTAAGCCCGCATTCTTTGTCGGCCCGTAACTTTTCGATTTCAATTTGATAGCCTCCTCATCCACCTCGACTCCCGTAGATACTCCCCCATTTCCGAATGTACGCGGAAGCTTCTCCAGACGGCCGCCGACTCGCCTCGCGCGGCCCCCCGTCCACGTCATCATGGTCCCCTCCCCTGCCCTTTGTCTCTTCTTCCTTGCGCTTGATGCGCGATGGCTGTTTTCCCGGCGTATGCTTCTGAGATGTATCGCGAATTTACTTGCGTTAAGCGGATTTGCGTCGATCCGATTAGCCGCGGCGTATGCCTCTTAAAGTGTCCTTGGGATCAGCGGAATCGAGGGCGCCAGCGGAGATTTAGAAGCTGGCGCCAAATGCGTTGGCGGCCAGCGGAGCGGCACACCATCCGTAGCGCACCGGAGCGCTTACGCCAAGATACGCCCGATTATCATTAAGTTGACTATCGAAGGCTCCATTAGTGGTCGGGCCTCTCGATTAGGCCGATTATTATCGAGAAGGCTATCCTTCACTTAGGCTAAAGATCATTGTCGATGTTAAGTAGATGGGATGTCGATGATCTTTGTTTGTCTTTTAGTCTTTGGGCTTGATACTTTGTATTTCTTTGTGTGGTTTGTTGTCTTGTTTTGCTTTCTTCTTTTCCTGGCCTACACTCTTGATTCTGGTGTGAGATCTTGTAGTAAAGAGAGAGAGAGAAGGGATTCCGTGCCATAGATAGAGAGAGAGAGAAAGACTCTTCTTCGGCATTAGCATTTAGGCGTCCCCATTAGGCCGGCTAGACAAAGATTTGATTGAGAAAACGATTACGTTATATAATGGCATTCCCGACCAACCGGCGGTACGGGGTGAGTTCAAAGATCTGACCTTTATCTAAGTTGAGCAACTTTGTTTTTCCCTTCTTTGTCACTATGCCAAAATTTGCCATCTTGTCCTAATCTCTGCCTTAAGCTTATCCCAATGACGATGATAGCGAAACTGGTACAAGAGACTAGCCAGGAAGACGGGGAAGGAAAACCCCAAGGGAGATAGCCGGCATCGAATCGGCCGCGTTGGGAACATCTTCGGGATCCCCTCTACGTCTTAAAAGCTGCGGCGTACCTCCCCGAATCCCGGATCACGGCTCTATCTTTGCCGAGCGGACCCACAGAACCAACCCAACCCTTCATTAGTTTCGCCCTTGCGGGCTGGCGGTAAACGTCACGCTGCGACTAGCTCGGCTGGCCAGTCTGTTTAGCCCCACTTATCTTTCATCTTTACGGGCTTTACTAAAACTCACCTAATCTCGCTCGTCTTGCCGAAGTAAGGCATCGCTCTTCTCCCGTCTTAGCGACCCGGATGTATGGCGTCGTCTGATGCTAAATGATACGGTATGATATGATGCGATGCGATACGTGCGGTCCAACATGAACTCTAACATAATGCGCCCGTCTACATTAAGTACTTACTTGAACATATATATGTCACAAATTAATATTTTCGCCTCATATTGGCGGAACCGGGGTGATATAGGGAACCCCACTACTTTGTGGTGCTAGGAAAATGATGTTTGATTGAACTCACGATGGCAAGGCCATCAAATGTACATGGAGAAAATCGACATAAGGAACCAAAAGAAGCGGTCACAATGGACATAAGGACCAAGTGAAAGCCTTGGAAACGGAAATGAACTTCTAGCGCCAACAACCGGCACTAGAAGCGGCGGAGTCGCCAATGTGTGGGGCGTCGTGCGGGAAGAGGCGAGGAAGACCACCGGGGTGGCGGAGTCCCAACAGATAGCGACACGTCGAAGGATGATGGAAACAAGACACGGTATGTAAGGCGGCAGGCTCGTTAATGCGATAAAAAGTTATGAATCGGGGAGGCTTCGGGGGTGCATCTGAAGAGGCGATGAGCACTAAGCGAAGGAAGACTTCAACCCGAGCATCAAAGGCTGACCAAAAATTTGAGCCGCCAATGGAACAAACTCATCGGCCGAGTCGGCGGTGAGCATGCAGCGCTCGCTACGAAGGAGCGGCGACGGCCCTCGTGGTGTCGCGACGCGGGATAACAAAACACGGCAGTCGGATCCGGTATCTGAGCGTCCCCAAAAAATAAATGCAGCGCCCGTCCAAGAGCAAGAACAGGTCGGGCGCACATTGGCTCGCCCGTTGAAGTCGGTCAAGGTGGTATAACATGGGTCGGCTCGCGCTGCACAAGGTAACCCGCCTCCTGAGCCACGGCGGCAATAGCATCACGGACAACATTGTGGGCCAAAATGCGCTCGCCACCGCGTACACACCGAAGAAGATGCACACCTTGGCATCAATCGAGCGACCACAACCACAGCGGGGGAGAACCTGCCGAGGGGGTGGGGGCAGGCAGTTCTTGTGACAATTTGGCCCGGCTCGGAGAGAGGTGAAGGGTGGAAAAAGTAGGTAACGGCAATAGCCCTGCACGGGACGGCACAAGATCGCCTTGTCGACACGGCGCAGCTTGCTCGAAGGGAGAGAGCGCAATAAGGGTAGAAAACTCAGCAGCAACAACCTCCTCTGTCACAATAGTCTGGACGCGCGAAACAGACTCAACAGCCAGGGAAGCAAAAGGGGGAACACGGGCTTGGGCACTAGAAGGGAGCAAACCATGAGCAGCGCGCAAAGCAATCTGGAAGGGAAGATGACCATCATCAACATGAGCAACAACAGACTGGAGCAACGGACGATCATCCACAAGGAAACGTGAAGCTAGAACCGGAGCAACAAGCGCCCAACTACCCAAACAGGCAGGGGATGCAATACGTGTAGTTGGGACAAGCCCCAAACCGCCTGTAGAAATAGGGAGCGAGGCTTGCAAACGAGCAAGCGGGCCTTCCGGCCGGTCAAAAATACCCGCACCCAAGAGGCGATGACACACAGAAAATAAACGCTCATCAAAAGATCGCAAAGAAGCAAGAAAAGCATTGGTAGGAGGGAGGGTCCGTAAGAGGTAAGAGGGACGTAAGGCAAAACAACGAGTAAGGAAAAAGCCACCTGAGGATCAGAAAGATGAGGCAACTCATCAACCTGAGACACATCCTCAACCAAAGCATCCTCCACAAAACGATCAACATATGATGCAGCTCCAAAAGGGCAACCAAGGTGCTAGGGATGGATTAGTTACGATTATATATTATATATTATATTATACAACTGTGACGAATAGATAACGGCTGATATATATTAATTTACAACGCCTTTACAACATGTACGGTCGTACGGTCGTAAGACTGTACGGTATTATGCGGCCCGAGCACGAGCAGACACAGAAAACCAGACGAACGCATTTCGCAACGCCAACGCCAAAACGACCTAATTTTGGTATGGTACGACCATACGACCGTACTCGTACGGTCATACGGTCATACGGTTGTTAATTGTTCAAAACGAGTGGGTATAATATATGTAATAAAGTGTTTTACTTTGTAATATATTACTAATTTTAAACCCGTTGTAAATTATATAATATATTCGGAATTTATAACGCGGGTAGCACCAATTTGGTGCTACTGTACATCGTATCCATATTCTAGAAATGCAGTGGTCAATACGATACGATATTGCATTATGCGATACGATCAATCGATATTTCGATACGTTTGTGTGCATGTGAGAAATTGTATTTATCAAATGATAACGAAATGACAGTTTTAGTTTTTTTTTTTTTTTTTTTCTGGAAAGCTTCAAAACTTTCAGAGGAAGAGGAGAGAGAAAGGGCGAGGGATATGGTATTTCTGAAGAGGATCTGAAGTCGGCGGAGGAGAGGAAGAAATATGGTGCAGTTTTTTTTCTCTCAATGATTGGGAGCGTGATGGGAGGCTGAAGAGGAGAGGAGAGGGCAGGGGAAGCCATGGCTACAAGCTTTGTGCGAGCTGGGAAGGGAGGGCCTCGGGCTCTCCCCCCTGGCACTCGTCCAGGACTCCATGGAACCGTGCTCACATCGTCGGGCTTGTCAGATCTGGACAATATCCTCCTTTGCATCTTGTACAGTGAACCTTTTAGAATAATGCTCAAACCCTAAAACTGAGCAGGTTGCATTACTTGTACGAGCCACTTCGTTCCATAGTCTCGATAGCAAGTGAAGAAAAGCCTAAGGATTCCTTGCAGAACCCCTGACGCATGGACCCTCTTTTTTCTGTTTATCCACGCTGCAGCGCAGTTTGTCTATCCACAAGCCTTCATTAAGTATCGTCTTGAAATGAGATGCAGTTCTCTGGTGTACATTTCCAATTCTAAAATGCATACTATCAGAACCATCTGTGTGCAATCTCTTGAAGTAGTGGAAGGTGTACTACGTCCTGGTTAGATTGCTCTGAACGAGCCTTTCTCACTGTAAAGGTGGTTACACGCCTTGACTTTACAAACAGATTTTGGGAGGCGGTCTGCCCCTTGGTACCATGCTTGTCGTGTTGGAAGACTCCTTTGCTCCACACCACCTTGTTCTTCTCCGTTATTTTTTGGCTCAAGGAGCTGCACATCGTCAGGCGCTTTTCTTTTCAAGTCCGGTGCCTTCCCCTCGCTCATTTCTTGCAACTTTACCAGGCCTTATGACTGGTGGGGAGGGACCGATTCCAGGAGGGGAAGAGAGGGGAGGAAAGTCTTGGAGAGCTTCTCCTTCAGAACCGCAGGTATTAGCGGGAAAACCAAAAGCTTGCAGTCTTATCAAGTCTTTCCTAATGTTCAACTTGGGTTCGAGGCTTTGTTCCGAACTTTGCGCTTCTGGAAAGCGAGTAGTTTCGCACACGCTATCTTTACGGGGTTATCATAACTCCACGATTCCCTGTTTTGGATGTACTGTATATGACAGGAGAAGGCTGATGGGCTTCGCATAGCATGGCAATACCGCCGCTTTATTTCTGAGCAAGATGCACTTGAAGCTCGTCGGCAGAGGCAGACTTCAGCTCGTCCTGTCACAGTGGACCCTTCCTCTACCTCTGAATCGACAAAGTCTGTAGCAGACTCCTCGCTACGACTCCCACACACTCAAGCTCAAGCTGCGTCTTCTGCTCCTTCCCGCCAGTCTTCTTTTTCTCCTTCAACACCTCACGTCCCATTCAACCAGCTCTCAATGGAGGATTCACATCCAGCGGCTACCCTCAGATCCTCCACTTCCATCTCGTCAGCCGTTGCTCAGCCTTCTGGAGGCATTTCAGGTCTCAGCTCCCCCTGATTGCTCCAGTTACTGCCTGCAAGATAGCAACAGGGTAACAGGGACATGGGATAGGGACATGTTGCATGTCGCATGGAAACCTGAGTTTTGCTTCCATTAACACTTCCTTTTAGTTTTTCCTTCTCGACTTTATGTTAACAACTTGTTAATTTGAATTCAGTCGGAGCCTTTTTCCAGGAAATGATTTTTGCTTTTCATTCGACCTGAGGAAGCCTATCGATAGGCCGACACTCGCTGCCTTACAGGCTGACTGTGTCCATATGGGAGCTGCGGAGGGGTTTTCTACACTGCATTCACGCTGCTCTCGCTTCCTTTCAGACTTCACTCGCATGCGGTACGGCTTCCGAATGGGGCGTTGTGAAGGAGGTGAGAGCATGCAGATTTTGGCTAGCATCGGTTGAAATGTAGTTTTGGCGAGGAGTGGAAAAAGCTCATTTGTTGTTTGCTTGGTAGAACTTGAGAATTGAAACAACGAAAATGAGTCGGAGATGCCACGCAGAAATGGAGAATTGGGAAGAAGTTGCGATGAAGTTGGGTGACGCGTAGGCATGATCTACTTCTGAATTTTCCTCGATTTATTGGGAAAGGGGAGCAGAAGGCAGGGGGATACTGTAAGTAAGGTTGGACGAGTCGCCATTCAGTCCCTGGGGGCACCACAGAGCAACCCTTCTTCTCCTAGCTCTGTAAGTAGTTCCTCATTTTCGAATGTGAGCAGATTAAGCAAGAAGTCAGTCGATCATTGAGGACTATTAGCTTGGGCTCCTTTGCGGAAAAAATGATTGAACCAGAATAGCAAGGAGGAAGTAATCACATTGATATGTGGGGATAGCTTTGCAGGTTCTTATACTTTCCTTTTCATGGTTCCAATGCAGGTCTGGGCAATGTTGGCATGGCTCCATGGACTCAGAAGAGAGCTCCAAGCGTCACAAGCCGTTGCAATGGTCACATTTCCAGCTGCGTTATACTCCCCATCAATCGCTATGAGGGTACAACATGTGGCAGATATTGTCATCTCTGTGGAAGCTTTGCATGGTAAGCTCATTGGTCAGAACAAATATTCTTGTCTCAACGAAAGCCGTTTTTACAATGCTGAGTAGATAGGGGCGAAAGTCTTATTTGGACCATAGAAAGTATGATGTTGCCACTTTGTTTTCTAAATGTTTATCAGAGAAAAATCAGTTCATCGATAGCATTTGGCTATCTGAAACATCAGTTCAAGCTTTGCTTCAAGTTTCTGTTTGCAGAGGACGATAAGGAGATGGCCAAACTGATTGCAGACTTCCCGGATGCACTTGGCGTGCTGCGCGTTCAAAAGCTGCCATGCGTCAATACTCTGGTGCGTCACCCTCTCCTTCTCTTCCTCCTCTCCTTTCCCTTCGATGATGCCTGCAGTCAGTCCTTTCCATTTGTTGCATGGGGAGCTTGAAGAGCGTGACATCGTGTAGCTAAGAAGAATGCTGAGTCAATGCTCTGGTGTGCCTCAAACTATCAAGCATTCAGCAAGTGCAAAGGCCCCATACAACATGTGGGTTGTTAGGGTGACCTGTTGCCCTGCGTGGACTCCCTCTATTTCAGGAGTTGGTGTCCTTTATATTATGTTTTTGTAATGGCTTACTGAAGCGTAGTAGCATGCTGCACTGCTGCCAGGTGCCCGCCGTGTTGGAGAGCTGTGCGTTCGTTATGAAGGTGGTGAGGAGAAGGAGGATTGTGTTCGAAAGGATGCATCCGCTGCCGGTGGAGGGAGGAGTTCCGGGAGGGGGCGGGAAGGCGCACTCCACTTCAGCCCTGCTGTGCGGCGGCCCTTCAAACGCCTCTTCAGCCCTTGATTTCTGATGTCTCCCCCCTTTAAAACAACGCAAATTTTTGGCACCGACCGAATTCCGCAGAAAGCTGTGAAGGTTGGTTAGGGACATACTTTCTTTTTTAACATGTGCCATGTGGAAAATCAACAGTTTTTGTCATGTCATTGCAAGGACGAAGTTGAAGTAAAGGGTTTCGCCTATTTCAAAGTCAAGTGGCAACAGGGAACAGGGATGACATGGCCTCAGATGGTCGGACAAATGGTGAAGTGGCAGCTGCTACGGAAGGCTCGCCTGGTCCAAGGGGAGAAAGACAGAGGGGAGGAACCACATATTGAGATTGAGCAGATCCAGATGTAGACGCCCGGGATGACGAGCAGTCGAATGATGTAGGTGTAATTTCGCATTGCCTAAAAAGGTCCGGTCCAGACAGCCATCCTTGAATTTGATCAGATCTCCTGTCACCTCCCAGGCCTTCTACCAAACACCTATCCCGAATTGCAGTGTTCATTTCAGGAATGTCGGAGTTCGCAACTAACTGCTTTTGACCGGCCCTTTTACTGATACTAATTCCAACTTCATTTCGAGGTTTGGGGATCGCCATTGGCCTGCTACTTGGAGTCACAGACTTGTTGCTTACCGAGTCACGACCTGCACTTTTAAAGGAACTCTCCATCCGCCCTTCAGTCTGTTCTTCTTCTCTCTCCAATATGGAAGTGCCTCCCACAATCCACATCTTCGATTGGTTGTCTTTCTCCGGTACCTTTGTGACCCCCCTGCCGTCGTTTCCATGCTTGTTGAGCTCACTGCTGAGTTTGCTGCTTCCTGCAATGCAGGCATCCTAAGTCGACAGGCCAGTTTTTCAGAATTGCAACAGATTCTTAAATTCAAAAAAGTAAAACAAACAAACCACCCTAAAACATCCCACTCTTAAAGACTGATGAAGACATTTAACCCCAACCCCATACAGCACTTCCTGAGAATGGCATTCCTGATGCCCAGTACAATCACTCCTGGATGTAGTGCTGCCTTTTCTTGGTAATGGTCCCAACCGTTGCAATGGTTGCCAACCATTGGACTCATGCATTGGTTGCGTCCAATGGTTGGGAGCCATTGGCGTCGAACGAAATCAACCATTGGCAATGGTCGCAATCGTTGGAACCAATGGTTGCCGACGATTCCAAGGGTTGCAAAGCATTGGGCGGCCAACCATTGGCATGTCCAATGGTGAAATGTGTCATGTCATGTGAGATTGCGGATGTGCATGTCCCTCCATGTGCATGCATGCATGCATGCATGCACGGGGAGTGGTTGGAGGCTCATCCAGTCATCCTCTCTCTCAGAGCAGGAAGAAGGGCCCATGCTCTGCGTCAGCGTCGGCTACCGCTAGCGGCCATGGATACGCAGAGCAATGGAGCCATGGCGGAGGGCTTGCCAGGACCTGCGGCAGCCTCCAAGTCTCCGGAGGCGCTGCCGGAAGCAGCGCGAATGGAGCAGCAGCTACTCCGCGTTCCCCTGGAGCATCTCAAGAAGTGCATTCGCTCGTCTTCTCGGCTCGCAGAGAAAGACGTGGGAGCGGTGCTTGCAGGGGTCTCTGATGCCGTGCAGAAAGGTATCTCTCGGGAGGATGCGGTTGAACAGCTGGACCGGCTCATGGTGCGACTGCAGGGTCTTAAGCGCAAGGTCAGTGAATTGGTCCCTGCAGCAGGTTGTCATTTTAGTCATTTTAGTATTTTTTTTCTATTTTCAATTGGAGATCATTTCTACGCAGAGCAAAGTTTGTCCTCTTTGCCATGCTATTCGCTTGTTATCAACTTGGCGGGACCACTGCTATTAACCTTTAGCTCCTAGCTCTTACCCTTTACCTCTAGCTTTAGCAGTTTCACAATTTTTTTGTTCAAACGTTGATTATGGCCGCTGAGCGTGAATGTGAATTCACTGACACTTAACTTAGGCTGCTCGTCTGCGCTATGGTCTTAATTTTAGTCGTTCGTTTTCCAGCTGCTTGACGCTTGTGATTTGTTGTCTCACAATTTGGTTTGGAAGCGTGTCCAAAAACCTTTCAGCTTAGAAGCAACCTTAAGTCCTTTCAAGCGTGTTTAGGGACTCACGGTATGTCTGTCTATTGCTTGTTCAGAATCGACAGTCTCAGTGTTGCTGTTCTTGCTCATGCTGGAATGGGGGCGGTGAGGTTGAGTAGTCATGTGAGCATTTTAGCATTTTAGCATTTTAGCATTTTAGCATTTTAGCATTTTAGCATTTTAGCATTTTAGCATTTGTCATGCTCTGCTCGCATGGTGCGCAGCAGATGCTCTGAGCCTGTTTGGTTGCATGTGCGGCTGCAGCTAGACGAGTCCAACAAGGCGGAGCAGGAGCAGGCTCAGCGTTGTCGGACACGAGTGGAACACTTGGGATTGATGGATGATGGATTAAAGGAAAATGCTCAAAAATGGAACAAGATGCGGGTGGATCGGCTGCTGATTGACTACATGCTGCGTTCATCGTATTATGAGTCTGCTATGAAACTTGCCGAGCAAACTGAGCTGGAGGTAAGGAAGGATTGTCTTTCGCACGAGTTGATCACCCTGCGATTATCGAATACATCACGTGAAGTAAGTTGGCAATGGCCGGGGTATAGAAATAGCAAGACATTAATTGTGACGAGCATTTTGTCTTGCCATCGTTTCACTTCTCTAATGAAGGGAAACACGAAATAAACTAGCCTAACGGAATGTTTGACTTCGAATTCATGCCGAAGTCAATACACAAATGGCACAATGTTGACAGATGCTGAGAAAGTGGAGAGGTTGGAGGGTTCCTGGGTGACAGGAGCTTGTCGATATTGACATATTCTTGGAAGCACGAAAAGTCATTCAAGCACTTAGACAGAAGGACTGCTCTGAAGCGTTAACCTGGTGTGCAGCGAACAAAGCGAGGCTGAAAAAGGACAAGGTACGGTTAACCATCCAAGGCATTGCACCCTGGTTGAGTCTACATCGGTGAATTCGGCAGTTTAGTTTTGTTAAACCCATCTCTAATTGAAATTCTTTGTGTGCCTTCAAAAGCAGAGCACACTGGAGTTAAAGCTGCGTGTGCAAGAGTTCATTGAACTCGTCCGCGTTGAAAGAACGGTTGACGCCATTTTCTACGCACGCAAACATCTTGCGCCTTGGGGCACAACAAACATGAAGGAGCTGCAGCAGGCTATGGCTACGTTGGCCTTCAAAAATACAACTGAATGCCCTCCTTACAAGGTGACGTGAAGCTTCTGTCTGCTCTGCGTCTCTGTGTTTTATATTCTCCCTATTAAGCTTTTCGTGGTTGTGTGGCAAATGCGAATTTGAGGTGGGACACTTTTTTTGGGCGCACAGGCTTTGTTCGATGATAGCCAATGGGGGAGCTTGGTGCGACAATTTGAAGAGGAATTTGTGCAGCTTTATGGCATGACCACACAGAGCCTGCTTCATATTCATCTTCAAGCAGGCCTGACGGCTTTGAAGACTATGTATCCTCCTTGTGACGTTTTGTTTTTGGGGAAATGGATCTTTCCGCGATCTTTCTGATGCATTTTCCATATCGTGCATGATTTCATGAACTTACCCGCTTTATTCTCACCAGAACAGTAGGGGAGAACGAGTCTACACGAAATCTTGCTTGATCTGAGGCCGTGGCATCCCTGTTCCCTGTTGCCACTTGGGTAGGAGCTTAGGTGTGTGAAAGTGTGGAAGACAGTCCTTGACTTGCTGCTGTGCAGTTTCAGTTACGAAGAAGGCTGTACAAAAGAGGATCCACTTTCGCAGGATGCCTTTCGCAAGCTTGCAGAGCCACTGCCCTTTGCGAAGCATATCAGCTCTAAACTTGTGTGTCGCATCACCAAGGAGCGCATGGACGACCATAACCCGCCCTTGGTTCTGCCAAACGGATATGTGTACAGTAGGAAGGTCTGTTGCTACGGACCCTTCTCTCGCTTGCAGGCATCCTCTGACGGTGAAACGATACAATTGTCTTTATCTCTCTCAATTGTTGAATGGTATGGTTTTTGCATGGAGCATTCGGGTATTGAGCTGGAATTTGGGTGTTCTTTCGCAGGCGATGGAAGAGATGGCAAAGAAAAACCATGGAAAGGTACACTGCCCTCGCTCGGGTGCAACCTTCAATTTCGATCAACTGGTGAAGGCGTACGTCTTTTAGGCAGAGGAGCAGTCTGTAGATCCAATGTCACAGTATGATTCCCCTCTGCTCCCTTTGCTGTAGACAGAGGTAACTGTACAAAGTGACCATGATCGCTTCGTTGTACATATGAATAATCATCGGCGATTTTTTCCGGCAATCTGGATATTGTAACCAGCGAGTCACCTTCCATAGGCGGTGTCATGTGTATGAACTCCCTGTTGCCCTATGTAGAAGGATTCAAAATGTCAAATTGATGTCAAGTACTCTCTGTCATCAACGATCTGAAGGCAACTTTTGGCCATATTTATAACGACGTGGACTTGTTCCAAGAATCGTTTTCATATAAAGGAAGCAAGCAAAATCTATGTTAACAACAGAGGGCTCCTTTTGGACTCGTTCCTCGTCTGTTCTCGCACTCAGAAGGCAGCAGAAAATGTGGCTAATGTTGCGTAACTGACGAAAAAAAATCTCCTTACCATGCTTATTGGACATGACAAGGCTACCGGTTTCAGAAGGCACATATCATTTTTCAGGGAACAAAGCATTCAAAGAATTTGTCAAGTTTCCAGTTATCCAAAGCACAGGAGTTTTTGTGAAATGACAGAGGCACATCAACAGAATTTGGTCCTTTATTTACAAGAAATAGACACAACTTCCTCAATGACAGGAGCGCATTTGAGACTGACAGTGGAAGAACCACCACCTACCGGGAATCTGTCTATACAACTGAAGGATCTAATCCTCTCAAGCATGGAGTAGTGAGTGCTACCTGCTCTGTACAAAGATAGAAAAGCAACTAAAAGGCAATACTTCGACGGTTGAAAAATACAATGCGGAAAGGAAGCGGTCTGTTACTCATTAGACAGTTATTTCAGCACGACTTGCCGAAGCTATGAACCATCTTTATATGAGTTACTTCTAGAGAGAGTGCCTAGCCAATAAAGCCAAGCTGCTGTACTCGAAACTTTGCTCTAGCTGAAATGATTGAATCACCAATAGGCAAGTTTGCACCTGGTCAAGTTTTTCCTGGCGGCTGGGCATATCAGTTGTTTGCAAAGACTCGCTCGATATTGAAGGGGAGTCCTGGATTGGATAACACACAACAGGCTCGTAGGGCACCAAATATTCTTGCCAACCTCGCCTGCAGTTCTTGGAAGGCCTTGTTGAAGACCAAAAAAGACAAGGCCATCACCCTTCCACATTTTGCATTAGGGTCTAAAAGTGAATGGGCCGGCACTGCGTCTGGTTGGTCTCCGCAGGGCAGTAGGGACACTTGAAGGTGCGTGAGCTGCCCTTCCCTAGCCTCAGAATGGACTGCTTGCAGAGCACATGACCGCATGGCAGGAGCATCGGCGGATTCTCCGCAGAGCTTTGTTCTCGCGATACCGGGCAGGCAAATACAGAATGGAAGTGAAAGCCCTTCCCTAGTTCTATCTCCACTGGGAGCTGCCTCATTTCTTGCCAGCTACTAGGTCTTTTGCTACCTAGCAGTGATGCCAACTTTAAAAGACTTGGAAGCGCATTTGAACCGGCTGTAAGTACCACCTGGAGAGGGGAGGCAAGAGGGCGACCAAGTACAGCACAGCATTGACGCATAAATTCATCTTCCACACTCTCCCATTGTGCAGGTGCAAGAAGGTCTTTATACGGTGACGCATCTAAGCGGCCTGCAAAAAGGAGGCAGCCCATGAGGCGCTGAATTTCGCCCATGTGACTCCGTCCAAAAGGCGCAAAGTTGGCGCGAGCGTAGGACAGTGCAGCATGGCGACCTTGACGGTGCAGCAAGAGCACAAAATGCAGCTGATGAAGCTTGAACTCGAAGACATCGTTGGAATTCTGAGAGCTTAACTGAGTGCGGTGTGCCTTGGCCCACGCTAGAGCAGGCTCTAGATTTTGCATTCGAATCTGCTGTACAACATTCTGCATCTCCGAGAATTCCTCCCGCAGTGCATCTGAGGGCAGCACACCAGCCTCCTCGCAAAAAATGTCGCCGACCTCAAACATTCCTACTCGATACAGGTGCTGAGCAATCACAAGATTCAGCGCCGCTGGATCAAATTCCACCTCTCGCCAGGCTTTCGATATGTCAGTGCAAAAGTTCTTCTCCAACGCCTTCCCGCACTTGACTACCGCTGCATTTACCTCTTTCTGTGCAGCGGGCAGCTCATCTGTAGCCGCCAGTTGTCTGAACTTCGCCTCCAGCTCCCCTAGAGCCTGGCTGTGGTCATCCGTGCCGGAAATTGCTGTCTCCAGCAGGCTCTTTGTGCGCGCGAGCTCCAGCAACATGCGTTCCAGCAGTTGCGCGGTCTTGGTTGCAGCCACACGCTGCTTTTTGGTGACTCGCTCAAAGGCGTCCTTTATCCCTGGAAAGTCCATGGCCATGCCTGCCTTCGTCCCTCTCCTTCCTCGCCCCGCGCACCCTTCCCTCCCCTCCCCCTTACCTCCCCTCTGCCTCCCTCGACCCCTACCTCCCTCCCTGCCTCCTCCCTTGCGGCCCCGCCCCTCTTTAGGGCTCCGCTACGACGGGGGACGCTGGTACGGGCCTGTAACCGTGTTGCTTGCGAAACTGTGCGGTATGTCGAAACTATATCGATATCCTTATCGATACGATACCACACTATACGATACAATACGATATGACATCAGAAGCTGTCGGAAAATTAGGTTTGGAAATTCGGTGATCATGTAACGGCCGTACATACTATGTACGGACAAAATAAATACAGTAAGCAGTCATATTTTCGCCATGGGTTTTGGCCAATATGAGGCGAAAATATTGATTTTGCAAATATAAGGTTCGTGTTACCAATAGACGGGCGGTATTACAGTAGGACCCCATCATATTTTCCACCTACATTAGGGCGTGTCAGACTTAACAAAATGTTACGAATATCGAGTTTTTAGTATTACGAGAATCGAGGTTACTAAGTACTAAAAATCATCGCGCCCCCGAACCTAAACCGAACCGAACGGAAGTCAACTGTGCTAAGTCAACGGGTCAACGTTGCGAAGATTGACCCGTGGGGTTTACTGAAATTGCATTTCTTCGCACGATTTTGTTCGCACCCAAAAGAGGCGCCGAAATGGACGTGCGAAGAAAATACTGGCGAAAATCGCGTCAACGTGACGTCATGGTTGTTTTCCCGCCCGCGCCCGCGCCCGCCCGTGAGTCCGTGACGCGCAACACGACACAACGACAAGCGGTCTCCGCGCGCCGCGCCGGCGCTGTTTCTAAGTCTGAGGGCCCCGCGCGAGGGCGAAGTTGCGAAGACGGCGTTTGGAGAAGTGCGAAGACGGCGATCGCGGAGTGCGAACAGGACCGCGCCGCGAGTGCGAAAAACTACGCTCGGGAATTTTAGTTTTACTGACGTTGACTCCAAATGTTACGAATATCGAGTTTTTAGTAGGGTAGTGATATTTCCACCCCTTTTTTGGATCCAAACACCCCTTCCCGGCCGGGCAGATTTCAAAAGGGATTAAGAACGGAAAATGCTTTTTCACACCTTTTTGGAATCGATACCCACCTTCTTCCGTCGGCTGCTTTTATTTTTGCTAACCAAGGAAAATGATACCCCGTCACTGCATTTTGAATACTGTATCCCGCCTCCCTGAATTTTTTTTTTGAGGGAAAGAAATATCTGCCAGCCCGAATCCGCTCGAAGTGGAAGATCCGTCCGCCACGAGATCGTTCGTGGGTGTCCGTCCTTCACACGTGTGTGTCAATCGCAGCTGTCGATTCCCTCGCAGATCGCACCACTGCAGGTCACCGTTCGATCTGCAGCCCGGCTCGATCTTAGCGAATGGAAAGCGCCCACGAGTCCCGTCAAAGCCGAATCGCACGTGCGAGTGTGCGCGTCCGTCGGCCCGAGATCTCGTCATTGTTAGTTACCAGCCAATCAACAACTGCCACGTGTTACATTTTTGACGTGGAAAATTTTGATTGGTCCAAGCTCTCAATGTACGAAATTCTGGGTTCCTCAAAGTTGCGACCGTACCACATTTGTACGGACAAACTTTTGAGACGAGTTTGGCGGGATACGTGGGCACTTGCCATTCGCTGTGACCGAGCCCGGCTGCAGATCAAATAGTCACCTGCCGTGTTGCGATCTGCGAGGGAATCGACGGCTGCGATTGACCACACGCGTGAAAAAAATTCAGGTATCATTTTCCCTGGTTAGCAAAAATAAAATCAGCCGACGGAAGGTGGGTATCGATTCCAAAAAGGTGTGTAAAAAGCATTTTCCGTTTTTAATCCTTTTTGAAATCTGCCCGGCCGGGAAGGGGTGTTTGGATCCAAAAAAGGGGTGGAAATATCACTACCCTTTTAGTATTACGAGAATTTTTTAAGTCTGACACGCCCTATTTGGCAAAAATCGGGCGAAACTATTGTTTTTGGCAAATATAAGGTCCGTGTTACCAATAGGCGAGCGGAATTATGTTAGAGTTCATGCATGTTCGTACGTATCATATCGTATCGTTTTCTGGAATATCGTACCGCATCGTACCGTATCGTTTAAATTCGAGCGCGTAACGGCTACTACAGCTCATACGGCTAGTACCGTATCGGGGAGTTTCGTATCGTGTCGTATCGTATCGAAGCCAATAACAAGGGGAGAGGAGTGAGCGCCTCTTACGGCGGCACGTGCGGGGAGATTAGGTGAGTTTTGCGTAAGCCCGTGACGGCTAGTACAGCTAGTACGAATTGTACGAATTGTACGAATTGTACGGGAAAGGGGCGGGAAAAAATCTTTTTCCCGCCCCTTCCGTCCCCTCCGCTGCCCCCCCTCGAACCATTGCGGTTGCAAAACCCTCACCCGGTTATGAAGGAACGAGGTCGACCTTCTGGCGCGCGCAGTTTGGCAATCAGCCGGGACAAGAGCTATTTCGAGTACGTTGAAGGGAAAAAATGTTCCAATTGCAAGCAAGCAGGCCACAATTTAAGATCTTGCCTAATTAGGGGTAACCTGAAAACAGAGAGTAACAGTTGCCCAACATTGGTGACCTTTGCAGTTGTGTTTAAGGTTGCGTTTTTGTACTTAAGCTTAGTTTAGTTTAGTTTTTTGTTCCTAGTTTTTTTATTTTGTGCTTGTTTCATTTGCGACTAATTTCTTGTGGTTCCCATGTTGACTTTGTCCATGTTTTATTTGATGGCCTCACCATCTTGAGACCAATGCAAATCCCCTTTTCTTTTGTCGCACATTGTTGGAAGTCAATAGTGAAAAGGAAAAAACGAGGGGATGGAATGTCCAAAAATAATGAAGGGAGGGGGAATGAAGACAACAGAACTCGACACCTCCCGGTACCCACCCACAAACTTTACCGTTAAAAGGCAACCGCGGACACAAACGAACGATCATACATTTAGTTTTAGCGCGTTTCGCAACAGGGGGCAGCGGAGGGGACGAAAGGGGCGGGAAAAAGATTTTTTCCCGAAATATTCAAAACTGGGGGGTAACCAAAACGGGCAGGCAAAATTTTCAAAACGGGGGTGCGAAAGACAAAACGCGGGGGTGCAGTAGAGTTACCCCACTCCTTAGGGCGGTAAATACGAGGACCCCCTACTGTACAGTACAGTACCACAGTACGGACACATAGTACGGATATGAAGGAGATCCGGCAAAGGCGACAAGCAGATTTCAACCGAGGGCACGAGCGGGAGTTTTTGGCGCCAAAACGAAAATGTAGATGAAACGGCTGCAGATTGAAGGCGCCAACATTGCCTCTAAAAACAAGGAAGCAAGCAGAGAAACAGACAAGGCCACGACCGCAGATCAGCACTCGGCCCCAAACCGGGACGTGACCAACTGAAGACCTCCCATTTAACTCCCTCACTTCCCATTATTTTAGGCTACAGCAATACGACGTCGATGTGAGCATTGTGAGGAGAGTTTATGGTTTTGAGGGTTTTTAGGGTTGTGGATAGAGGAAGAAGTCTGCATTTAGGGTTGTGGGTAGGATCCTAAGCTTGCTGAAAAGCAAAGGAAAGCATGGATGTAGCTATGGAAGAGCATCGTAAAGCAGACAACCAGGACGCGTTCTTGTCCAATTTGCAACACTCGCCTTCCGTGCAGGAATCGAAGGGCTTGTTTTGCCATTTCCAACCGAAGCCAGGACACTTTTCCTTTCGATCCTCCGCTTTCAAGTTTGCATAGAATTTCTCAATACAAAGCTCAAACGTAGTGATTACCCGGAGTCTGTCCTCCTTGCTGTCTATGTACAGTGCGTACGCAGTGCGTGCTCGATACATGCGTAGTGGCTCCCACCTGCAACTGCCCTCTTTTCTCAACAAGGCTCCCTATACATTCAACCGTCAATGCCTTCGTCGCAGCCATCCTATGTCCGACGCCCATTTTCCCCTTCAACACGACTCCTCATTGGGGGCATGTACCCTCCGCTACTTTCGGCCATTCCCCTGCAGCGTAGCTCATTGCTTGAGGCGTGAGCCAATACACTCTCTCTCTCGGGAACCAACAAAGGAGTAGAGCACAGGCTGGAATTTGAATGAGTGTGCCAAAGTGGGTAGCATTGAATTATACGTAGGCATCAAAAGCATATCGCTTATTTGTAGACCTATTACAGATTCTATAGTAACGCAACAACTCTGTAAGCTCGCTGTTCGACTTAACGGAACAGCCACCAATTAGCTGCTAATCAAGTTACAGCAGACCCTAGTCTTTATGGGTACCTCGGCTACAACGAGAAATTCCCCATCAGTCCTCACTTTGGCCTTATGCATGCGCTTACAAAGCATCAGCTACTCCTCTTGTTTGTGGGCTTAAAAAAAATTCGCCGACTTGCTACAGAGGCCACTAAACATTCCTCATCTCGAATGCTTGTCCGAGGAAACATTTCATCGTTTTAAAAAATGCAAAAAATACCGCTAATTTTTCCTTGCTTTAGGTTGCAAAAGCAGGGAGTTAAATGGAGATTAGGGAGCTCCAACATCAGCAAACGTGCTCTCCCCGCGGTGCACTCAGTCGTTCACATGTTCACGTATTCCTGTACCTGCTGTGGCTTCTGAGTCTTTGCATAGGCTGCCCGAGCCACTGCAGCCAAAGCTGCCCCAACAATGCCGGCATCGTTACGCATAGTGGCCACTTTGATTGGGGTCTTATTTGGAAGGTTCACTTCATGCAGCCACTGCTCTCCCCAACGGCCCAAACAAACAACCCCCTTACGCTCCCATCAGATCTCCGAAACACCATAACGCTGGTGTGCACGTAAAGAATGGAACGTCACGCTGAAGCATTTCACGAAAATAACAACAGTCGAATCTACCAACAAAATGAGGCCTCACCTCTTCATGTGCATTGCTCACACCCCCGCCGATAACCTGCGCCCAATTCAGCAACATAACCAAACATGAAGCACGCATGAGCATGACCAATTGCAGGATGCCGTTGTGAGAAAACATTCTTCATCACCAGAGCAAGAATCAAGCCAGCACCGAAGAAACGAGAAAACGTTTACTGTTGGAGTCAGTTCTCTCAGCAAAATAGGGAAGCCGTGACCCTTACAAAAAGCGAAGGCCACATTAGTCGCTCGAGATACGAAAGGTACCACTGCACTTTCACTGCCCACTCCTTCCACGACCAGCAGTTCTGCTTCACCAGAACACCTGCGGCTGCCTGCTCTGCCTCCACGCCATCTAACTCAAGGTGGCCAAGCTCTAAATTGGGAACCTGCGGGTACACACAGCAGCAAATGATGAGATTTCATCCTATTCCAGTCCACTATCTTTTTGATTTACTCATTTCTAATAATGCTAAATTCAAGGTACAATTTCAACATTACATATCCAACATACCACGGCAAAACCAGTCAGGAGGAACTCACCAAGATCCCATTGACAAACATAGCGGTTCCTATCCCCGTGCCAAAAGTGACCATCATCACAATACCATTCCGTTTCTCTTCTCCGGAACCCGCTCCAAAGGCAATTTCTGCATATCCTGCGGCGTCCGCATCATTTACCACCACCATTGGCACGCCTGAATGCTCCTCAAATATCTCCTCAGCGTGTGAGCCAATCCAGCTTTTGTCAACTTCACATCCATCCAACAACCGAAAGAATGCCCATCAGCAAACGTCAGAAGAGCTTCTTAACTGTCAGTATATCACTGACCTGTAAACTTGACTATTTTGCTACTAGCAGGTCAGCAACGGAGACTCAAGTATATCGTGAGGAATTGAAGGTTGAATAGTCTCACTATTGGCAGCAGTGCAGACGACTCCATTGCGCACCACCGCTGGAAGGCCTACTCCCACCTCGCCTGTCCACTGCAAAAGAGATTAAAACTGCTTCAGGCACACGTTTTTACCCTCTTCTCTTGGGTCGAAATTGTTCATCGGAGTATTCTGGAGAAGCAGATCAGCAGCTCCAAGGTCACAAACCAACGAAAATTATTTCTCATCCAACTTCTACATCCTTTGTTTAAAAGCCTCCAGTCCCACTACTTACTCTAACTCACTTTACATGGCCCAGCATCTGTAAAAAGTTTTCGACAAGGTCTGTAACTGTAGCTTCCAAAAGTCATGATTTGACCCGAGTCCCTCTCAAATCGGAGTGCAGTAAGACGTTCGAAAGCGATTACATTCACGCATGAGGCTAGCCACAAGCTGAGAAGTCGAGACTATCTATACGTCTAGCAAAACGGTTCGTGATGTCCATATCAGCATCGAATATTTCAAGTTCTATAGTGGCAAGAATGAGCCATAGTGCGAAGTGAAGCCATCAGTTCATCGTGCGCCTTGCGGAGCACGATGACTTGTGATATCCTTAGGCGTAAGCCTACTGCCCCTTAATGAAGTAGAGCCTAGAAACAGTGACTTACTGAGATGTCCTTGATCCAAAGCTCAAGATCATTGCTTCGCTTTCCTCAAATTGCAACTTGACATGTTCCATAGTCTCATCATGCAGATCTGGCAGATCTGGCTGCTGTTGCTCTCCCATCCTCACCTGGAAATGGTCGAGCATAGCTTTAAGGACGCATGCCACTGCCTCCGGGGTGGCAGGATTAGGCGTATCAATGACATGGCGTTCAGACACCAGGTCGCCCGTGTGCATGTTCACAAGAGCAGCTTTAATGGTGGTTCCCCCAATATCAATGCCAAGGATGGTGCGCTCAGAGTCACAGGGCTCAACAACATTTTGAGCTCCATTTCCCTGCTCCAATTGGGAAACAACTGACAGGCTGCTCCGAGGACGAGGAGCATTGGCAGTAAGCGAGGATTTACCAAACGGCGCCGCATCGATCACTTTTCCTCGCCATGGAGATAACGACAGCTGGTTTGGGGATGAACTGGAGAAAGCCAAGCTGCCACTTCCTGTTTGAATGGGCAATGTGCATTGTATAGATGCCATTTTTCTGTCAGAACAAGGGAGTAAAAACTCTGATCGCTGAACAGGAAGGCAGACGCACTCTCACGTCAAAACGACTGTCACGGTTGAGGCACCGATAAAGTTCAGCAGGCCCTTCCAAATATGTTCATCAGTCTCTTCCAGCTGGCAGAATCTTGAAGGTATCTGCAAATTGCAAGTAGCTTATACCTGCAAAAAAGGAAGAACAAGAAGTCCCCAGCGTTTTAAAACCATCGCCTCAAGTCATTGATACAGAGGAGATGACGATAAAGGCTGTGGTTAAGGTAAATTAAAATAACACGAGCGGGCCGAAAACTGAGGAGGAGGCAGCAATAGCCACCGAGCTGTGACAGAAGAAAAGTGTTGAACAGTAAAAAAAACGAGCAAGGGTAATGACGCTTGACTCTTCAAAGCACGTCAGCTGCATTCCATTTTCATCGCTCATACGCACCACTATATTTGCGTATGCATTAGCTTGTCCTTTCCAGGAGCATACAAATACTCTAATACAGAGCTACTGGCATACGCCCTGCATCGACTCAACTGCAGAGATCTCGGAAAACCGAGTTCAATTGACCGCACCTTAAGCCAAATTTTGACAAGATCTCAAGCCTGCTTCTAATTATAAGTGCACTCCTCTCGCCTGCACTCTCACAAAGTCCCAAATCTCCCCCTCTCTCTTATCCTCCTCATCAAACCCAAAGCAAAAGATGCCCTTCAAGGCAAAAATAAATTCTAGCAAGAAGCGCACTTTCTGCCGCGGGGGCGCCGCTTCCTGCAGCTTTAGAGAGAGGCTCCCTGATGAGAAAGGCTCCTCCTGCAACCTCCTCCTTCAGGCAGCACAGACAGGCTGCTTGAAGCGGGGCCGTCCCCCTCTTCCTTCTGGGGACAGGCCGTCCGTCCTCACAGGACGTCTCTTGAAAGCACTTCTAAGCGGCCCAAAGGGATACCGCGAGGGCGTCACCCTACGCGTATTTTTTCCCAATGAGGTGGCGCCACGTCAAGGCTTGTACACGTGGCATCTAATAAGAGGTCAGGTGGACGTCCTCGTGGCAGCCGTACATGCGATTCCATGGAAATGACGCAGAATGACGTGCAGTTGCTGATCGTCCGACGTGTCAGATGACGTCACGCGTCCCGGTCCTTGTCGGGCCGCGCGAGAGTATTTTTTTTTTTTTTTTTTTGCTGCTTTGCTCGCCTCTCCTCTCCTCTCCTGCAGACTTCAAATTCTGCAAAGCCGCCGGTTCGCGCCGCAGTCACAAATTTTTTCACAATTTTTTTCAGGGAAGGGTTGACGGCATCATCGGATGGTCCACCTGTCCGATCTGCCACGTCGATGCAATCGACGGTCCTGCGCTGCGCGATCCGAACCCTAAGAGCGCTGGTTTCCGCCACAGCACAGAACTGCGCCTCCATGCGACACCACCAGCGCCAGTCCGTACCTGGGGTCGGTGGTGATTTCGCACAGTTTTTTGTCCCAGTGCACAGTTCAGTGTTGCGTTTCACAGCTCTACGTTGAACAGCTCAGTTCTATGTGTTCTATGTGTGCAGTGCTGCTGTGAAATCTGAAAATTTCATGTGTTCCGTAAATTTCGCCGTGCAACTGTCACATGAAGGCCCGACATATGGGCCACGTGGCAGCCGGTATGACCTACTACTTGGCATGCCCACGTGTCAACACATTTAACGGTCTCGAAATTCCTTGGAACAAGAAGACGACGCGTGTACAAGACGACGAAACAGACCTGGACGTTGATAAAATATTAATTTTTGGTTCTGAACTGAGCAGACGTTTTGGTTCTTTGAAACGTTTTGGAAACTTTTTCGTTTTTTGAGACGAGAAAAAAGTGGAGACAGTTACTGCACGTTCAGAAAACAAATATTTCTTTCCGTAAAACGGTCAGAAAGAAATAAAATAGAACCAACAGAAACTCAGGTTTAATCCGTTACTGACTTCCGACTGGCAGAAAAGTTTCCTAAAATGCTATTTTCACACCTTTCTTTCTAGGTACACACCTTTTTTGGTGATCAGATTTTATTTTCTGGTTTTTAGGGTAATGGGAGGTTTTTTTTTTTTTTCTAAAGGTGTGTATCTTTACGAAAAGGTGTGTAAATAGTAATTCCCTATGTAATATCGTATTGGTTATATCGAAATTATACCAATATCTTTGAGGAAATGACGCTACGACTAAAATATAATGGATACGTTACGATACGTTACGATGGTATCGTATTATCTGTATCGAAGAAGAGGGCACGGAACGATACGATACGTTCCTCCTCCGGAACAGCCATGGCGCCGGAGCCCTCCTGCCGGAGGCGCCTTCGCCATGGCGGATCACTCGCACGTGCGGTACTCGTCTATACCGCCTGCCGAGGCCGGTCTCTCTCAACGGAAGGGGCCAGGAAGGGAGGGGCGGGAGACTCAAGACCTTCGATATACGTGGGAGCCCAAAGAAGAGATTCCTTGGAAGGCCATTCTTCTGGCCGTCTTTCTGCTGCTACTCGGAACGCTGCTGCTTATTATTTCATACCTTATTCTGAGCGCGCACATGGGAGGAGATAAGGCGCAGGGATATGGATTTTTGACTCTCGGGGTGCTTGTGTTTCTGCCAGGTGTTGCCTCCTCCTCCTCCTGGACACGCTGTATATGCTGTTGAATTTTAAACGCGGCTGTGAAATTATCAGTGTTAAGGAGAAGGGGAAATTCATGCATACAGACAGACAGACCTACATTAGGAATGGATACATACGTGGGGATGAACCTGGTCCTATCCAGGTTACTCATAACCGGCTGAGGTCAATCTGCATACAATATAGCTTTTTGAAAGGATCACACTTTGAATGTTGTGAGGGGCCGGGAGGGGCGGGAATGGATATATGGCTGCTTTGCATGGCTAAGGAGCTTAATCCGTTAGGGGTCATATCTTCATGCTGAGCATGAGGAACTTGCTCGACTAGTCACCAGGCCACTGATCATCTTCATAACTATTTTGAATTTCAACCTTTTCATATTCTAGACCTGCTCTGCCCTCTGATCCTGGAGCTGCGAAATTTTTTGTCCGACTTGTCCGACTGCCGTGAAACTTTAGCAGGCATTGCAAAATTCATTGGACTGTTGGTGCCTATCCAAGCATCGTACATTCTAGGCGTGAACCTAACTAGTAATTCAGAACGTTTAGGGTATACAAATTTATGCTTTCCGAGTTACGACAAAGCACTTAACTGATACGTTGCTTTCTGCTTGCTCTGAAGGAGAGGTGGTCGCCTCTGAGAGAATCCTGAAGGTTCTTGACTTACGTTGCATGGTTTCTTGGCAAGTCTGGCTGTTGAACTTACTAGCGTTGAGCTGGCTGCAGGGTTTTATGAGACCCGGATAGCATATTATTCATGGAGGGGTCGAAGGGGATACACATTCAGCAGAATACCGACTTGAAGCCCCCAAGCGATGCTGCCGTTAAATGGCCTCCCCTATTTGCTGATCCAATGTGTAGCTCGCTCGCTTCCAAGGCTCTCATTCATTTTCAACGCTCTCATCGATTCGATGCACACTTGTACAAGTCAGGTTTCTTTCACTTTTGATTGACTATGGCGGAATTCATCACCAGCGCTCCATCCATTCGTCTCTCCTCGGCCTGAGAACGTTATTCGACATAATGAAGGCGATGCTCTCGGAATGTCCAAACAGTACGTTGAACTCGCAGCAAGGCTTTCGTTGGCTTCGTCTTGAAACCGGATTACTGTATACATCCAGTTTCCCATTTCGATGATTGGCTGGTTCATGGGGCTCTGACGTTGGGCCCACTCGGAGCGAATCTCTACGGTTGTCAAGAGAAAGGATAGAAACAAAAAAAAAAACGAGATAGTACTCTAGTTGTGTTCCCTTGGAGCAGATTGACTTATTAGCCAAACCATGTAAAGAATCTTTCTCAAAACGACCCTATCATGCTCGTCAGCATGAGTTGCTTTCAGGGCCAGTCTTTGTCGGTAGTGGGTTTCTGGATGGAGCACAGATTAGACGGAGGACATGATATCGTCTGTGACTTTTCATTAGTTTCTTTGGAACGGCAGGTTTAGGCTTGCTTTCTTTCTTGAGCAAAGCCGATGAAAAAAACCATTTGTTACAGGATTTCTCATGCCATTGTGCCGCCAGAAGTGCTCCTTGTAATTCATTGTCTCATGGTCTTGAATGCCTACAACACTGCACACGACATTCTCAGAATCGGACATATCCTTGCTGCGTCTAATACAAGTATCGTTGAAGTGTGACAATGAGCTTGGACTTGGCAACCAACTGATTGATCATTTGGGAGCATGAACGAAAGGTCAAATCGACTACGCAAGAAAACTCATTATAAAGTTCAGAGCATCCCATCGACACGCAGATTTGCAACGATAAACATCACATGACAAAGCAACGGGTTTTATGAATGGCAACAAACTTTCGCAATGAAATTTACTGACATGCTCTCCTCCACTGACTTCACCTGTATTTTAAGATTTCTTCTGCAATGCACTGGCTTCTCTAAGTCCGTCCCTTAAGCTGCTGTCTACATCGCTGCCCTTTTTTTTCTCCTGAACGCCATCACCAAAAAGGTCATCGTCGTCTTCCTCGGCAGAGCCCCTACTGTCTTTTTCTTTTTGACCACTGTCTGTTTCAGCCATTGGGCCGCCGCCTTCCCCAGCTCTGGGAGTAGAACTTGTCTTCTCTTCCTCTCCAACTTCTGGACGAGCTTCAGTCTGTTGATTAGAACTCCGCGCAGCCATGCCTCCCCATGATCCACCGACAAACGTCGTGGTTGTTTCCCCAAACAATCCTCCATAAAGACCTCCTTTACCTGGAGACTTCACTCTATTTAAGTACTCTTTTAAGCTGTCTGTCACTCCAGGAGAAGTACTTTTGGGAGAATCAGCTGCGGCAGCAGAAGGCTTCCCTTTTGTTGGGTCCCTCGGGATAACAGTGGTCTGCACCAAAGAGTCGAACTTGCCAACTAGGCTGCTGCCTTCCTTTACTCCTATGGGCCCTGGTTCTGTGCTCACATCAGCACCATCAGAAACGCCCACAACAACTGCCAACTCACCCCCACATTCATCTCTGAAGGAGACATGCTTCGCCTCCTTGCTAATTGGACTCCCTGACCCAACCGTGGTAGAGCTATCAGGAGTCTTCCTCTTCCGCGAACCAGGCGTTCGAAAGCCTTCTTTCGCACCACCATTACCTCTATCTTCTGCCAAGCTAGGGTGATCCACTTTCTGATTATTCGGATGAGCCACACCTAGCCGGTTTAGCATCGTGTTGTATGCAAGAACTGCCTCCGCATCCTGCAAATCTGGGGCTGGCGGCAATTCAATGGGCAGAGGCTTATCTGGAGTAAAGATTGAGGTGTTCTTTACTGCTTTGCGTAACACATACACTCTGGTGGATGCCGCAAACCGCACTGATTGACCGGGCTCGAATTCTACAGGCGTCTCCTTTGTAACACGTTCACTGGACACGAAGGTCCCATGCACTGAACCAAGGTCTATCACATACATTCTGCACGGCGACATAAAAGTAACCACTGTAAGCAAAGCCCAAACCAAAAATGAAGGTTTCGACATGGAAACACTATCAGTATAGTGAGACCCAAGATTATGCCTTTCAAGGGCAAAGGACTGCAAGTGAGTGGGTTGACACTATTTAAAATACTCCCAGGCCTTCAGACAGGATCCCCAATCTCGATCGCTCGTAAAAAAAGTGGCAACGAACATCACTTTTCAACGTAAGAAACCAGTGTCTGCTGATAGTCGTATTTGTGCAGAACTCGTGGTGGTGACGGAAACCACCAAGCATATACATGTGCATTAGTCTATATGCGAAACGAGTCCTTCATGTATAGGTGCTTGCACTTCAACTGACAAGCGCTTTATCGTAAAAGCAGACTTTTGTTTTGTCAATTGTCCGCCTTTGAGACAAATAATTGTAAAAAAAATAAGAAATGGCTTGAAACAGAGGTGCATTTGCTGGCTCAGCCACACCTGCCATTTTTATGGTGCACCAATGCAGCATGTTGTCGGGACAATGACGGATGATCCAAGACAAAATCACACGTAGCAGCTTGCCGTCCAAAGATGCTGCGCTTTCTTTCCAAGACTATGGTGTCCACCACATTTCCGTCCTGCCAAGGCCCATTTTTCATCATCAGCTGAGCATGAATTGAACACACCCTTGCTCTCCCTGCCTGCTCACCACAAACAGCCTTGAATTGTAGTAGTAGAATGTCGGTGAAAAACTCCATACCTTTAGAACCTCTAGAGTATACATCCCTGGCTTGGGATCTGCAGCCCAATCTGGTGGCTGCCATGTTGATTGCCCCCCTCCAATCGTCGTTGCATGACTAGCAGGTGTGCTGACAGCTTGCCCGTTAGGCTGTGCCACTGTCGCTGTATTTCTTAAAGGAAGTGGAGTCGCCATGGATGCATTATGCGCTGCAGGGGTTGCTATAGGCATGGCTTCAACCTTAAATGGCTCAGCTGACTGAGCCTTCTTGAAGCGGTCTAAGCCTAATCGGTGGGCCATGGCTTCAAGATATGGAGATTCTTCCAAAGTGGACTGAACAGGAGGAGAGATTCGTCTGCTACCTCCTCAGACGCCACCTCCCCCTTGTCTTTCTGCTTCCTTCAGAAGCCTGCACACCTCCGAAAATTCTTCTTCCTTCTCAAGTGCCAGAGGCGAGCCAAAGCGTCCCGCACTCTCCATCTTGCTGCGGAGCCGCCATGAAGGCGGCTGCTGCTTCCGGTCGCCATGTCGCGCTGCTTTGGCTCCTTCCAAAGACGAGTCTGCGCGACTCAGCGGCTTCTTTCTACTGAGGAAGAGCATCTCCGGGAAGGAATTTTTGGGAGTTTGGGTGAGCTTTGGAGAATGGGGAGAGGGCACAGAACATCAGTGTGGCCTGCGAGGAGCGAGGAGCTGAATTGGAGAAGAAGATGATCGTCTCAATTTGATTGTTGCAGGCAACAAGGGCTGCATCTTTTGGCCATGGATGGCCTCTGCGAGCGAGTGGCAGAGCTTCAGCCCGGCCTTCCGGAGCCACTTTTGCAGCTTGCAGTGAGCGAGGTTGTGTGTGCATGTCTTTGTTTTCCTATGGGGGAATGCAGAACCTGGGAGTCAGCTGTTGCGAAAGCAGCGGCTTCGTCGGATGAAATACTGCAGGACTGTATTCAGAATTGTTTTCTGAAACTGAAGGCTGCCTTTTTAGGAGGGGATGATTTGGCTCCCTTTTTGGAAAAAACTGCTAGAGGGAAGTTAGAGAACTTGCCAAATGCGCTTGAACTTGAGCGATCAGTACCAACGCATTCAAAAGCTGAACCTAACTTCAGGCATGCACAAACTCAATCAGGAATTCACACTGATGAGCTCTTGGAGAGATCAATTTCTACTCTTTGCTGTGCAATTTGCGAACGAATTGGCATGACGGGAGAGCTGTTCAGTAAGTCTGAAGCAGTACCTAAGAGAATGCGAATGGATGTTCAAGACTACAGCGTTCCATATGGCTCAGCTGTAATATTGGTGGATTGGATGCACTCTAGCTGTTCCGGCAATGAGCACGAGAAGCGACTCTTGGCAGCTCTGGAAGGAGGGTGGGAAACGCTGCAAGCCAACAAGGAAGGGATGGAAATCACGGGTTCCCTTGACTTTGGTATCAAACGAACAGGTGCCACACTTGAGGAAAAAAAGGCTTCAGGAATTGCAGCATTGGAAATTTGGAGGGATGACATCGTCAAGTCTTATTACCGTTCCATTACAGTTTTTAATAACGGAACTCACCCAATAACCCTTCTCGAAGTACGCGCTGTCCCGTTGATGGAGGAATCCTTTGCAGTTCATCATGATTTGACCTGCCAGCAAAAAAAATATAAAGTCACAAAGCTGTCTCAGGTGCCTCCGACTTCAGGAGTGTTGCTTCAACCGGGTACTCAGTATCAGATCACAGTGGTAAACTTTCTCAACGGTCCTGTTTCCCATCGTGCAAGCAAGCTAGTGAACGAGGGACCTGAGGATTTTCTTGTTCTGTCATTCACAATTTTGTTACTTTCTTTCATGATACACAGTTCAAAGCGAATGCTTGGCAGTCAGTGAAGGCTAAATGGCCCTGATTGAGACAGCTTGTAGGCTAAGCACTTGCCATAAGCAGCAAACACCTTGTTTCTCATACAGAAGCCTATTGTATGCCTACGAGCCCAATATGGCTCCTTGGAGCCCTCCAATTGCTTGGTTCTCGATCTACTTCCCAGACCGGCTTTCATAGTTCTTACATCATGTTCGTATACGGCAAATCAAGCACGAATTGTGCATCAAACTCATGTTAATGTGGATAAGCAATAAAAACATATTTGGCCATTTCATCATGTTGTTTTTATCGATCACATTGTCATTTTCATTGTGATCCTGCCGGCCTTGCTCACCAATTACCGTGGACAACTGAAGCATTTATTTTTCCACTGCTTGGGTAGTTTCGTATGGTCGCGTATGCAAGTCCAATGTTCGTGTCTAATCTTTCTCTAACGGTTAACCTACAAACTGTTCCATTTGTCAGATTTCAGAAGTCGATGCAACTACACTAATGAACGGATGTGCTCTTGTGCTTGTGGACCTGCAATCGAGTACTTTCCTTATCTGAGTGGATGTCAAGTCGCTTTCGTTGGATGTCTAAATTCAATGATCAGACCACCATAGTCCTCCCTTATTCTTCCTTTGATCACTTTTATTCATCCATCATTTCATCAGTTCTTAGTATCACTCGACCACTTCTTTCCCCCAGTATCCAGCTTGTTCCCTCCTTCCTCTATCCTCGTTATTATCTGTTCTATTTTTTCCCTACATGTTTCCTCCCTTCCCAAAATCCTTTCGGCTTGTCCCTTTGTTCTAGTCTCTTGTGTACGCCTGCAAGTTGTTACACCTGTGCCTACTGTATGGCGGGCTGACTTTTCTGAAGGCAACAACGACCTTTTTTAATTTTGCTTATTTAAAAGAGAAGCAACTGTTTGCCTGCAGCATTTAATGCCGATTACCTGGATTGTTTCTATGATTAGTTGAATTCCAGGATTCTTAGTTGTTTCATGAAGTCCTTTTGACTGTTGCAGGAACTCAAGTGCGGCATTCAAGATCCGGCTGTCTTACATCAGTGGCTACTCCTCACGTTTGCAAAGGAAGAGCCCTCTAATGAAGTGTTCGTAATAGGGCGTCAAGTGATCGCTGCCGTTGCTCAAAACGAGCGTGACTTGCACCATTGCTTGAGGTCTGTCCCTATCCTGTAGATGCTCCAATCAACTTGCAGATATTCCATTGCAACTTCATTTCACAGTAATGAATGTGCTAAACTGAACATGATTTGGGTATCTAGGGCTTGCTTCCGTCCGGGCTGATTCTACGTGTTGCATTGTTTGTCTGACCATCCACTGCACGCAAACAAAGGCCATCTCCCAAGCCTTTGTCTTTGCTGCTGCTTGGCCTCCTGGCCTAAGTTATAGCTTGTCTCTACATTCCTTTGTGATGATGCTTTCTCAAGAGCAATTGGATGGGTGGTGGGGTGATGGGTTCGCGTGGGGTGGGGTGGGTTGGGAGCGGTGTTACCTCACCTTTCCGAACAATGTCAGTACAGAGGCCAAGCCCTTCTTTCCAGCCAGTCTGTGGAAGCTTTTTGACACTTGTCCTTCTGAGTTTTTTGTAGCTCAGCCTCCCCTTATCCTTCCTTGGATGGAAACCTTTCGCCTGCCCACATTTCCTGCTCACCGTTTGTCTGGGCTGCTCTCTGCGTGGTCTGACTCAACTCTGTATCCCTTGGGAGGAGAAAGTTCCATTTCAGGGGGAATACCTGTTTTTGGTTCGACCCTTGAGGAGGAAACGATAACCATGCCATCTCCTCTTCCTTCTCCACCAACCGCATCTTCTCTCTCTTATCCATCAACCATTCCAGCACCAATGCCACTTCTCATCACCTCTCCACCTTTCTTTTATCCACAAGTTGGCAGTTGGAACCCCAACTTTCCTCAAGTGAGCCAATCTGACATTCAGATGCAAGGGCTTCACCTCCCTTTTCAGCAGCGGCAGCAACATATGGCGCAATATCACGTGGCCAATAATGCAATGCAGGCTCAGTCTGCACCATCGTCCCTGCTTTCCTCTGCCTACCCAACCGCTCATTCCATGCATCCTGCTAACTATGCGCAACAGTTTCCACCACTCTGGCCAACATTGCCTCAACAGTTACCTGCTGCCGGCCTTTATCGTCCCCCCTTCAGTAGTGTCCCCGTGTCGTATCCTGCTCTATCTCCGTTTCCAACTGCTCCTGCTGCCACTTTTCATAATTCGCCATGGGGCTTCCCCAAGCCTATGACAAGAACAAACAGCATTCAACCTAACAATTTGCAGAGACACCCTACTTTGACCACGAATGCAGTCGTGCGTTTTCAAGCTTCATTGCCAATTGTAGGACGTATGCAAGAGGTTGGCAAAAGTTCGCAGGTGTCAGCAGTCTCCAAAGAGTATGGCCCCATAGGAGCCCAAGGGAAGGATGAGAAAGTTCAACCACCCGCGGCGGTTAAGGGCAGTGCAAGCAGTGGACTGAGCATAGCTGAAAGTGTGTCCGGCTCTCCAGAAGAAGGGGGGGCAGGCAAGAATGGCGGGTCTAAACGATGCCTTGCAAATGTTGAAGAGCAGTGCACTTGTATCGCCAAGCAACTTCTGCAGGTAGCCGGAACTCCTGCCCTTTTTTCTCGCAAATAACTGCATGCAAGGAGTGTTTGGTAGCTAGCTCTGGTTACAAGGTGCTGCCATAGTATTTTCACGGATTGGTTCTTATGCATGTTCTCTGGAGATGCATACAGCTGGAAAGACTCCTGGCATTGGAAGAGGCGACTATGGAACGAGACATTCGACACTACACCCTCTTCAATGTACACTTGTCCCTGTGGCGGTTGTCTTGCGGTTATAACTCCAACCTGCGGCTCTTTTGCCTGGAGGTTGGTTGCTGAGAAACCCCAACGAAATGGTTATTCTTCTTCATCGCACCTCCTTTCCTTTTCAGCTACATACTGTGTTTTTCATTTTACCAGCAAGCTTGACTTTCTTCTTGTCTCTTCTCTTCTCTTCTATTATGCTTCCACAGGTGCCTGGTCTGCCAGAAAATCGACCCTCTGTGTTGCGTGGAGATGTGGTCTATGTACGAGCATCGCGGTTGACCACCATAGAATGTGCCGCCGCTGTGCATGCTCTGGAGATGCGGCCCATGGCTCGTCTCTTCCTCTCTCTCTCTCCGGACTTTCTGCAGCGGCTCACCGGCACTTCAGACCTCACGGAGGGGAGTCTCGCTGCAGTGGAGAAGGAGCTGTTCCACGTTCGTTTTTCATTTGATAGGCTACTGATGCGGGTGAGTTGTGAGTTGCGAGGTAGAGTGTATCTTGTGATGAACCATTTGTCAGATACTCGTGGGGCATGTACGTATATTGCAATGGGAACTCAGGTTCAAGCCCTGTCTACATGTCTCATGTTTTTGCACGGGTTGGTATACGGGATGGGGTCAGCGCATGCATGCAGCGGTCCTTGCGGCAAGAGGGTCCCCTCTACAGCTGTTGCCTTGCTTGTGTGAACCTAAAAAAATGTTTGAGGGAGGAGAGAAGAGGAGGAGGAGTAGAGGGAGGAGAAGGAGAGAAGAAGAGAGAAGAGGGAACGGAGAAAGAGGAGGTGGAGGGGAAGGAGTGGAGGGCGAAGAGGAGGAGGAGGAGCTTGTTTTACCGGAGAGTTTGGACGTGGACTTTTCGGCAGCCGTGCAGGACAAAGAACTCGGGTCAGTTTCTGCTGCACCGTCATGCTTAACAGTTTCATGGGGCAACTGTTAAGTGTTTGATATTCAAGCATAAGTTTGAGAGCAGAGAGGCAGTGAAACTTTTTCTCGGATGCTTAAAATATGGCAGAGCGATGATATGAGAGGGGCGATTATTGGGGAGCAGGGACCACCTATCTTCTATGCCACTGCAATTGGTAAGAACTGCTACTTCCCTCATGGGGGGGAATGCCTTCAAACACAGGATAGTCATGTTCTATGTTTAGTAACTAATCATGTTTGTACACGTGTCGTGAAATGCATGTGTTGCATGAATGTTTGCATCCAAGTTAGCGTCAGACGCTGTATTCGCACAGATTGACATTCACTGGACTTGGCTAATAATCATATGACAGGCTAGCAAGTGCAACCTATATGGAAATCTCAGATTTTCTTTATGATCATATGAACGATGTCTTGCCGATTGTCTACGACTCAGGTAAATCCGCAACTGAATTCAGAGCAGCAAGAGGCTGTACGGAACCTACTTGAGGCAGAGAAGGGTGCGGGGCCGTACATCTTCTTCGGACCCCCTGGCACAGGGAAAACTGTAACGGTGAGAAACGGGAATGCGCAAACCTTCATTTCCTAACTTTCCCAAAAGATCGCTCTCTTCACGGGGTGCGTGACACTGTGTATGTGAACAAGGAAGCTGGGAATATTCTGGGGATGGAGACCCATCACCTACATCATGTGATTTGATGCAGTTTTAGATGTTATCATCCTGATCCTCTGAAGCCCAAGACGAGTCAGTAGCCATATCTTGTTGGGGTTCATTGGCATCTTAACAGTTCTCAATTGTGTGTTGAGTGATCATGTAAGTTGGAATGTTTGTATAGGGCTGATTCACCCTTGAGAGTGTGAAGCAGGTTGTAGAGTCAGCGCTGCAGCTTCTGAGAAGGAATGAATCGTACCGCATTTGCCTCTGTGCTCCTGCCAACTTTGCAGCCGACATTCTTTGCAGGTCTGTCGTGCATTCTGAGCTCAGCCTTCTTCGTTTTTCTTCAGGGAGATGGGTTGCACAAGCATTTTCCTTCCTAATGAGTAGTTTTTCTCAGGAGTATTCTTGTGGGTGGATGATGGACGGTTTCCATTATTTCTATGCGGCTTGCAGAATGTGAATGCTTGGGGTTGCTCGGGTTTGACTGCAGTGGTCTTGCAGATGCCGGAGTGACTCCCTCGGAAATGTGGAGATTAAACGATCCACGAAGAATGCCTGCATCAGTTAAGGACGATGTCATCGGGTGCGTCCAGATAGTTCTGTAAACTGCATATGTTGCATTTGTTTTGGCTCTGATAACCTCAGGTCAAATTGTTGATCAATTTGATTGTAGATCAAGAAGATCTGAAAACCCTAAAAACCGTAAAAACCCTAAAAACCCTAAAAACCCTAAAACAATTAAGGAGACAGATGAGAGGTTTTGATGGGAGCAGACGAGTCGGAGGACCCGAAAGAAACTTCTGCACGCTGAACAAGGAGCTGAATTTGTTTGATCTTCATCCCAACCCTCACCAGATCCGAGTAGTCGTCTGCACTTGCGCTGCTTCCTCTCTCCTCCACGAACTGCCTGCTCTTGCGGAGTTCCGTTTTACCCATATCCTCATCGACGAAGCGGGTCAGGTGCATATTATTATAATAATATGTACCTGATTATAATTATCATATTATTATTTTTATTATTATTATTATTATTTTTTTCTTTTATTATTATCAGGTGCATGCCTGTCCCTTCTGCTACTCCTCCTCGAGCCCAACATCTTTCACCGGCAGAAATCCTAGCCATGGTTGGAGGTGGTATACCGCAAACCTGGATGCTGAATCTATTACCGTGATGTTTCGATTCTGTGTAAAATACAGTATATGTATTCATGCTTTAGAAAACATCAAAACTAATCAATAACTCATCATCATCGTCCATGATGTGCAGGCACTCATTCCGGAAACTCTCATTCCTTTCACTCTCGCTCAGCCGGAGACAAAGCTGCTTCTCTGCGGCGACCCGCAGCAGCTTGGCCCCGTGGTGCGCTTAACTGCCCTTCACTGTGGGGTTAATGTTACTAGAAAAGTGAGGAAGTCAGAAAGGACAAGTACGCTCGCCTAGGGTTCATGGCTTTGCATGTGCTTGTGTGAAATCAGTCCTGAATCTCCAAACAACTTTCGGGAACTGCAAGGGGAATTCTTGTCGAATTCTTCTATAAATTGATGTTGCTACTCTTTCCGGCGGGTCTTGCAGGTCCATTCAGCTATGGCTGGAAATTTTGGCTTTTCCCAGTCTTTGCTGGAAAGGTTCATGCACGCACCGCGGTATCAAACGCAGAAGAATGGACTCGTTACCAAGCTTTTGCGAAACTATCGTTCCCATGCCAAGGTGTGCCCGAGCCCTTATAACCTCCCCCCCACTCCATGCTCAGAGTCTCTGGTTTGTAAACGTAGCTCTAAATGAAAGATCTGCTTTCACTCCTTTACTTGATAGTCAATAGACAACTCGAGTTTAACAAATTTAAGTGTGTGTGCAAACGCTTCAGTGTGTGCTTTTTGTTCTGGAAAGATGAAGTTAGCCAGCAGCACCTCGGTGGCTATCAAATAAGAAAGTTTAGTCCACATTAGTCAGGAGGCCATTCACAATATTGTTTAGCTGAAAAAGCCCATCAGGGATGGAACTGCAGAGGAAGTTGCTCCTTCTCTGAGTCATAATGCAGTGATGTTTGGTAGTTTACTAGTCTTTGTGGTATTTTGCCAGAGGACTGAGGCATGTTTAGCAAAGATGGGTAACAAATAACGGTTTGTTTGCGGCATTGCAGCTCTTAGAGCTTCCATCACGCCTCTTCTACAAAGGGGAGTTGATTGCAAAAGCTAAGGTGCTCTCAATTCACTCCCAAGGGAACAATCGGTCAAATATGTTCAATCTGCACTTTCTTTCTGGCAATCATTCGTTTTTCTTTGGTCATTCAACTTGGACGAAACGTAGACGATGCTTGCGAAGGTGATGACTACTTTTCCAATCATAAGTAATCGAAGCAGATCGCTGTAAAAACGTCTCTGTGTCTGCTTCCCCGTTTTGTATCGTCATTCTTCACTTGTCAAGCGTAGGCTTGGGGGTGAAGTTATGTGGTACGGCCTGAATGCGTGAATGGATGTCAAACCTCACCGACAGCTCAGTTTTCCTTTCAGGAGGAGGATGTTGCTCCCCCAGTGGGGTGGGAGGAGCTGAGTGGGAGAGACTTCCCTATGCTCTTTTACGGAGTGAAAGGGCAGCAGATGCGTGAGGGGGAGTCTCCTTCCCTCTTCAATCCCGGTAATGGACTGTTTGTATGGCAGAGCATCCAGTGGTCCTCTCGCCATCCCTGCCATTGGTCCCCTCACACTATTGTCTCGGGGAGTGGTGAGGGAAATGGAGACAAGTGTGTGTGAAGACATTGAAGAGGGAAAGATTTCCCACATTCTATTGTCTCCTGTGGACATTTCCTTACTCCCTTTGTCTCGGGTGTGAACACGAACACAGTTGAAGCGACGCGATTGGTGGAGCTGCTGGTGGGCCTCTTGGAGCACCGCCACGTGGTTCCAACCGACATTGGGGTAATGGCACCATACAGGACGCAGGTGGGTGGGCCAAAACTCTCTTCCGAAAGTGTAGATATGATGTATCTGTTTTACTAGAACACTCTGAAGGCTGTTCAAGATCGAAAGGTCTTGCAAAATGAAAAATTGCAAGAATGCACATGAGATGTTTGTCCATCCTCGATTCGGTGAAGGAGGCAACTTGCTATTGGGAAGATGCAGGTTCAAAAGCTGCGACTCCTTCTGCGAGATCGGAACCTTGCGTCAGTCCGTGTGGGCACTGTAGACGACTACCAGGTATGTGCATTGTCGGTTGTCTTATTCTTGTTGTTAGGGCTTCCTCTCGCACTTTTTTGAAAAGGGGTCCCTCAATGTCTCCAGGACGTATTTCATACCGATGGGCTGCTTGACCTTATCACGTGGCAAATACTGTTTCTTGAATCTGCGAGGAGTGAGTGACAGATATCAATCACACTCACAGCGAATAACTGGAAGCAAGGAGTGCAAGTTTTTGTGTCTTGCCTTTGCTGAGGAGGTGGAACGGTTGAGCCCCCCCTGCTGACTGGTTGGAGAGATGAATGGTGAGGTGCAGGGGCAGGAGGAGAAGGTGATCTTCATCTCTACAGTGCTCACTCGTCCACAAACAACAACAAGAGGGGGGGCAAGAGAGGGCGCTGCGGACTCTCACATTGGACTGCTCGGGAATGCCAAACGCTTTAACGTCGCTATAACTCGCGCCAAGGTGCTGTCACTTCTTTCCTTTGCCAGCTTGGTTGTAGTTTCCACATGCAAATGCAAACTAGCTGGCGAAACCAATGACTTCCATTCGTCATATTTGAGTAGGCCCTGCAACAACACGGCACCTAAATCATCTCTATTGCCGGTCGGTTGCAGGCGCTGCTTGTGGTTGTGGGCCACCCCCTTGTTCTCTTGGAGGACCCCAACTGGCAGGAGCTGCTCAAATACTGCCTTGCCAGAGATGCATATCGAGGGGCCGGCAGTGAAGCTGTGCCTCGATACTTGCCAGCAAATGGAATGAAAGGACAAGATTGGACAGAGGAATCGGAGAGTCCGAGAGACTTCGAGAAAATGAGTGGCGAAGGGGAGGAGGAGGAGGAGGAGGAGGTGTGGGGAGCGGAAGATGACGAGATCAGACTCGCTGTGGAGAGGATGGCGGAGCTCTCTCTCCTGGGGATGGGGGACCAAAACCGGCTGTTCCCGGAAAGTCTGGCAGACATGTACTCTGCTTATGGCGATGAGATGGAGTGGAGGGTTGCTCTGTAGCTGCCGAGGGCGTCTGGGTGGAAGGGTGGGGGGCTTTGTACATTTTGTTCTTGTTTCAAAAGAAAAGCTGTAGGATTTTACATTGTTTCTTGTTCTTATTTCATAGTTGTTATCCGAATAATGAAGGGTGAGGAGTCAGGCGGCGTTGGATACAGGGCGAGGAAGAAGAGGCAGGGCTTGAACGCTGTTTCGGATAACTGTCCTTTTCTGTTTCTGTGAATGAGTGGGAGAGGAGAGAGAGGCCATGGCCTCATGTTGTTGTCCTCTTAATGCCCGTATGTATGAGGTACGGCGGTGGTTCATGGCAAAGTGGGGGTGAGTCTAGGGGCTAATTCTTTCCTCTGAGAAGTTCAAATTTATTCTTTCTCTGCGCACGTCTACCCAGATTGTATTAGAGGGCATGTTTGTTTCTCAAATTTTAAGCTTTGAGAAACAACTTCTCTTGGTTTGAGCATTTTTTTGCCTAAAAAAAAGTTGAGCTGAAATGACCAAACCAACCTTTCTCGCCCATTGCCGGCTCCCAACGGTCATATTCGCGTACTGTATCGAGGCGACTTCCCCATCTACCGGACGATACCGTTCTATGTCCTCCCCAAAACTGGAAATCCAAAACATCCGTTCGACTACCTCACTATCTGCCGAATTCACCATCCTCCGAAATCCCAAAAATCCGGATTACTTATTTTACCACTCTCTTCGCCCTCAATGAGTGGTCCACGTCATTACTTGCACATGTCACCACCCTCTTCCATTGGCCCTTTTCCCCCCACACGTGCGCCCACTGCCGTGCCGCGTGGCCGCATCTGGAGCGTCCGCGATCGCGCCCTCACACGATTGGTCGTGCAGATTTCGCTATCCACATTCCCTTTTACACCCGTCACGTTGCGTCACGGGTCGTCATGTCTCGTCACGTCACGGCTGAGTTTGAAGACGACAGTGGGCCGTCGCCAGGCGGCGACGTCGCTCCGCCTCTCATTCTCTGTGTCGCTCTCTCTCTATCTCTCGCCGCCTCCGATCTCTGAAGGCTCCAGAGGCCGATCGCCATGGCGGCTGCAGCGCTCCTGTCGGCTTCTTCGGCGTGCGTGACGGGCTTGGCTGCCCCACAGAAGGTTGCAGGAGTCGCATCCAGCAGGGCGGCGGTCAGATTGAGTGGTTTGAGCCCCCTGAGGCTGAGGACGAGCTGCAGGAGCAGCAAGTTGGTGGTGAAGGCTGCTGTCGCAGAGTCTCAGGATGAGACTGCGCAGAACGTCGCTGCAAGGACCTTGGCTGGATCCCTGTTCGCGTTGTTGGCGAACACGGGCAGCGCTGCCGCAGCTCAGGAGGTAATGCAGCTTGCAGATGTCGACTCCAGGCCACTCATCCTGCTTGTGGTCCTTGTGCCTGCCGTCGGATGGGTGCTCTTCAACATCCTTAAGCCCGCATTGAACCAGCTTAACAAGATGCGCGGTGTCAAGTCTCTGGTTGCCGCTGCTGGTCTTGGAGCCGCCGCCTCTCTCCTGGCAGTACCTGAGGCAGACGCTGCACAAGAGATTGCCCAGATTGCCGTTGACTCTCGCCCTCTCATCTTGCTAGTGGTTCTCCTGCCCGCCATAGGCTGGGTGCTCTTCAACATCCTTAAGCCCGCTTTGAATCAGCTTAACAAGATGAGGGGCTTAAAGTAAATGCTAGTGTAGGACAATGCTGCAGACCGGTTGTAAACACTGTAATGAGGCGCTTATTTAAAATTAAAGGAGATCTTTTTTTTTATACTGGTCATCTCCTCGCTATGACCACCTCAGGATGCCTTTTTTCCAATGATACCTTTGTAAAGGGACTTCCTCTTCTTGTGTTGTGGTATTTTGGCTTTCTCCCGTTTCATGATGTCACTTTTGGTCCTGTTCTGATGAAGGTGCGAATCTAAACTGATGTGATGATGTGAGCGAAGGAACAGAAACGTCAAATGTGTGACAGGTCGGTCGGCGCCTCATGGTCATGTGTTGATTATTGTATACACCGAGCACTTGCTAAGAAATCCTATCAGAAACGAGTTGTTTTGATGTTTGTCTCGCCCCCTTCCTTTCATTGGAGAGTGCATTGCCTCGCTGGGCCCCGACTTGAACAGTTACGGACCTACAAACGATTAGGGCACTGTGCTGTTGACCAACTTTTCAAGAGTTTTAGTCCACTCGAGGACAAATTTTAATGCTTTAGCTAGTAGCGCAATTGGGTCATCCTTAACATCTTGAATACGAAGGAGTCATCACAATACTGTCCGTTCTTCCTAGTGTAGCAAATGCCATTTCTGCATTTACCGGCAAGTTTGTCAGATTTTTGTTATTTAGCTTGTTGATTATGGTGTCCGAAGAAAAAGCCCCCCTGTCCCTGCTCCACTTTTCCTGTCGTGTTGCAACATTCTCAATCTGCTGAGATTTAACCAACGCCTTCGCAATTCCTTTGGGTTCTTGTACGATGTGATTGGGCACGTGTATAGAATGAGAAACTGATAGTGATAATGAGCCTAACAGGAAAGCAGCTGTCTGTCAGCTCATTGCTCCGTTCCCAGGGTCAACATTCATTGCATTTTGCGTAAAGATTACCTTCACAAGAAAGGATGAAGGCAATGTCAGACAAAGCCCACTCGTCCTGGTCTAATGCCGCCTTGCAAGGTTTGAGAGCTCCACTAAAATAAGATAGGCCTAACTTTGCCAATGCTGCTAGCCAACGTGTCGCATTATATCAAATACAATCCTTTCAAATAGGGACACCGCTGGTGCCATCTAATCATAACACGACAAGCATATCTGAATAAGCAAACGCGAATAAAATCTACACAAGGCTGCCACCGAGCGACCTTGAAACATCACTTGTTGTCAGGTTGGCGGTAGTCCACCAACCGCAGGGCTCATGTATTGAGATCATCAACAGCTTCACCTGCAAAGTCAGCAGCCATTGCTCAGTCAAAAAACAATTCTATGCAAGAGAACTATATGCGCTTTCGATGGCGATGAGATCAATGCTCCTGCAAGCTCCACTGACCTCATGCGATTTACTATTCGTTCGGTTCCCTAAATCCATTCCTTTAACCACCTTTATATTTCATCATCCCGTGCTCCCATTCAGCAGTAACCTCACCATGAAGCCGCTTCACAAAGCGTCCGAACTCCTTGAAGTTGCGCTCCTCCATGAGGGTGGGGTTCAGCCGCAGGTAGGTGAAGGCCGCCAAACAGCGCCCGTCCGGGTCTGTGCGGGGCTTTGCATTCTCCAAAATCTTGTTGTACCCTTCCCGGTCGTAACACGGCAGCGCATTTTCACTCGCCACAGAGACTCCCAAATCCCACGCAGCGTTCAACACCTGGCCCCAAGCCATTACCCATACATACATACATACACGCAATAAGAAAGAGGAGGGAATTGTATTCCCTAAGACTGTGCAGGATCGATTGTTGCTTATTTGTTCTCTTTGAACTTCTGCAGTCCTTCCGCAGTCTACCTGCCAGACGAGGCCCTCCGGGTCTGCGAGTGCTTCCGGGGTTGACTGCTCCTGCTCGACTGTACGGAGCTCAACACATGTGAAGTTTAGCGATGCTCCATGCTGTTGCAAACACACAACATGTGCCCGTCAGGTTCCATGTCACCGATTGCGAAAAAGACGCCATCGTCAGAAAATGTAAGGCAGGCAGGCTTATCGTCACCTACAAAACCTCAAACTTTCCAAGTTACACTTGTCAAAGACAAGAGAAATGTACCTTTTTTAGGGCCTCGCAGATTGGGCCGTATCCTTCCCTGTTAGCGGGGTTATAGAACCCCGCCGCAAGCTCAGCCCCGTGACTGGCAGTCTTGTACCACCAATGTATGCCCGAAATCTGCACTCAAACCCTAAACCCCCCCTCAGACCTTGCCCTAAACAGCAACCACCGACTCTGCCACTGCACGCTGGCGAGGTTTGTCCCCCACCTTTGCTGCTATTTTGGTCCCTTCGAACGTGGTTTCTGCCAAGGTGAGGACTCGGTCCGCATGGTGAATGAGAGTGTCGGAATACCACTTGAGGAAGAAGCGGCCATAGTAGCTGTCATAGTCCCCTCCGTCACGGAAGAAGCCGGTGTCCTGAGGGTGGGAGTTGTACTCTCCCGCATTGTCGGGAGGTTGACCCCAATGGGAGTGGCCTCTAAGTTCCGCAGCTTTCTTCAAAGATTTGATTAAGTATGCGTCATAGCACTGTGGGTTGGGCAGGGAGTGGGGGAGAGAGCAGAGCGATGATGATGTTAGGATGATAATGATTCCATTAGGCAAAAAATGGATCGAATAGGAGTCATAGTACTGGAGTTCCCTCTCTTCCCCCCCCCCCCCCCCCCCCC
>CM074807.1:1405605-1478387 GCA_037447605.1 Zygnema circumcarinatum
CCCCCCCCCCCCCCCCTTTCTCCTTCTACAAGCATCCTGTTGTATGGATGTTTCAGCTTTCGAACTTGTAAGAATTGGAGGAATTTTGTCGACAGCTTAATCGTTATGTTGAGATGGTAAGTTACCTGGAATTCTCCGAGTCCCGGATACTTCCAGCCATGGCTCTCGGGGTAGGAAGGATATCGCAGCTCCCCACAGGCTCCCAGTCCGACTTCAATTTCTGTGATCACTCCAGATTCGAAGAATTCGTTGAATTCTTGGCGGAAGCTGCGCATGAAGTCGTAATACACCTGAGGGAAAAAAAAATCATGAATCAAATTCCATTAGCGTGTTAGCTAATCTCTATTCGGTTGGCTATATTGCTTGCACCGGAATCCTGTCATACCCCAAAACTCCAAAACTATAGCACCCATGCTTGCTAGAACAAAACGGAGGTTACATTGCATATAACTTAGTCAAACACTGGGAATTGCACCATTGACACGGCAAATCTGCATTTTCTTTTCCCAGTTACTTATCTGCAGTTGTTGCTCGCTAATCTTGGCACCCGTAATGCCAAGTCTCTTAGAAATTGAAATGCTTTCCTAACGAAGTTACATTAATGGCCAGGTCTTTTCGACTTACTTCCAAGCCCAATCTGCCTCGCAAAACGCGCTCTTTGTCGACCCCCCATGATAGGCATTCCGGGTTGCGAGTACCGTTCCGGTCGGTAAAGAAAATGTCAGGATTTTCCTTCCCCACTTCTAGCACCCACTCCGGAATCGGAATGTTGACGTCGTCTCCCACGTTTCCTCCGCACTGATGGAACGACATCACCACCTGCGCAGAAGCAGCTCCAAGTTCAGCCCTTCCGTCAGAGAGCAATTCTTCAGGGTCCAACCCTTTCGCGAGGGATGCTACAGCAATTGAATAGCAGCACTGTTGATGGCAAGAGAGGGGCAGAGAGCGGGAGAGAAAGGAGGTGGGAGAGGGGGGAGGGGGCGAGGGGGCGAGAGGGAGGGGGATGAAGAGAGGGAGAGAGGGAGAGAGGGAGGGGGACAGGGGAGTGAGGTAGAGGGGGAGGAAGAGGGGGGGAGGGAGATAGATGGGGAGGAGGTAGATGAGGAAAGAGAAAGAGGGAGTGGGAGATAGAGATAGAGAGGGGGACAGACGGGGAAAGTGAGGAGAGAGTGATGAGAGAGGGCGGGTAGGAGGGGAAAAGCGAAAGAGAAAGAGCGAATGAGACGCAGGAGGGGGGGAGAGAGAGAGAGAGAGAGAGAGAGATCTGACCTGCAATTTGAGACCCGTATCTCGAACTAACTCAAAGAGCTGCCGATACCCACGCCACTCGTACTGTTGGGGACGCCTCTCGACCAGTCCCCACCAGCAGTCCACCATCACTCCGTCCACGCCCGCACCCTTCAGATCCGCCAAGTTCTGCTTCAGCCCCTCGCTGTCGGTCACGGAGTCGTCCTCTCCCACAGTGTTCAGCTGCACATTTCGAGCAAACACGAAGACGACAAGCTCCGTCAGGTTGACGGAAAACTTTAGATCGTTTTACGTTTGGGAGTTTAGAATTAGAACTTCTCTTCAATACGGGGAAATTTCGATAATGATGTTTTATTGCAATGCGGCTTTGTTTGTATAGACAAGGAAGGCTCAAAGGATCTCCTTCTCAGAAATTCATACGCAGTAAAACATGTGGGAGGTTGCTCGAATCTCAAGCGTGAATGTAGACCATTCCAAGGATATAGAAAGGTATTTCGTTAAGGGAGATCAGCAGAGAAGAAGGGGAGAGAAATCTGTACCGGAAGCATGACGTAAATGGGAATGTATGGTGTCCCTGCAAAGTCGCGCTCCGGCTCCTGTCCCATTCCCCAGAAACTATGAAAATCTGAACAAAAGGTATTTTTTATCATTTATTTCCATCTTCCTCCTACATTCCCTTCATTTCTTCCCTTTCTCTAGCATTCAATCCCTCTTTCCCCCCTCTTCCTTCCCTTCCTTCTCTTGCATTTTTACCCTATCCCTTCCTTCCCATCCTCTGTTCCCCTCTCCCCCCTCCTCTCTCTCTCTCCTCTCTTCCTCTCATCTCTTTCCCACTTTTGCCTCCGTTCGCTCTCCCCTTTCCCCCATCTCCTAGACAAAATTATCGAACCTTTATCTCCTCCTGAGCCGGCGCACTCTCCACCTCCGTTGCAACAGCTTGAGATCTGACCATAATTGACCTAACAGATGCCTCCACATGTGCCGCAGTCATGCTGCTCCTGCTTCCGCCACGTGGCACCCCCGCAACCCGAATTCCTTTCCCCTTTCTATTCAATTTCTCTCCTAACGCAGCAGAGGCTTGAACTGATCTCAAATGCCCCAGGGAGGCCCCTGAAGGTGCATGTAGAAAGGTCCGCACGGCCTTCATTCCGCCTTCAGCCCGTGCACGCCGTTGCACAGAGAGGTGAGAGCGAGCAGGAGGGAGGGGCCGACAGAGAGAGAGCGAGAGAAAGCGAGCGGAGAGCCCGACACTGTGCAGGGAGAGAGAGAGGGAAGGGGAGAGGGAGAGGGAGAGGGAGCGAGAGAGAGAGAGGGAGAGATAGCGGGGGGCGTAGGTGTCTACTAATGACGCGAAGGGAGCCCGTTAGGTGGTGCCACGTTGCAGGGTCGCATCGACAAAGCTAGGAGTGGCGCGTAGGTCGGTGGCAAAGGCTGGGCCGCCACGTGCCCCACTTGAACGTTACGGCTGGGCACGTGGCGCGCAAAGGAGGACGGTCGGTTGCTACGTGGACGGCTGAGCGGATTTTACGGGGATCAGATCTTGAGACTGTACGGCTGCAGCTACAGGCTGTGGACTACGGAACTGGTGGCATGTGAACGCAGTTGGCAGGCAGCGACCATGGAATAGCGTTGGGGGGACTGCGTGGGGGCCAAGGGGGGGCCTGAAGGTGAACCTGAAGGACCTTCAGCTTGAAGGTGTATGTAGTTTTTTTCGTTTTTGAGGTAGAGAAATAGGTTGATTCAGAACTTCATCCCATCAACTAGTATAGCTGTTTAAATACGTATCTGACGTTTTTGAATAGTATATGATGAAGGTAACTTATCATGTTTGGGATTGGCCGAACGAAATGGCAATTTTTTCCTTCTCTTTAAAGGCAGAATCACAGGGTTAAGGAAACATGCGGCTGAGGGAGCTACATTGAAGCAGGATGGCTGGAATCGGAGAAGCAAGCAGGCAATGTAGTTCTGACGCAGTCCAATGCAGTTTCAGTCCTTCAAATTTGCTGCACACCGACCTGGAATGCGAAAGTCCTAATCACAGATCATAAGCATTTTTCCAAGGCCATATGCTCGCGCAACCCTCAACAGGACCATGACCATTCCTCTTCAGCTGCACAAGGATCGGCCGCGCCTCCGCCCCCCTACCTTGGATCCCCATGACTGCCAAAATCTACGTCAAATTCTAGCTGAAAAGCCGCATTCTTCTCTGCCAAGGACTCAGCAGTGACTACACTTCGCTACAAGACAATACTTTCTAGAGAAGTCACTCTACTTGTTCCACTGCGACTATGTAGATGTCAGAATCATGCACTGCAACTGAAATCGCAGCTTTGGGAGATGGGCGCACTTGACAAACACACATGGCCCTGCCTCCTTACATCTATTGGAATCCTTTCCACATGGATAAATGCGACCCTGAGAGTGAGAGTATCCTTTTAATTTCACCCCTTAAAGGGAAAATAGCCGACAAATCTCACTCTCAAAGACCATTCCTCCACAGCGGAGCTACATCACATATCGTTACACCTTCAGTGCCTGCCATGAACCTTCAATCGAACACCACCAGGGTGTGGTGATGCTGAACCCCTCTCTTATTCTCCATTGCTGGTTCAAGCTCAATAATCGTTATCTTCTGGAACATACGGATTAAAGAGAGTGGTGCAGGGGTCAGGGTCATGCCTCATGACGCGAGCTGCGCGTTGGAATTCATCCCTCAAAAAACGCATGGAATGGCGGTCCACCACTCTGCCAAGATCGTGGCTGATCTCAAAGGGGTCTTCGATGCAGAGCAAGTGGCGCTCATTTCCAATTCGTCGAGTCCAATCTTTCTGATCCTTGCTGCATGCACCACAACAAAGCCGCCAACCACTATGTAGAATTTTAGGGTTTCTAACTCCTGAAAGATGTTCATGCTTGCAGCTGCTCCAACCTGCTGGAGTGAAGATTCCATTCCTTTCCTGTACAGCCTACTTCCACGAGCATCTGAAGGGGGAGAAGAAGAGGCAAAGTGCAAGTGGAAAGTGGGGTGTATACCTGATATAGCCTCCAGTTCGAACGCTAACAACTGAGCGATTGTAGTCGTGCCGGAAACCCCAGTACTCGAAAAACCCTGTCAGAATCTCCCCCACAGTCTCGTGATTGGAAGCTCCAAAATCACGCAGGGTCTCCACTCGGTCGAAATAAGCGCAGACGATGTCTCCAATACGCACACGGTATGTAGGCTCCATGCTCTGTTCAACATCACATCCATCAGGTAACATCATATAGCATTCACTAATGCAGAAACAATCGTTTCGTTCAAGATGAACCCGGCATTTCCCACTCTGCCTATTTCTGTTGTCATCTATCCTTTTTCAGCATCATTTAACTCCCTATAGCCGTTGGCAAATTCTAATCCGCCAATATATAATCAAAGTGATCAGCAAAGATAATGCGTTATAGAGATTCGGCAGGGCAGTTGCTACTGCACTTTCCTGACACTAAGCGAAAGACGGATAAAAACAATAATCCAATTTTACAGAGCGGCTCATACCTGCAGGCATGGTAAGATAGGCGGGCGCCGCTGCTGCAGATAATGAATGCACATCATCACATACCTGCATAAGGCACCACCCATCACCCATCTCATCATCTAAGCCCCTACAGTTGACACTACAAAAATCCATTCTTCACTCAGCATCATGCCTCCTTGCTGTACTCTCATGGCAAATGTAGCCTTTCCCAGGGATAAAGTAGTCGATATGTAATGTGATAACGAGAAAGAAAAAAGCGTATAAGTAGTGGTCATTGACTCTGAACCAAAGCTTTTGGGACATACGCATAAGATGACAATGTCCCTCGGTAGGTCTCGTTGACTTGGCGCCTTTTGGCCCAGTGCTTCACTAAGAAGGCCAACTGCCGCAGCCGCTCATCCACTTGAGCATAGTCGCGAAGCAGCTTCGTGTTGGCCACTGCCAGCATGTTGTTCACGCAAATGTCGCATGCAACTTCCGTCTCCGAATCCACAAACTTCACTATTGGAACTCTAGCGTGCGTCAGTGCCTGTTTCCGGGCTCATGGGAGAGAAACAGGTAATGAAAAGTTAAAAGCCTACCTAACAGGAAGGCTGATCCACCTCACAGAAAGAGGCAACCAAAGACCATACAACAACCAAGTCTTCTCAAAGCATACAACAGAATATTTCAAGGATCAAATAATACCTGTACTTGGCGCATCCCCTCTGCGTTCAAAATGGCTGCCATCCGGCTTATCAGCTCCGGCTTGGAGGCATTCGAATCATCCACAGCAAGACACACATCAATGTCGCTATTGCGAACGCCGAATGCGTTCGCACAGGATCCGTAAAGAAACAATTTTGCATCTGCCCAATTGCGTGCTAAAATGTTATCCAAACGCTGGAGAAATGTGCGCCTTCGAAACTCCTCCTGCGGGGTGGGGATGAGACTCTCAAAGGTGGCGAGCAGGCGAGCTGTGATCTGCATCATGTCCAGTCGATACCGCCCCTCTTGGCGCGGCTGCAGAGCAGAGCTCGGATGAGACAAAGGGAGGGGTCGGTTGCCCTCCTCCCTCTGCCTCCCCTGCCTGTTTCGATAATTCTGCTCAGCACCCTGCAGCTCCATGCCCTACTGTCAGACTCTGTCCATCATCATTATGTTCGACAGTCAGACCGGAGTAGCTGCTAAGGCATACACCGAGCATCAAAAGGAGCATCTTTCATGGAAAGCAAAACAGAGTCCAGAATGGTTCTGTTAGTGCTAACTACAGCCAACAAAAGAAGAATGGGATATTAAAAGAAGCCGCACATAAGCTAGCCCAAGACGTTTCGATGCATAACCAACACACAAGCCGTAGGATAAACTACGATAATCAATAACAAACATAGTTACAACAAAACAAAGGCCAGATGGTCCATGTTTACAATATATCTTTGCCAGCACTCATAGTCCACAGTTCGAGAAACTCGAGTAATTACAGGCGGCAGCATAGCAATTTTTGCCCTATAGGCCCTCGTGACTTCTATCTTACCTGGAGCTGTTGATTTCTTCCCACTGTGCTTGTCCCTTGACCTAGGTCAACTTGCTCTCCTCCCACATCATGCTGGTCTATAGCCTGCTGCATCTCTACTGCCATGTCAAGAGCATCCGGCAACTCCGGGTATAGCTGCTGTCCTCGGACCCCATCAGTCCCAAAACCTTCAACGGTGCTTCCGATACTTCCACTTGACTGATTTTCTATGCTTGAAGTGCCACTACTCAATTGCAGCTGCGTCTTCGGAAGCTCCTCTGTCTCTAGTTTAGCATCCGCCGCCTCTGCAGATGTATCGTCTACAAGCTCACGAAAGCTGAGCTGATTCCATCCTCCCCTTAGACTGGCGCCTTCAGCTTCTCCTTCTATTTGGTCCTGCCCCTTCTCCAACTCTGACTCAACCTTCACCTCTGGGTCTGTGTTACTTGCATTACCTCCTTCCATTCTACCGTTCCGGTTCCTCTCACCACTGTTCCCACCACCATTTTCAATATGCACTATTCCACCATCGCCAAGCTGATCGGCTCTCTTCCTCATGTCCGTTTCACTATCCTCATCCGTTGCATCCCTTTGGACAGCATGGTCTCCTGACTCATTTCTTGCGTTGGCCTCCGAAGTTTGCCGCTTCGCCTCCAGGATGGCATCTCCTCGTTCCCCATCGGTAACAGCAACCATTGCAGAAGGCAGCCCTGGATGATCGAGCTGTGCTACCAGAGGAACCACCCCAGGAGCTGCTCCCGCATGACTAAAGTGGCCTCCAACTCCATTCTCCACGTGGCGCTCACTCCCTGAAGAATTTTCTGCCCTCTGAATTTCTCCCTCCAGCCCAGTACCATCTTGCATCTGGCCTTGATCTGAAGGCTGCTTCAATCGCCATTCTTGGACAGTGTTTTTGCGCCTCCGTGGCTCCTCCCTGCTGTCGTAACTGCGTCCTTTCATCAGCTCTGCTTCTTCTCCTTTCAGCGCCCAATCCTCCCTCCCCTTCCCATCCTCTCGCTTTCCTCTTCCAGAAATTGGCCGGCCATCCCGTCCTCGCCCGTGCCCTTGTTCCTCGCCCCAGTTTCGGCCATGCACAGCATCTTCACTTCTCAGAAAACCACCCCCCCTGTCCAGTCCTTCCACGATTTCAAATCTGCTTCCTTCCCAATCTGCAGTTCCACGCTGACCATAAGGCCCACCATAATCCTCTTCCCGCAGCCCCTCGTCCTTACCTATTCCCGGCCATGCCCCCCCGGTCCTCGCCCCTCTACGTCCGCCCTCTCCCCTGCCTGCACGTCGACCCCCAACTCTCCCTCCGTCAATCACCATTCCCTGCCTGCCATCTCTGCCATACCTGCCTACGTCCGATCCTAAGATATCTCCTGGTTCAAACATGCGGCCCTCTTCATCACGCATGTCAAAAGCAGCCATTGCTTGGAAGTTTGCGTCGTGAAGCATTCCCATTCCACGACCAGGAGGAGTTCCAACCGGACTCCGGTGAGGGCTGCGATGTGGGCTCCTTTGTGGGCTGCGATGCGGCACTGCCATTGGCCCGCGCTCCCCACCTGGCCGTATAGGGCCATACATAACTCCACCACCTCTGGCTCCATTATCAGCCCACCCATGCCGCATACCCCCTCCAGGCCCTTCTGGAAAGTCCATGCTATCTGGAAAGAACTCCTCAGGATGGAAATTGGGGCCATATGGTGCAGCATGAGGTGAAAGAGGCTCTGGGTTTGGCGGAAAAGTGAAGGAGGGGTCAAACGGTGGGCGAGGCATGGGACCTCCCCTTGCACCAGCAAAAGGAGGAGGAGACATGTATGCAGGCGGCATCGGTGGCTCTCCAAAAAAGTCATGTGGCCCTCTAAAGGCAGGGCCCTGGGGCGAACCAGAAGCATGAAAAGGAGCTGCCCTGGGTGATCCTGATGGCGCAAACCCTCCCCCTCTTGGAGAGCCTGGAGGATAACCTCGTGCTCGTGGACTCCTGACTGGCCCATTTGGATGAGGAGGACTCGGGCAGCCAAATGGACCTCGAGGACTGTTCGGATTTGGAGGACCTACAGGGCCTGGGCCCCATATCCTTCCCATGAATTCTCCGTTCTCATCGACGCCAGGTGGCAGGTCTACATCCTTGGGCATTCGATTGTGAAGGTTGATACGACTCGGAGATCCTCCACCACCATGTAGAAGGTGTGGACTTGTTCGATCCTGGGGCCCTTGCAGCATCCTAAGGGGAGGCATGGGCTGTCCGTGATCCATGCCAGCGAAGAAATCTTCAGGCATTCGGCGCACCTCCCGGGAGGGATCAGGAACCGGCCCGTGAGGGAAGCGGTTCATGGCGGAAGGGGGTGATGGGCTAGGACGCCTGCCCTGCAATAAGCGCAGAAGCTCCTGCCCATTGTGATAAGGATCAGGGCCTGCATGTGAGGGGTTGTGATGATGCTGCTCTGGCGGCCACATGCCTTGAAGTGAAGGGTGCATCGTGGGCGGAGGGCGAGGCTGGCCAAGCAGAGGGAACTGCTGCTGCTGGTGCTCCTCCATATGCTGTTCATAAAGCAGCCTTTGTTGAGCCTGCTGCTGATGCTGCAACCGTTCGAAATGCTCTGCCTGTAGCTGCCTCTTTAACATCAACGCATCACGTGAGCGTGGGGATAGCGGAGGCTGTGCCGGAGGAGTATTATGGCGGTCGAGGCCAGAAGGAACAGCAGAGTTTGGATGTAATTCTTCCTTCACCTTATCCGGCAGACCGAGACGAACTGGCGGCAGCTTTAGGTCCGCCGCCTCTGAAGATGGAGGTCCAAGGTTGTCAAACCATGCAGTAAAGGATGGAGCAAGGGAGGGCTTAGATGGCTTCCAGTCAGCATTCTGCTGAGAAGAATGAAAGTTATTGAGTTTTGCAGGAATGCTGAAAGGAGAAGGCCACAAGTTCGAGCTATTGGATGACGCCAACGGGGGCACCAAGGGATTCATCCCCGTCTGCATGGCTTGCTCAGCAGGGCCGGGAGTGGACGACGGCACTGCAAGAGGCGGCGTGGCAGTGGGAGACCTTCCCGAACCAATGGCTGACATTACGGCTCTTCCTTGGCCGCCATGGCCATCAGCAAAAAGCCTGGGTTGGAATTCAGGGCCAGACAGGGAGGTCGACATGTCGCGGAAAGACGTTTCCCGCTGCATCTGCATGCTCGCCTGCGCGAGGGAATTTTGAACGGAGGCGCCATGGCTTGAGGAGCCTTCCTTCAGACTGAGCAGACGCAATAGCGCCAATCCCCCTTCCGTATACCCGTCCACATCCAGCCCATCCTCCGCCTGCTGCTGCTGTACCTGCGCCTCTCCAGCAGGTTTCTCCATCAAAACCTGAGCGCCCCCTCTAAGAGGGGAGCCAGGTAAAGAACCCTAGATACGTCCACTCAGAATCTCAATGCATCTTTCCAGACTTGTCACGTGGCCCTCCCTCCCTTCCCCCCTCTCCCCTCTCCCCCTTCCCCTCTCCCCTCTCCCCTCTCCCCTCTCCCCTCTCCCCTCTCCCCCCCTCCCCGCCCTGCCCTCTCCCCTCCCAAACTTCCCCTCCCTCCCTCCCCGGCGTGTGCGAGCAGGACGCCGTGGCGCGGGTTCGTGCGCCACGTGGCGGACGGCGCACGCTCCTCGGCCCCCGGGCCGCCTCGGTGCGCGGCGAGCGGGGGGGGCCGCCAACCGCCTGCCGCCCGCCGGCCGTCAATCGGCCGCGGGCGCGCCACCCCCCGTCCATCGGACGGCCGAGGGAGGGAGGGAGGGAGGGGGGCCGGCCTGGAACGAGGGCTGGGATGGGATGGGATGGGAGGGGAAACCGTCCGTACAAGAGACGTTTTTAGAGTTTTGGGTTTCAGTATTAGAACGTTCTAATATCCGATAGTTTCAGAGTTTTAGAACACTTTTAGAACGGCCGTATGGCCGTTGACATTGAACAGCATGTACGGTCGTACGGTTGTCGACCTGAATTTTAGGGTAGGTTTCGGCGTTGCGATTCTTGCGAATGGCGCTGGCCGGTCAACGTACGAACGTACGACAGTACAATTATACGGTCATTCTTAAAGTGTTTTATAAACCGGCCTGCCTTTTAGAGTCTTTGACCTGGAATTTTAATACACGACGCTGCGTTCTAAATAATACCCATCCCCGCCCGGAACTTGAGGGGAGGGGAGAGGTTGGCGACTGGCGAGGGTGGCACGGAGGCAGCCCTCGTCCGCCGTACATCCTATGGATCCGTGCATCCTATACATCCGTACATCCTATGTACCCGTACATCCTACGGCCCACAGGAGGGTGGAGGCCATGGCCGCAGGCGCTCCTCGTGGGTCCTTTGTGAGCGATTCGCCGTGGTCGTACAATGTGGGTTTGTCCCTTGTTTTATGTGTCGATGTGGCATTTGATGGCCTCGCCACCGCGAGTTGAATGCCAAATCATTTCCTCACACAACCAGTTGGGCCAGTTTGAATTTTTTCAGGAACAACAGACAAAGTAGTAGACTCGTCTCATTGCAGAAGGGCGATATTGAACGTTATGTACTGCACGGCACTGGACTACCAAATCGTCCAAAACCTGAAATTCCTTGCTTGCAAAATTGCATGCACCTGCATTGGTCGACGTGAATTGGTCGACAGTAATAGAACTGACTGACCGACTGACTCACCACTCGAAAATGGGCCGAGGGGCTCCAAGGGGCTCTTTGGCTAGCGAACATTCTATACAGAAAGCCCCAAACCTCAAAAAGTGTCGCTGGGTCACCCATCTTCATACTGTTACTCTTCCATGTACAAACTTTACAAGCACATCCGTGAAGGTTGAACTCTGGTAGATACTCCTTGAAGGAAGACCAGATACACCTTCTCTGACAGGCGGCCGTTAGCTTTCTGGCAGGTCCGCAACTTCCTCTTCCTTGGCAAGCGGCTGAATCCCTCCTGTCAAAAAGAGGATACGCGATTGAACAGCCGCTTTCCCTTTGCTTCGCCGCAGCTTGGCGACTCGATCAAGAAACTTCTTCTTTCCACTCTTGCAGTACTTTTCCAACACTGCATCTTCTTCAGGTCTCCAGAAGGTTCCGATCTCCGTCACATCCGCTGACACATCATATATTTTCAATCAGACTAACATTCCTATCCTGTTTGAGGAAGGGATACATCCCTCCTTTTGCGCAGTCAGGTCAAAACTAAAGCATAGACGAGCTTTAAAATTAACAAGGCTCAAACGCAAGGTATTACCAGACACAGGCCAAAGAGTATTTCCTTACCATCAGGTCTTTCCAGAAGCCTTTTTGCTGCAACGAAGCTTCCTCCTGAAGCTGCAAGGGCCTTCAGAACCTCCACCTCCGTAGCGCAACTCTAAAGACCCAAAACCAGGGGAGACCTATTAAGGGCAGGAACACTCGCAGGGAGGGACTTCTTCTCTCTCCATGATTGGCTGATACATATGCATATTACCTTTTTTTAACAGTTGCACGAATCGAGCCACAAAAGCATGGAATCCCAATCACAATTCCCTTCTTTCCCTATGCTCCAACTGATCACACTCACCAGCTCTTGCAGGTTCCTGACTCCTCGTCGAATCTGGTCAATCCTTTCCTTCTCTTCCTCTGTCAAAACAGCTTCCTGGCCACTTTCCTGAACTCCTTCTCTCACATCTCCCTCCTCCGCCACGTCCCCATCCGTCCCCTCACCTCCATCATTCCGCATTCGCGGCCTCTTTTTTTTTTGGCTTTCTTCTTGACCTGCTGCTTCTTCCTCCGTTCCGCGAACCCGGACCTCGGCCATGCTGTCTGATTCTCTTCCTTCGTCAAAATCGAAAAAATGTACACTCCTTGGACGATCCCCTCTAATCTCTTCGGATGCCGGAGCTGCAGGAGCTGTTTTGAACCCTTCAGCTTCCGGTTGCGTATGAACATCCCCATTTCCACCCGGGGCTCCTTCTTTTAACCCCTCTCTGTCCTGTTTTTGGATTTCAGACTGTGAATCATGGCGGGCTTCTGCTTGTATTGTCATCAACGCTGCGGCTGTTTCTCGCACTGAAAGACTCTCCTCTTGCTCTTTTCTCCGCTTTTTGCGTGGTGTGTCAGTGAGCGCATCACTCATACTATCCACCTTCGTTTTATCAGGCAGCGCTGAATTATCCGCAGCTACCTTGCCAGTCCCTGCATCACATTCAGCAAGGGGTCCGGCCAATATGACGCTGTTCTTGAAGCAGGGACAGATATAGCAAAGAAGCAAAAAAACTATCCAGCTTAGAAACTGTAAGCGCTTGCTTAATTTCATTCACATCCAGGGCAGTTTCAGCGCGCCTTACCAGTGATCCTCTGAGTATCACGAGGTGCAATATCAGGAGTTTCAGGAATAACTATAACAGAATTTTTAGGCTTTGATCGGTCCTCCTCTTGCTCCACACGGTTGACTGGTGGACCCATAAGCGGAGGTTTCGCGCATTGGATGGATAGTCCTTTTTCCCGCGGTGAAGTAACTTGAACCTCCGGAATTTCAGCTGCCTCAGATTCTTCGGCTTTAACTCTAGGTAAAATGTGATGAATGTAGCGGTTTTTTAGCGACTGCCACGTATGGCCACAACCAGTCCATTCAATTTCCACTTTGTGCCACAGCTTCTCGCCCTTCACAGACATTGTGCTTTCATGTTTGTGAACAAGTCCGCGCAATGTGCGATCATCTTCCTCCGTGAAATACTTATGCTCCCGCTTTTTAGTTTCAAGAGCCTTTATTATGTATGGTTCAAGTGGCACCAGCTTCTTCTCCGCGACACAATTGTCCACATAACTTGTAAGGTAAAGCACCTAAAAAAAAAAAACAACAAACAGACAGAGACCGAGAACTGCTCGCTTATAAGTGCCTTCCTACTCTCACATAAAAATCTCGATGAAAATCCAGCTTATAATTTACATATCATTTTCGAATAGTCTAAAAAATCCATTATCTATAGTTTCCCCTCTCGTTTGAAGCCATAATTTCGACTGAAAGTGGCCGGTTCTAATAAAACCAAAAAAATTGGAAAAACTAAAACAGAAACAAATTCAAAGCGTTTCTTTCATGCTTTCATTGATCCTGCGACCATCTCCTATTAAAAAGGACCGCCTTTACCTTACACAGATATACGGCCGATGCAAAATAAAATCGCAGCAAGCACACACCTGGTCCGGCCGCAGCTGTCTCAGAAATATATCCCTGTCCTTCTCCCGCACGAGCTCAAGCAGGCCTTGCTCTCCTCTCGCAGCCGCGGGAGACACCCACTTCCCGCCGTGCTTCTCCACCAGCGAGCGGATGCGAAAGCGCTCCGCAGGATAGGTCGGGTCCGTGGAGACGCTGCGCATAAAGAAGCAAATGCCTGACCCGTCTTCTCTTCGAAACAGCCTCTCCTCCGCCCCCTCCGCGCCATCCCCCCCCTCCTCCGCCATGGCCCTTCCCTCCCTCTCTCCCGGAAGGCCCAGCCCTTTGGAGCACAGCAACTCGGCGTTCCCCTTTCATATCGCTTCAGATCTCGATATATCATATCGTACAAAACTATTCAATACGAATCCCGTATCGTATCGTCTCGTATCGTATTGTATAAAATGGTATAATATCGTATCGATTTTACTGTACTATCGTATCGGTTGCGTGCTACATGCCACATGCAGGTAAAGCGCTGTAGAACAAGAACCGTAACTGGCCGCATAGAAAATATTTTTCTGCTTAAACGGTGTCCTGGAGCAGCCATAGTAAAATTCTTGGCAAGGGCAGCCATGGCGGCAGTGCTCCGCCTGCAGTTGCCGCGGCCTGCCTTACACGGTCATCATGGCGGTCGTGCTCTTCTGGACGATAGCAGAAGTTGTCGAGTCGGTTTTTCTCTGAGCTGCGTGCAGGAATGCGGGAAAGGGAGCTCAAGAGCGAGCAGTTTGAGAGTGCAGCACGGTGGGAGGTTTGAAAGACTTCCGAGGCCTCTGCAGGTGTATGACCCGCAGGCGCGTGTTGATTTTCCCCTTCGAGACGAAGATTTGGAAGGTCAGTGAACCTACTGTGCTGGCCTGCAATGGTTCGTCTTGCATACTATCGCGCCTTGTATTGCACCTTCATGGAGCTCCTTAACATTTTCCTTCTAGGGAGTTTTCACTTCACTTCTCACATTGGTCTCTTTGTGTCATGTGACCTTAACGGGGGACTCCACTGGTGGACTCCATTACTGATTGAGGACTTGGGAGTTGGCATTGGGATTTTGTCCTTTTCAGTTTGCACATTCTCGTATGCTCTTGTAAGCATGTTTTTTTGAGCTGACCGATGGCTTCTGCTCCCTGCAGGCCGACGTTTGCTGATACTGGCTCCTCCTGACTTGCAGCTGACTCAGAAATTATTCCGAGTCCGCCTCCAACTGGTGGCCGCCTTGAAATCATTGTAGACAAGGAAGCCATCAAACGGGTGGATTTAACAGCAGCACATGATGTGCTACGCCCCTACGTCTCTCAAGTTGGTGAGTCTTTTGGCTTGGCATAAGGTTAACACGGTGGAGGAGTGTTCAAGACTTAGAACTAGTGCTGCGTTTACGTGCTCTTCAAGTTGAATAACGGCTTTCAACAAGGTTGAGCACTCGTCCATCGAGAGTTCTCCGATGTTGCTTTCCTCCTATAGACGCCTGACAGATTAAAGGTTTGCTCACATAAGTGAAACTAAATCCTTTAGTTGGAGAGCAACAAGTCTCCTACTTCGTCGGGAGACCTCTTTATTCAGCTGCCCTTCGCTCAACACTTGCTGATGATGCTGCAGGAGATAATGTGGGCGAATCACGGAAGGACCCTCGGGAACTCATGGAACGCTCGGTTGGCTTTACCATTAACTATGAGCGCGAGGACCCTCTGGATCCACGCGAACTTTCTGAATTATCAGATGTCCGGATATGGTTCGTGAGGCTGGACGATGCCTATCCATGGCTTCCAGCTGTACTTGACTGGAGAGGAGGAGAGCTTGCGCGGTACACTGCCATGCTTGTCCCACATCAGGTACATGCCAAGTCTCACAGCAACCTATTCCTGCCTTCGCTGTTGTTTGTCTAAAGGGATCAGTGTCCTTTTGTGGGTTCTCAAATATACTGACATCTCCTGCAAATATGATCGGACCTTGCGTGGCTCATTCACACTTTCCGATAGTTGTGTTTGTTTCAGTGTGCTTTTTGTATAATGTTGTTCTAGGTTGCCTTGGCACCAGTTTCACACAGTGCGATTTTGAATGCAAGTGCCTTGGCTCGTTTGGTTCAAGTGAAAGCACTTTGTCATCTTTGTTTAAGTGGTAATGCTAAGGAGACATGGAAATGCTTTGGTTTCGTGCTGGTAAACAGATGACTCGACGCACAGGACTTGTTTTCAATCCAGAGGCCCTGGAGATCTTCTCGCTACGAAAATACTTTACGGTTTATGAATGGATGCGAGCACGAGGACTCCCAAGACCTGACTCTCGAGTGAAGGACATGATGAAAGTGCTCGGGTTTTCCATTGACGATGCCCTCTATACCATCATGGAGCAGTCTCCGCCGCCCGCTTAGACATATTCACGTTCTCACATGGCGTCCCACCAGCCCTTAGGACTCTCCTTAACCGAACTGTACAAATGGATGGAGCTGGGCTGCAAGCTAAGCTGGGCCTTCAAGCCTAGTCCGCCACAGATACTTTTTAAATTCTTGGTTAGTGTAAGAATCGGTTAGAATGGAGGTCCTTTGTCTTCCTCTTTCTTAGTTCATTCCATGTATCAAAAGGGCCTTAGACAGAGTACCAGAACAATTTCAGAGTTCGTATTGCTCGGATCCGCGGCTGTTCCTCTTAACAGGCTGTTCAGAGAGCGACATATGAATGGACCAACCATCCAAAACGCTACCAATAAAAAAACCAAAGGGTCCACCGACCAATTGCTGTCCTACAAGCATGTACGAGCATGCGCCTACTGAGGTTCCCAGACAGACTGAATGGGTGTCTAACTGATGAACCGCTGAAAGTGATATGGAAGGGCACATGTGCCTACGGAAGTGCCCATTGGCGGATGCAGACGTCGTCCCCCACAGAGAGCAACGCCTCCTTGTCTTTGAAGGCAACACATGTCACGCCGCCCGGATGCGCGCGCTTGATGGTGAGCCTCGCAGAGGGCGGCTTGGAGACGTCCCACACAATGACGGAGGTGTCCAAGGAGCCTGTGGCCACCCTCGTGCTGTCGGGGGACCACGCCAGGCAGCTCACCCGAGCTGTGTGGTACAGCATGTTTTTCACCTTCGCCTGCACAGAGGGGAAGGGACTCCGTTCAAACATGCTGAAGGGTTGCCACAGTCATGGGGATGAATGGGCTGGGCCATGTGAAGATCAGGATGATAGGAAGACAGCCCAGAACTATCTCTTCTCTGGGAATTGATTGGCCATGGGGAATTAAGCTTCCTCAAAGAGCACAAGAAATAACGGCTTTCTCCCTATGATAACCTTGCTAGTAAGACAAGAAGGCCCCAGCATCTTTTAGATCACAGACAAAGCAGACACGCAAACAAAGCAGACCTGATAAACAGAGAAAACTTAAGACAAAGCCAAAGACGACACGACAAAGCCTCAGACAACACGACAAAGCCTCACCTCTCTGCTGATGCTATCCCAGATAACAACTTCTGGTTTTTCGTCTCCAGATGCCACCATGGACCCATCAGGCGAGTATGCCAGAGTAGTAATAGCTGCTCGATGCCGCTCCAATTCGACTTCCTTGGATATGGTATCGCCTCTGACAGCATACACATGAAGCTTGCCGTTGGAGGATCCTACGATGGCTTCCTTTCCGTCAGGGGATATGCCGACTGCTGTTGCTTGAAAGCCCAGTGGCGTGGTGGAAAGCAACGTGTTCCCCTCCAATAGAGCGAGGCCCTTCTCTGTGATACATATCACGACCTTGGGGTTGTTGGTGGCCACAGAGATGTCCTTGGGCTGTGAGCCCACATCTGTCATTCCATCGCTGCTATACTGCTCAGCTGGAAGTTGCATTTTTCGCACCTGGCCCATAGCCCACGCTCCTCCACAAGCATTAGGGTTTGCTTCGTTCAGCTTCCTTTTTCCCAGGACCCAAAGGTTCATCACAGCGAGCAATGCCTAACAGCAGTGTGAACCGTCTCCATGAGGGAAAGTCATGCAATGGTACTCTGAGCAAAACGCACACCTAAGTCGCAAAGCAAACAGCCAAATTCAGGCAACAATAGTGTACCGTGTCATCAAATGAACAGGTTATAAGATGATCATCTCCGAGAGCCATTTTTCGGATAGAGTTGCCCTGCCCTGTGCCCTGAAGCCTTCCAAGAGACCCTTGTCCAACCCTCCAGCGAACAAGTGCTCCATCATAACTGCTGGTGTACAGTTCCACTTCCCCTTCAGGACCATGGAACACCTGCATGGCGTTAATGAACTTGTTGTGGCCATGAAGGATACGAGAAGGCAATCGAGGGTCAGATAAAGACAGATAGTTGATGTCTCCAGACAGGGAAATGGTCACAATGTGTTTTGGTAGCCAGAGACATCCCACCTGCACCAAACCAGCGCACTCCCAAGAAACTGGAAAGACTTAGCTTTCAGAACAAAAAAAAAAACAACCCATACAAAAAAAACTCATACAAAGACAACCCCAACCCAACCCTTTACCGTTTCTCAAGTTAATCCAAGCTCCAAGCTGGCAACGATGTAGTTTAAGGATGGCTTAGCTAGGAACGGATGTTGGTTTTCTTGCCAGCATGGAAGGGACTTGCGCTTACACCCTTTCACTTTCCCAAAAGAAAAGCGGACGGACTTTCCAAACTTACTTGCATATGCTCCACACCTGGTTGCTCCGCAAAAGTAAAAGTGGTGTTTACAGTGCCCGTGCCCTCCTCTGATATGTCCCAGATTTTGGCTGTCTTGTCTGCAGATACTGTGATCAACTGCCAACAACAGAAAACTTGTTAGTCGAACATACAATGTGAAGTCTTCAGGGCAAAAAAAGCCATAAAAAATGCCTTGTTCTAGGGGCAACATTGAAGAGATCAGACTCTGCAAATCCGAGTTATAGGAGGAGGCACCAACCGCCAGGGGGCAGCTATACAGGAAAGGCTCAGCCGACCTGCTTCCCATCGGGACTCCAGCAGACAGCGTAAACGCTCCCTGAATGACCATCCTCAGATGAAAGTTCGCCCATCTTGCTGCCCGACTTGCCCTCATAAAGAACGCACTTCTTGTCCGAGCTTACAGATATAAACTTGCTGCCATCTGGCGAGTAGCGTATACAGTGGACATAGTTTGAGTGCTCCCTGCTCAAAGCAACCGGAACATGTGAGTGAATGTTTTGGGTTTGCTTATAGGCGGATCAGTCACCAGTTCTAACAACAAGAGAGGGCAGATCAATGCATCCGTACGATATGTCGAAGTGGGTCAAAGACAAGATGCACGTGCAAAAACGACAAATGCAAGTTCACAAAATCTGGGGAGAGTGAAAGGGGTCTGAGTGCTTGAGTCAAGCAAAACGAAGACAGAGGCAGAGTATTGGATAAGTGGTGAACAGGGTTTGTCACGTAGAAAGGCACGGTCTGTGTCCCCTAGATTTGGAAGTATTTTCCGACTGTCGAGAAAGCCAAGTAATCTAAAGAGTAAAGCGATACCACTACTAAGCTCCTATAATTCCTAATTTCCAGATTATAATGGATCCAGCATCCACTATAGGGAGATGATTGATGATCAGACATGCTTCGAAGTTTGGCAGGGCTATGATCTCTGGACGGATACTCGGGTCCGCTTATTAGAACATGGAAGAGTGGTGCAAACATGAGACAGAAAAGAGTAGCAACCGCGTGTACCTGTTCGAATGTGAAAACCGAAATGGTGGCCCTTGATAGAAATTGACGAGATTATCCTCTCCACAAGTGACCATGCGAAATGGGCGGACTGGGCGCAGACTGCAGCTGAGAACGCGCTTTGAATGGCCATCGAACTCACCAACATTATTGCCAGAATCCCACCTGCCAACATGACATGGCAATATCTTTTATTATTCACAGTGCAGCAGCAAGTTCGTTTTCAAATACCAGTAGCTGGACCCACTTTCTGAATCATTGCCCTTTTGGTTAATTCCGACAATGGATCCTTATCATAGATGGAGGTATGGAAAAATGAGCACAAACAATTTGGGCAGTGGAGCCTTTTTCTGTGGAAGCTTTCCTAACTGTGCTAGACTCCGGCTTTAGCCATCTGAAGTCACTTCGGTCATTGAATCCAATGCTGCCAGACAGAGAGCCATCCCTTTGGCAATATGCCAGGGAAAGATGAGAGCAGCTTAGGCTTCAACCACGTAGCAGATGCAAGGCAAATGCAAAGTGCATGCAGCACAATGCAAATGAAAGGGAGTTCTATTTCCTTCCTTCCACTTGTCTATCAACTTTTTCATCCAACTGTGTACCTACCAAGCCTAAAGTCTTCAAAAGAAGATACGCCTCTAAAGAATAGGTCACATTTCTGAAGGGGCATGAGGAAATGCTTACATGAAGCAACGTACAAACTGCGATCCTTTCCCATCTCCTGCAACAGCTATGCGCTCCCCGTCAGCCGACCACTGCAGATCCTCAATGCTGCCAGAGAGAGCACGAATCTCAAACTTCAGAATGTGATTATGCTCCGCCCTCCTTGCCCAGACCCGCACATTTCCTGTAACATCTCCAGATGCCACCCACTCCCCGTTGGGAGAAAAGCGTGCCACCGTGGTGTTGTGCACATGCTCAGTGTACACGTCGACCTGCAAGGGATCATCCAGGCTGCGCAGGATGACAGCCCTTCCATTGCAATATGCAATAGAGGAACTCTTTGGATCGCCTGAAATAAGCACTCTGCGCCCCCGCTCAGTGGCAGGAAGGCTTACATACGTAGTTTCCAGGCGTGCCATCAAGTCTAACCCTTCTACGGGGAGAGGGGAGGGCTAGAACCGGGAGAAAAATGCAGCGTGAGAAGGTAAAATGTGAGGAGAAGGGAGAGTGGGAAGCAGAGAGCTTTCACCGTAACCCTTTGTGAAGGAGCAGTTCGATCAAAATTAGGGTTTGGCTCGTTTTGGGGAGCGGGGACCGGAAGGCGGAGGCCTTGCTTGTTTTAAGCTTCGTTGCAGACAAACTGCTGTCATGGCTACGCCGTGTATCCAGGCTGCTGCGGGACAGATATGGCTGCGGTCGGAGGCTTGGGAGGGAGGTCTTATATTGAAAGCTCCTTTGATGCAGAGGAAGTTTGGTGAGGGGCTCCATTTGGAGGGTACACGACAAAGGAATGTGAGGCTTTCTTGCTCCAAGATTAGAACTTCTTCTCTAGAGAAGAGATTCACTGCAGGTATTAGAGGAGGGAGGACGCGTGTGGTCCAAGAAGGAGCTTCAGAGGCTACCACTTTCTCTGCTCCTTCCGTGGAGGCGACTGTCGACAGACTGCTGGAACTGGTACAGCAGCATTTCTGCTTTCTTTTTACTCTTTGTTACTCGGCAAAGGGAGCCCTACTATTCTGCTTTCAAGTGCTACTACTCGTGTGTTTCTCACCTGCTGTAGGCAAGTTTACAACTCTGAGCTGGATTTTAGGGTTTAGGTTGCCGAAACTGACAGGGGAGCAGAAGCAGAGGAAGCGAGGAGAAAGGAGGTGGAGCAGCTGATAGGCCAGCTGGAGAACAGGGGTCTGGACGAGCCTTTGAAGAGCCCGCTTGTGTTTGGCGGTGAGTTGCGGCCGTCTTTCAAATTTCAACGCCCAACAATCCTGCCTTTAGTTGCATTAGCCTTCACTGCGAAGAATTTCTGGACATTCAGGGTCTCTCTGTGCAGCAGCCGAAGACCGCTTTATTGCTTGTCACGCTATTTTATTATTTTGTTTTTGAAATAAACGGTCGGGACCTGAGGATGCATCATGCTGGAACGTCAACCTATTGCAAGCTGGCGGAGGAGTTACTTTAATCATTGTCTGAGCTTTGAATGGAGAGGACGGTTTATGCCGTTTGGTGTACCGAGTGTTCTTCTCAGTTTGTTCTTGTGCGAGTATCACTAAGTCTTCTTGGAGCGATTTCATTCGATGCGCTGCCTTCTTCCATGTAGCCATCACTCCCATACTTGTCACGGGTAGAGCAAAAGGCGTGAAAGCTAAAAGATATGGGATCTGCTGATGGAATTGCTATCATTTCTGATACGACTAATAGCATTTGGAATGAATTCACTGGTATTGCAGAATGGGACGTGGCATACACCTCAAGTCCTACAGCGGCAGGTGGCTATTATCGGTCCCTTCTCGGAAGATATATTTTGAAGACAGAAGAGTTAGTGCAGACAATCAGCGAGCCTAATAACGCAGGCAATCGGTTGGTCTTCCGAGCCTTTAATGTCATTCCAGGAGAAGTGACACTCCAAGGTATTTAGTCATGCACGTCCTTACTGCCCTTGGAGCTCTTGTTTTCTGTTGCGTGTCCCTCTGCTTGGGGGCTCGTCAGACGTGTATGGAATCAGAAACTACACAGCTAGCAAGCTTTTCCCTTTTATAGCAAAATAGAGGGGAAACGGAGCCACAGCATTTGACCCACACTTCTGTGTCTTGGTGGGTGTAGGTAAATTTGAGGCGTTGGATAGCAAATGGGTGAAGGTGGTATTTGAAAAGCCCACCTTTCAGCTGGGGCCCTTCAGCTTCAGATATGGAGGCATCAGCACTGTGCAGCTCTCTGTCACCTTCTTGGACGACCGTGTTCGCATTGGGCGAGGATCAAGGGGTTCCTTGTTCGTGTTCAAACGGAGATAGTGATGGCAGGAGCCACCTCGAGCCCCTCTCTCATTGTGGGGTGGTTTGAACTTAACATGGTGGCGCCCGATCCCCTTCTTCGTGTGTGAAGTCACCAAATCGTTTGGAGGGTACTCCCCATGGAGCTCTGGGAGAGTCATTGTCATCAGAGTTTCGTTACGTTTTCTTATTTCCAGTAACAGCAAGTTTTGGCGTGATCTATTGTAAATGAGAGTGATTGTTTATTGTCAAGAGAAGTTAGTCGATGTGTATACGTTAGTAATCGACGTAATCTAATCAAATCAATTTGAAGGCCGAATGGGGGCATGTGCGGGCTCCGCCTGTACTTTCAGCCTCCCTGAAGTTTGAGATGTGCAACCCACGAGGAAAGGGCCATCATGGAGTAGAAGGGAAAGCTTGTCTGCTATTCTCACTGTTTGTAACGTGTACATGAACTACACCCTAGAATAAATTTGGGAATAAAAAGGCAAAACTAGGTTGTAGTTGAGCTGGAAGGTCTCGACTTCCTCATCGCCCTTCATCGTGGCTCCTCACTTTCTTATCCTCCACCATTTCATGCGACACCCCTTCCTCGTGGTTCTCCATGCTGTGTTTGTCCATGTCCATGTGATGGCATCCCCATCGTGAGGTCAATCCATCCACATCCATCCCTGGTTTGCACGCAATCGAAGGATATACCCATTTTTTTTTTATTTTTTTTTTAACCTTTTTTTCCAACCGAGGATAGCGTGGCGGTGAAGCAAAAGTGTCTCCACATAGCCAATCGCGGATAAAGAGCGCACTATACTGTACGGCTCTCCCTCCCCTTCCTTTCGGAACAGAACAGGGGGCCGGCCATCCATCTCGTACCACAGACAGTCCGCGAGTTCCGAGGATGGGCATTAGGCCATCCTCGACCGCCTTCCTCGCTCTTCAAGGTTTCTGCGCGGGTTAGAGCTTCTGTGATGCCGTGAGTGGCCTAGGAGCATCCTGCCATGGCGGCCCTTGTGCCTGTTATGCGCCTTCAGGCTCCTGCTGCTCGTGGGAGGAGCCTCCTCCTGAGTCCATCTTTGAAGAAAGTAGGAGGACATGTTCAGTCGAGGATCTCCTCATTGGAGTCAGTGGGGAGTGTGGGAAGCTTCTCGCGTTTCAGGGTTAGAGTTAGCCTTCCTGAGAGACCGCAGAATCACAATTTTCAGCATTTGATCGCTGTATGCTCCCAGAGGCGTCAAGGCAATAAGAGGAAGCGGAAAGATAAGGATGAAGGGGTTGAAAAGATGGTAAAGGTGGTGGTTACTGCAACAGCAGCTGTAGTTTCATCCGCACTTCTGGCTGCTACCGCAGTCCCTTTTATTGCATTCACTCTCACCATGTTGGCCACATTGCCTCTCTTAGCGACAATCTTTGCCACTGTCATATTGCCCCTGATGGCTGTTTTAGGTTTCTTTAGTATTGCACAAACTAGTGCTCCCTGGAACCTCTTTCTACCTCTGGTTGTCTTCCGGTGGTTCGATACCCTCATATGTGTCATCCTGCTTTGCAACTTTTTGGGAGGCGCACTTTCCTTGTGGGAAAGGTTAACGAAGCGCCGGAAGCCGCAAGTTGCTGAAAAATACAGGGACGACGAACTTAGCCGGCCAAGCTGGGCCTTTCCGACTATTCTGAGCTTCGTCCCGGGAGTAAATGGCGCAGCTTGGCTGCTTGCAAGTGTTGAAGCCTCAGAAGATTCCACGATCGTTCGTCGTGGTGTTCTTATAAAGAACGCGCTTCTCTACGGTCTACCCACTTTGTGGCAAGTCATTCACTTTTCCCCCGTATCACAAGCCCAGGCCGGGTGGCTGGCTATGGTTTTAGGAGCAGTTCACTTTCAGATGGAACGGATTCGCCTCGATGATGACATAGCATTTTTTTCCGCCTCCTCTCAGAACAAAACTGGAGGCAAAACTGGCAAAAGAAAATTGACTGAGGTTGACGAGGAAGGCCTGCGACAGTTGACAGAATTGGAGAGGTTCGATGCTCTCCTGCGAGAAAGGACAAGTTTTTCGTCAGGTTGACCTGAAACCCTTCTCTCTTTTGCTGTGTGCGATATCATCCACCTTTTTTCATGAGGAAGTAATGGTAAACTGGCTGACTGCTGCTCCAAATGCTGCCAGCCACTCTTTTCTTGTTTTCACAAAGTAGCCATGACGATCTTGCAGCTTCTAAGTCTACTATTTGTTTGCGTTTAACATGTTAGGTTTATCGCCGGAGGACTGGTCCACGGGCGATGTGATGAATTGGCTTAAGCAGGAGGGCCTTTCCCGCTTTGCAACAGTTTTTTCGGACCATGATATTGATGGGCTGCTGCTTCTGCAACTCACAGCGGAGGAGCTTCGAGATGAACTAAATATAAGTAGTCTTGGGGAGCGGAGGCGCCTCTTGGCTGCAATTGCAAAGCTGAGAGAGGGACTTGAAGTGAGCAAATGAGGATGGGAGCCACCACTTGAAAAAAAAGTTAGAGATATGGGCGAGAGCTTGCCTCTTCGCCGAACAGGGAATGGAACTGGTACTGGAGAGACCTAATTCACAGATCACCATTCCTAGTTACGGGCTTCATTGTATATAGTAAGTCAATTGTAAGTGGAGGGTGGCTCTGGTCGGCCTCACTTCGTTTTTAGGTCGTTTTCGTCATAAACCGTTGACATTATTGTTTTTTTTTTTCATCCTGTACAGCCCTTCATCTTGTTCAGCTCCTTTCAGTGGTTAAGGATATAGCAGTGAGTTAGTTAGGAGTACAATGGAACTGCTGCATTCATTCTGCTCCATTCATTTTTTTAAACGAGTCGTGATCGCTGCCCTGTTCCTTGCATCGTTTCTCTGGTGCAGCATGAAGTTTCATAGTGGGAGTTAAAGGGGCTGTACGAGAAGGTGGACCTTCAGGTTCATTTTTTTACCGTGAAGCTGAACAGGTTGAGAAAAAAAGAAATTAAAGATTTTGGCTTCTTAAGAGAAAAAACTTTCAAAACCAGTTTCTCAAAAAAAAAACCCTATATTTGTGAACGGGATTCATTTTGAGAAATGAGAAATAAATTCGTAACTTTTTCTCTCAATTTTTATGGAGAACCAATTGAGCATTGAACAGTTAATTATCGTTCGTGTTCAATCGGAGTTTTCCTTGGGTCCACTGATCAACAATGAGATTTTAGCGGATCACAAAGCGTGTGGATCCGGGGTTCCGTACAGAAATTGTGATCGGCTCGCGGGATGTGCCGTACGGCAAAACTGGCTCTCGGATTACAGTACGTACAGTACTGCATTCAGTACAGTACAGTGGGGGGTCCTCATATTTTCCACCCTGTACAGTGCGCTCCCAAGAAATTCGCCCCGATTTTGCCGAAACCACCTTTTTGTACGGTAACTCTGTGTTACCCGTACTATTTGTACTATTCGTACTATTCGTACTGACCGTACTATTCGTACTTGCTGTACTAGCCGTTACGGGCTTAAGCAAAACAAACCGAATCTTCCCGCACTTGCCGCCGTAAGAGGCGCTCGCTCCTCTCCCCTTTATCTTGGCTTCGATACGGCATAATACGATACGATACTACACGATACGTTACGATGCGTAACGATACGATACGGTATTATACGATACGATGTGTACGAACAAACATGAACTCTAACATAACACCGCCCGCCTATTGGTAACACGAACCTTATATTTGCAAAATCAATATTTTCGCCCCTTTTTGGCCAATACCATGGCGAAAATATGAGGACCCCCCACTGTACAGTAACCGGATCCCTCGAATTGCACGGACCCAACGTGGCAGAAAGTGGAATCCACAATTGCGACTGTACACATTGAGTCTTTGAACTTTTTTCTCAAACCTTTTCGGTTTCTTAAATCGAAAAAGTTTCGAACCTCGAGTGTTCAAAGTTCAACCCTATTCAATAAGATTGGGAATTGAGAAATTCAAGTAAACTCGTTTAACAATTTCTCAACCTATGCGGTTTTACGGTAATTATTATGAAGTTTTATGAGTTGTCAAAATCTAAAATAAAAATGTTCAAACAAGGAAGAAATATTGAATAAAAAAAATATATATATATATTGAATATTGAATTTTAATTGTTCATATGTTCATCTGGTAACTCGGAACTTTTTGGTTGAGCAGAACCAGATCATCACTAGTTCGACACATTACTGGCACTGCATCAGATTCAGATTCAGTTCCATCGGGGATTGGGATTCTGAATTCGAATGGGGGGCGGGAAATGGTCTTATTGAAACTAAATTTTCCAAGCAATACTACAGTGCCTTCCAACCGTTGGCGCTTGCCCAAACCATTGGTTGGTTCTCTCACCCAACCATTGATCTTGTGCCCAACCAATCATTGCCAGTCGTGTTGCTTGCTTGTCTCCGCTTGCCGTGGACCCGACCCTTCTTGTGCGTAAGTTTCGTACGGTACGGCCGCACGCCGTACGGGTCCAGGTCTGGCCGCAGGCGGAGGCGGGCTGACGCGCCCGGGGGGGCGCGGGGGAGGGCGGGGGCTGCCCGGCTCTCCCGGGGCGACACGCGGCGTGAGGAGGGCTGCCGGCACACAGGCCACAGGCCATGGGCGCTGCTTTGCCCTAATTGTCGCGGGGGGTGGGGGGGGGCGAAGAGAGGGGGCAGGGGGGGGGGGGAGGAGGGCTGCTGGGTGAGAGGTTCTGGCATGGTGTGGAGATTAGGGCTGGAGGAAGGCTTTGACAGCTATGGCGGCGGAGCAGACGACTAGCTCGGAGGCCCTGATGTCTGTGGCTATGGCGGCGCAACCTAATGGAGAAATCGTGGGACGGGAAGGCATCCAGTTTCCGGCGTTAGTGTCGGGGATGAAGCTGCTGCCGAGCGGAGGCAGCTTCGCGGACAGTCTTGCTGCTAGGGCGGGAAGTGCAGGGCACGCTGCAAGCATGCGGCTCTCTGCAGAGCGGACTGCGCGCGTCAAGGTTAGCCCGCCGTCTCGCATTTTGACTCCGCAGGCGCGACCTGGTGCCTGCCTCACCATTCCGCAGGGAGTCTCTCCTTCAGCTATGTTGGATTCTCCTGTGCTTCTGCCGACCAATCAGGTGAATTAATACGCTATGCAAGTGCGTTGCTGCCCCTTTTTTTTGGAGTTTGGGTTTGACAGGATATGACAGGGCGGATACCCTCTCCAGTAGCATGCTCTGCTTGATCATGGGATAGCAATGTGGGAAGAGCTGTTCAGTGATCGATTGGCTGCCACTGTTTATCTGCTATACAGGCCGAGCCATCCCCAACCACTGGCACTTTTCCCTTGCCTCCCTTCTTCAATGGCGGCGGTGTAAGAGCCATTGCTTCGTCAGAGTCTATGAGGGACAGAGCTCCGGATGATAATGGCCAGACAGGCTTTGTTTTTAAGCATTTCACTCCAACCGCTGCGCCACGCAGCTCACCCCTCTCTGGACTGGTATGTTGTGCGCACCTTGTCAACCTGTTAAAATAGGTATTGTTTTGGGGTTTAAACACCAAACTTGTGGAACATGCTACCTGGATTCTGTATTTCAGGAGCTAAAGAGTGAAGTGTCTTACACGCTTTTCGTCGTTTATAGCCTGTTGGCTACGAACTGCAGTAGGGTGCATGGACATATGAGTTAGTGGTGATGTACATATAGACGTAGGTTTTTCTTCTTGATGTCAGACGGCACGTGCAAAAATCCTTGTTCACGTTCTGTCGTTTTTCCTTCTGCTCTCCTCGCCCTCGTCCTATTGCAGCCGCCTTCAGGTCAGTATCTGGCAAATGCTGCAGCTGTTCCGCGAGTTCCAGGAGCACCACTTGACGATGATGGTTATGCAGCCCCATCATTGATTGAAAAGCCTGCTGAAGATGGATACAACTGGCGTAAATATGGACAGAAGCAGGTGAAAGGCAGTGATCACCCTCGCAGTTATTATAAGTGCACACAACCCGGTTGCCCAGTGAAGAAGAAGGTCGAGCGGTCGGAGGATGGACAGGTGACTGAGCGAGTCTACAAGGGCATGCACAACCATCCTCAGCCGATGCCTTCTCGCAGAGTGTCAGTGCTGCACCCTTCATTGCCACTCTCTGAAAAAATGTCTGATGTCAACGTGACGGTGGCGAAAAGACCAGCAGAAAGTCTCCCACGTGACGGGACAGATGCCCTCTCATGGGGTTCTCGTTGGCCGGGAATTGGGGTGACACCTGGTCACGGAAAAGAGATACAAAGTGGGGTTTCAGGGATTAGTGATCTTGGACAGAATGTGGGGAACCAGAAAAGAAAGCTGGGATCAGGATGGATTGGAGAGCAAGCTTCAGATAGTAGTGAGGATGTAGGAGAAGATGATGGGTTGGGTCATAAACCGGGCGCGGATGAAGAGCAACAGGAGGCGGATGCCAAGAGAAGGTATGCTGCACTGCTCAGGTTGTTCCCTGTCGGGTTTTAGGTTCTACGAATAGAAACAGACGTATCTGGACTCGTCTTCATCCTCATGGTCGTCCTAAAGGTCTCACCATGGCTAGAACATTATTGCCGAGGTAGTGCTGAAGGTTTCTAGTAAAGTAGCCGTTAGGTTTGTTTCTGGTGACTTGTAACGTTGGCCAATCGCAAAATGGACTCTGGACATTGAACAACTGTCTTTGACGAGGCCACTGGAATGGAGTGCATATGGAGGGATTGATGTGCAGTATTTTCCAGCATTGACATGGACACCTTGTTTTGGACACACTGTGAAATCAGGAAGTTGGAGAAGCGAGATGCTCCTGCTGCAGTACCTGCTGCACAGAAGTCCATTCGTGAACCAAGGCTGGTTATTCAGGCTACAAGTGAAGTGGAGATTTTGGATGATGGATACAGATGGAGAAAATATGGGCAGAAGGTGGTGAAGGGCAATCCGCATCCAAGGTGAGTGTTGCTTGTATATGTCAGCTCCTGAAGTGACCTGCACTACCCCCCCCCCCCTTTTTTTTTTTACAGTTGATTGCTGTTCTTGGTAGATGTTGGCTCGTCATGCTGCGGGGAGGACAGGAGTCTTGGTCAGTCCAGAGAATCTCGGAGAGGCCAAGTGGCAAAGTGCACAAGAAGCAGGAAAAAGCCGCCATTAGTGCCAAATTTTCTTGATTTAGGCCAGGTTTACATGTCACAGTTGGAGAGAATGGAAACAAGGTCTGGCATGTTGGTTCAAGAAACCCAGTTCTCAATAGATGCAAGCAACTTGGAGCACTTTTTTTAAAAGAAAACGATGCCGCAAATAGTACCTGCTCGTCCTCTTTCCTGTAAAATTAGTAATGGAAAGGAGCAGCATTGGCTGACGTTGCTTATTTGGATCACTCCTCCCAATCCGGATTGGCCAAGCAGGCAGCCTGTCTTACATAATTGTTGTAAGCACAATGATTTTTAGAAATCCTGGTGAATCTGACAGAACTTCAGACTTCCAACTAAACCAATGAGAACCTGATGATCCTAAAGCTCTGTATTGTTTGAGATGGTGGGAGGTTTCTGTTTGGTAAAAAACTGTCTAGCTTGTTCAACTTTCTCTAACACAAAGCCTTATTTGTGGATGCCCAGTCTGGCGAGTTCGTTTCACTTACTAAAAAGTCTCCAAACACCTGAGCTCATGGGCAATTCTAAAGTGCTGATTTGCTGGTTTGTGAATCTTGCAGGAGTTATTACAAGTGCACCAGTGTCAACTGTCCCGTCCGCAAGCATGTGGAGAGGTCTTCTCTTGATCCGAAGGAAGTGATTACAACTTACGAGGGCAAGCACAACCATGATGTGCCGGCACTTCGAATGAAGGACGAACAGAACAAGGAGGCAGGAAGTGGAGGGGCTGCGGGGACTCCAGTGAGCGGAATCAGCCCATCCAGTACTGGGGGGTTACAGACGCCATCGTCTCTCCCTTCTGAAAATAACAATAATGACGAAGGAAAAGAAGAGCCGGGTGAATATGGGAGATTGCTGGAGGGTCCAGAAGGCGAAGCTGAGTTGGCTTCAGTGGCAAAGGATGAGGTATCCACCATGAGCACTCAAAGCTTTGGCTCAGATGGAGGGAGATTTGGAACGCCACCACCAGATGGAATGCGGAGGCCTAAAGTAGAAGCTGAAGGTGCAGTGAATGCTGCATTCCCAGAAGTTGCGGCCAATTCAAATAGTGCACTCATCTCCTCAGCAGCACAGTAAGAGACATTTAGCAATTCGCCCTTTTGAGTGGGGTGGAAGAGCGTCATAAGTTCACCTTTATCAGGGACCTTTTTTGTATCCTTTAAGCCGCCACACTGTATATTGGCTCTGGGAAAACGGCCTCCCCTTTTTAAAGCTAGACGCACTCGTCCAAGTCAAGCTCAGGTTCGTGTATATGTTAGTTAGCAGTTGAGCTGGCAGGGTCAGAATCCTGGCCACAATTCAGACGCTCGTGATCAGAACATTTTCGGGCTGTCTATCCCATAACAACCACAATCCTCCCTATCTAGGGCAGCTAAGGGGGAAATAATGTTGGCTGAGGTTGCCTCGTTTTTTAAAGATAAAAACTCATAGGTTTTCAAGGCGGCTGTGGTTAGAGTCTGAGGCGTGCCGACAACGTCTCTGCAGTCAACCATTCCGCGTTTTCTTCTGACAGACACTGAGCATGCCCCTGCTTCTCACATCCCCATGCGGGTCATGCTCATCCGTATGGTCCCTTGACTCGGGGACTTCCATGTTGTTGTCCATGTCCGTCCCCATGTGTGCCCATGGGCAGGCCTGTTTAAACTAGTAAATTTAGATATTCTAATGTGGGTACAGTAGAAGATTGAGAGCCGTTGCTGTGCTAGTTTAATATTCACTTCTACTGTAAGTAACTTCGAAGTATGTCCGCTCCATATGCGACCAAGTTCGTTCATTTATACCTTGATAACTCATCGTCGCGCTATAGTCAGTACTACGGGTTCGGGGTGCCTTTTAATTCTCGTTAGCTTGGTCTCCTACTCCCTCTCTCCCTGCCTTCGCAACCCTTTCCGCCAGCACATGCCATGTACACGGGCAAATGTGGTATACGACGCCCATCGTTTGTTGACGATGGATTTTCTTCGGAGATAAAGCTTTGCATCTTGGGATGGCGTTTCGGAGACTTTGGATCCAAGATCATCTTTTACTTATGTATGGTCACTTCTTGGAGTGAGATTGTTCTTCGTCTTATATAGCCACCCACTTCCCCGCTGCCCACGTAATATGCGCTCCAGGCCTGCATCATTCCCCAGTACCTTATCATCGTCCTTTCACGCTTTCAAACTCAAACCTCGATGGTTTCAACAGGCACCTCTTGTCGCTGGAGTGCTTTCCATTGCCGGTACGCGTGTCAACCATTTTTCTAAAGTCCACTCTACTATAGCGCACATCTCAAACCATTGGAACAATGGAATGGTTGAAAACCATTGGCTCTAATGGTTGGTAACCAACTAGCCAAACCATTGGTAGGTGGAACCAACCAAACCATTGCCAGTGGTTGCAACAATTCATCGGCGGACCCCCCAGCCATTGCCAATGGTTGCGAACCATTCTCTACCCAACCACTGCCCAAGAATAGCTAGCCAATGTTTGCGTATGTAATGGTTTCCACCCATGCACTTGTGCAATACTTCATTGTCCCTAAAACGAATATATCCGCTGAGTTCCCAATGGCAGTGCCTTGAAATGGACATTGTAAAGCCCAATGTGCAGCCAAACCCAACAGGAGAGTGGGTTTGTTCCTCCCAGCCTTGAAGCCCAGGCCCGGCTAGGCCCGAGTGCATGTGCATGATGGCCCCCCCCGGTTGCAGTTCGGATGTCCGGTCACATGCGAGCACCTGAACCTGCCCTCAAAACGGAGCCACAGAGAGCGCCGTGAAGGTGCGGCCCACAGCGCTCCGCTCCTTTCCGGCCCGCCCGCCGCCCTTCTTGGTAGAGCCCCGGCCTGCTCTGACCTGTTTTCCGCGTGGGAGAGAGAGAGAGAGAGGGAGTGAGAAAGAGAGTAAGGGGCGAGGAGAGATTAGGCTGCTGTGGTTGCAATGGCGGGAGTTCTGAATCTATGTCAAGCGTCGGGAGTGGCAAGGACTGCCTTTCTTGGGGGGAAGCTCAGCCATGAGGATGGTCCAGTTGGAGGGTCATCACTCAGGTTGCGGAGTCAGGTGGGAGTAGTGAGAGCAGAGGGGTTTGACTTGTCGTCTCTTCTGGGAGGACGAGGCCTGAGAGGCGGAGAACCGGCGTTGAAGACAGATGAGGGAAAGCAGGTGCTGTTCAAGGATGAGGCGGTTCCAAAGAAGGTGGTTGAAAAGGAGCGTCTGTCAGACATGACCGATGGAGAAATTGGATCCTTCGACAAGGAGCTTGCTGGACTTACCGGTGGTTTTCCTGGAGGAGAGAAGGTGCGGTGCTGGCTCTTTTACCAAGCTAAACTAAAAACTTTTGTTGGTCCGTAGACTGCTACCCAATGTAGGTTTGAACGAGTAGAAGGAAGCGTTTCAACTTGAATGAGATCGATTTTTGGTGTGAAGCAAGCAGTCGTGTATTTTAATGGCGTCAGCTTGTCTTGTGGTAGTACACCGGAATACAGCGCTGCTTCTAGTTTTTCATCTTTCACGCGTCCATTTGCTAGCAGGAAACACTGGTCTTCAAGGTTCTCCTGTGTTTTATGTTTTAGGTGTCTTCATTAGCACGTGGAAATGGCAAAAGTGACAATGTTTGTGTTTTTCTATATAGGCAGTGATCAGTCCAGACGTTGCATTCGCAGTGACCATGCGGTAGGTCTCATTCGTGCAGAAATGCTCAGTTTTTGACCTGTCTATCTCGGGCTGTGCAGGGCTTGAAAGACTTCGTTGCTAAATTTCCTGCCCCGTCGAAGATGTCCTCTGAGCTGCAAAAGACTCGTGATGCACTGGCCACTCAAGCAGTGGCGAAGTCAGCTGTTGTTGCACCTCCCTTGTTTATGCCAGGGATGACAGTGCGGGTGATCACTCCGGGTGACTCGTACTACATGTTCACCGGCATTGTGCAGCGCGTGACTGACGGCCGAGTTGGTGTGCTTTTTGAGGGTGGTAACTGGGACAAGCTTGTGACATTCGACCTTTCGGATCTGGTGCGAACTGAGAAAGGACCTCCCATGTCCAATCCCAAGTCTGCTGTGCTGGAGCTGCAGTGAACTCCCTTTTAGTACGCCATACCTGTTTTTTATTCTTGGAACTTCGAGCAGTGAGCTGTGCCCAAAAATATTCGTCTCCTTGACCAGACAGCTTGTTTATGTACTCTGTGGAACGCGAATGAGTCCAGAATTATCAGAACATTTGTTTTCCTTGTATAGCAGTCTAGGGTTCAAAATTTAGCGACAAACTTCGCAGTATTGTGGGAGTGATTAGCAAACATTGTCGGTAGGCTGAGCATGACAAGACTCGAATGGGTATTGCCACTGAAAGGATGCGATAGAACGGCGAAATGTATCCTGTGTGAAGTTCATAGGTTAAAATTGCAGTCTAAGTAGAAGGGAAGCCATAGTGTCTGCGAAGCAGAAGGTGGCAGCAAGGGAATGGAGGGAATAAAGACCCTCTGCATTGTCCCTGGAGGAATGACGATGCTCTTTTATCACCAAAGGAGCATATCTATTAAGCGACGTTGCGCTTCTCTGAGTTCGTCTTGCAGACTGTAAATGATCACCATCTCGGGCAATATCAAGTGAAAAATCAACAAGGCCTGTCAAAGGCCTCTCTCCTGCCACCAGCGAGCAAATTCATACAGTGAAAATTTGACAACCAAATCAATGAAAAGGGATATTCCATAGCAACTTCCTATCAGTCTTTTTCTGGACAACCTATGCGCTCACATTTACAAAACGTGCTCGGACATGGATCGGTGATGAAGCGATTACCCTTCTAGCGATAAAGTGTACCTTTCAAATTTATGAGTACTGCACTAGACAGTGTAGTTGACTCTGGGAATTAAATGTGCCTATGTGCTCTGTTGCTTGTGATGTGACGATCCAGGTAAAAGTCTACCCTAGAAAGAATGCTCACTAGCGCTGTCTTCTTGCAAAAACAAGAGAAGGCTAAGGTTCTACGCAAGTTGTGCTCCATTTGTGCCAACCCCAGCATACGCATGCCATCGAAAAACAAACAGACAACCCTCTACTTAATCGTAGATTCATCCGCATTTCGGATGCTAGGCAGTAAGGTTAGTGTGTATCGCTCTCCACCCTGCTCCTAACCCAACAAGTGTCCCAAACACTATCCAATTTTGCAGCTGCCCTAGACTTCTCTGGCCAGACTTCTCCTCAAGGTAAGTGCCTGGCTGCGCTAGCCTATCCTCCGCATCTAAGCAAAATACACGCACACAGGTGAAGGGCCGTCGCCTAAAGTCTGCTTTCTCGTCCGCTGACGAATGACTACAACGGTGTGTACGCAATTTCAAGTTTTTGTTCGCTTTTAGCAAAACGAGGCAATGTGAAACCAGTCTAGCAGTAGATGGACATGGACAGACCCAGCTTGGGAAACCACGAGGAGCCGCTTTCAAAGACGAGCCTCTCGAGCGCTGCTGCTGCTGCTGCTGCTACTGCTGCTGGTGCTACTGCTGCTGCTGGTGCTGCTGCTGCTGCGAGGGAGGCGGTCCACCCGGGAGCAGGCTGCCGCGGGCGCTGGCTTGGCTCGCGCTGCCGCTCATGGCTGGTTGCGAGTCACATCGTTGCTCAATAAATTGCTATAGGAGGGGAGCCAAGATGCCATACAAGAAGCAGGAAACAGGCGTGAGAAGTGAGTTAACGGAAGTGAGAGTGTTTCACGAAACTAGGCAACAATTGTAGTTTTCGTTCCCGCAAACTTCTGTTCAGGAAACATAAGTGCAAAAGCGCAACTGAACCGCAGCAGGAGAAATTGTAATAAGGAAATCCGAATCACGTTTTTCATCACCTATCACGCTTGCAGCCTCGTAAAGTAAGCTTTAAACATACCTTCGGTAATTGAGGGGGGATGCCACCAACAATTATCTTCTTTGTCCGCGGCCCCCGAGTTGCTACAGCCATGCTTTTCTCTCGGCACAGATTTCTTTGCCACCACCTGCAAGGACAGACAAGCAATTCAAACATTAATCATGCAGGTCATTCAATTCTAAAGTTTTGGCACAGCACACCATGCACAATTGCACTTCGGCAATGACCAGATTGCAGAACTGGACCACTTCGGCGAAGTTCTTTCTGAAACAGTGACGAAGTAGCAGACTAACGACTTTTGACGATTCTTTGACAACTTATTAGAAAGTGAAACCAAAAATAATCTCGGCCTCAATCCACTCAGAAAAAAGAGTCATGTATCAGGGTAAAGGCCGCATCCGACTTACAGTCCGGCCATCAATGACATGCTTGTCCTGGACAACCCGGTCGCATACAGCAGGATCAGAAAAGGTAACAAATCCAAATCCACGAGGATAACCAATAGCTCGGTCCTTCATGGTAACCGTATCCGTGATGGTGCCGTGAAAGACATAACCGTCAAAAACATAAACGAAATTAGGTTCAGAATTTGTCGAATCCAGCGGAACTCTAGTTGAAATCTGGCCATTGCCGAATTGCAATTGTGCATGTTGTGCTGTGCCAAAACCTTAGAATTGGATGACCTGCATGGTTGACATTTGAATTTCCTATCTGTCCTTGCAGGTGGTGGCAAAGAAATCTGTACCGAGAGAGGGCATGGCTGTAGCAACTCGGGAGGCGCCGACGAAGAAGATATATGTTGGTGACATGCTGCCCTCAACTACCGAAGCTTGAGCAATGATGTGACTCGCAACGAGCCATGAGCGACAGCGCGCAAGCCAGCACCCGCGGCAGCCCGCTCCCGGGTGGACCGCCTCCCTCGCAGAAGCAGCAGCAGCAGCAGCAGCAGCAGCAGCAGCAGCAACAGCAACAGCAAAGTAGCAGCAGCAGCGCCTTGCAGGGCAAACATATCCTTTGGCGCGGAAACGCGCGCGCTCGGCGTTCAATTTTCAATGTTCAATTTTTTTGCAGGCAGGCGACGCCGAACAGGGGCCTCTCCCTTCCAATGAAAAAACGCCACGCGGCTATGGTCTTGTACGAAGTCGACACGTGTCGACAAAAGTGTTTTTGTTGACCAAACGACTCCTTTCAAGAGCGCGTGCTTTGACTACGAACTGCTTGTCAAGCACCTTCCAATGACGACACGTCACGTGTACTGTGCGGCCAATGATGACACGCCATGTGTATCATACGGCCAATGGTGAAACGCCACGTGTTTCTCGTATTCCTGTCGACGGAGAAGCTCGACTTTGAGGCTTGTCTTTCGTCTTCCAACAAAAACTTGAAATTGCGTATACAGCGTTGTAGTCATTCGTCAGCGGACGAGAAAGCAGACTTTCATGGTTGAATCACGTTTAGCCTTCAACAGATAAGGCGAGGGCCCTTCACCTGCGTGCGTGAATTTCAGGAGAAGGTGTTTGCTTAGATGCGGACAATGGGCTAGAGCAGCCAGGTACTACCCTTGAGGAGGAGTCTGGCCAGCGAAGTCTAGGTCAGCTGCGAAATTGATTAGTGTTTGGGACACTTATTGGGTTAGGAGGGGGGTGGGCTATTGTGGCGGGTGGCTGGGGTTTCACATCCATGATGGCGTTGATCATATTACTCGGAACTTGGGAGTATTTCGGCTTGGTAGAGGGCAAGGCTGTCCTTGCCAACGAAGCTTCTCCGCCGTTATTGGCTGTGCAGGCCTGCTGTGCGATGTCCTGCGGAATGCCACTAATGACAATGTAAGGTCTGCTCAATGACAACTTCATTTTTTCTGTATAGGTGGTTACGGCGGTCCAAGTGGAGGGCAATATGTTCAATTGGTTAGGAATTAGGCAGGAGAGTATGGGGAGGAAGGTTCCCTGGTCAATTGTTAATTTAAATGTGAGTTTTGGTCATGTCACTTTCTGAGAGAAGGCAGCTTTTCGTAAGGAGCTGTCCTTTCACAATTCAGTGGGGAGGTTTTGAGAAGGTCATGCTGCTGCTGTTTTGAGAATTTCAGTGTAAGGAGTTTCTCTGAATTATCCAAAGTCAGGCAGGCGCAATGCCGGGCAGTATAAGTTCTTCACTTCAACTTCAGGAGGAGGTCAAGCTTGTCAATTTGCAGGAAAGGAGTCGTAGTGACTGCCGCTGAAAGAAATGGCAATTGCCAGGAAATGACGGAGTGTCAACAGGGGGGCCGGGGGGCGGGACCAAAGGCTGGGGGATATACCTTTGCTAGCAAGATCAGAAGCGGGTTTTCTTGCTAGAAGTGAAAGATTTCAAGTGTGAAAATCTTTATAAAGGACAGTCTTTGTCTTTCCTAAGCTCTGCTCGATGTGATGTACCATTCAGGTACTTTGGAGGAAGGATAGGATGGGCAGTTGCTTCTGCTTTAGTTCTGCTAGTGGCTGTGGTGCTACTACAGCCCACCAGATTGCGAAGAAGTCAAGGCACCAGCCTCCTATTTGGCCCCTTTTACTGCGGCTATCTTCCTGCATTCTGGATTAAGGTAAGCCAAATCCCACAAAGGCTTACCTTAATCCAGAATGCAACCATCATCGCTTTGCGATCTAGCCTTGGTACTTTGTACGTTCGGACAAGAATCAATCTCAACTGAACATTAACATCCGACGAAGTGCCTGTACTGCTTATACTGTTTTCCTGATTAAGGACCGATCCAGTTCAGTAAAATGAGAATATAGTCATCTTTACCAGTGAGAGCTGCAGTGTACTTCCATCCACAAACCACCTGCATCAAGCAAACATTCGAACAGGAGATGTGATCCAGCTTTCAGATCGGTTTACTTTTGCCCAAAACCTCATAGTTCTAGTTTCGATAGCACTTTTCTTGCTTGTTAATTGAGAATGTCGATGTGCAGCCCCCTACCTGGACAACGGTGTGCTCTGCCAGTTCTCCGTTCACCTGAACGGGTTCTCGGGCATAGTTTGGATGGCCCCTTCTGCAAACCATGGCAACCAAAAGGGAAAAAAAAAAAATCTAAGAAGCCAACCCCGAGGTTCACACCGTCCACATATTCAAAGCACGTAGAGAGATGAAGATGCAAGTTATGGATTAAGAAGAATACTGAAAACCCTTGAAAAACTTGAAGTCAAGAAGCTCCAATCCGCCTCAAACAGAGGAGCTTCTCGCCCATTCCCAGCTTCGCTGTGACTCCCTCGGCGAGAAGAAGGTGCTTCTGAGAAGCCGCCATAGAGAAAGGGGCTCCTCTGTGCTCGAGAGTACCGTCGTGACCGCAGGAGCCTGCCCAGCAGCGCCATACGAGAACCACAACCCTAAAACCATGGCCGCCTATTAAGAACCCTGACAAGGCGCGAGCATGCCGCTGCCTACAAGTGTGCCCATTGTCGGCAGTGAAGCGCAGCTCGAAGGAAGCTCTTGCTGCGAGAAAGCATTTCCACGCTTCGCTTTCTGCCCCGCCCTGTGAAGGCGAGGAGGAGAGCCTCCTGGTGCGGACTAGGATAGGGGTGCTGACTGTTGCCCATGGCTGCCGTGCTCCAGCAGCGCCCAGCCATGGCGCTGATGGAAAGCCATAGCCTTCTGGCCCTCCGAGCACCTCCGCCCGGTTTTACTGCAGGCAGCTCGCCTGCAGTCCGCTGCTTTCTCCGCAGCTCTTTTTCAGGCAGCAGCCTGGGCTCAAGCTGCTTGTCCACGTTCCAGAGCTTATCTTTCCTTGATAGACACTCACAATATTTGAAGAAGGAAAATAGCTTTGTTTGTAAGTCTTCACTTGTGGAAACAACAGGGGAAACTGCAGTGAGTAGCGCAGTGCCTGATATTGGCTTGCCGTAGAATGAGTTTGCATGCTTTGTCTCAGGAGAGTGGGACGGCTATGGCTCAGACTTTGATCGCACAGGCAGTGCGCAGGAGCTTCCAGACTCTGTGGTGCCTCAGGCTATGAAGGATTGGGGTGTAGAGATTAGGGCTTGGCAGTCACAGGCACCAACATTGGCTCGTCCTGATCTGAAACTTTATTCCAAAACAATACGTCTGCTTCCAACAGTCGGATGCGAAGCTGACGCAGCCACACAATACAGTGTGGAAGAGAAGGAGAGTGGAGGTCGTGTTTTTGAAGGGGGGGAATGCTCTGCAATAGATCAGTCAGGCATAGACTCTGCAGCTGCACGTGCAGGTGTTTTGGCTTTCCATAGGGAAGGATCATATACGGTGGCACGGCGAGGAAGTGGAAGGAAATTCCCCCTTTTGGCGTTAGTCGTTCACTCGTGATCGTCAGAGAGAAGGAGAAATGTCTCCCTCCCGCCAGAGAGAGTGGACCCCATCGTGCATATGCTGCCAGTTAACGACATCGTAAATCGGGTCCGGCACATAAATGTAGTTCAAGAACGGTCTCGGCGTTCCATGTTTGAACGCCTCCACGAGACATGGACCTCGATCATTTTCTGGATTGTTACGCGGAACGGAACGACGGCACAGATCGGCTACACCCACCCCCTCACCTCCGTCAGGGCGGGAACAGCTGGGAAGGCCATCTGTCTCCTGCTCGGGTGAGGCGGAGGCGCTGCAAGAGGGGAAGGGAGAGGGAGAAGGGAGGTGGAAGTATTGTCTTAGGTCTGCTGACCCACGCATTATTCCCGAGGAAGTTCCCAAAGTTCAGAGAGGCATTGATTGAAGCGGGATGGCGCTGGTGCAGCCGGGGAACAAGAAGGATGAAGACCGGGATGACGAAAGTAAGCATCATGCCTGTTTCGCAAGTCGGGTACACAAAGTCAAGGCTTTTGCGTTTGCGAAGGAAATGGGTGTATCCATTATTTTGAGGAATATGGGACATTCTGCATCTACAAGATGGGTCTCAGTCGACAGCTGCTGTTGTTGTTTGAAAGGAAAACTGGCAGTGAGGAGGGATCAAGCAGTATGGCCTGAACTGGTGTAATAATATTTTTCGGCTGCTTAGATTCAAAGTGCAGCGTGGCCTTAAACGCCAAGAGAAGATAAACTGCAGATTGGGTAGTTTTTCTAGGATAAGAAATTTTACATTGTCTACTCATTAATCTAGCATGATGGAACCTCAAACTCATGAAGGATCAGCATAAAGGCGCGAAATGGTCACCTCTGAAATGCTGCATTAGACTGATGGTATGTTATTGTTATCTGCGTGTATACCTTGTTCGAATCAGCCGAGTATTCTCCCTTCTATGGGATCGAGAAAGGAGCCGTTTTACAGGAAGCCAGAGTCTTCAATGATCCACAACTTGATGCTCGGCGCTGCGCCCAGGTACAACTCCATCTTTAGGTTTGAACCGGCCGTGATAATTTTTTGTTTTTGTTTTTGTCTTGTTTATTTCTCGTTTCCTGCACGGCGGAGCACTCCAAAAAGTGTATGAAACTCCTTGGTATTGACATCTCTGAGTTTGTATGGCGTAGTCTTCCTGCATTGTGTATGATGCTGCTTTCAAACATGTCATTTGGTGTTCCTGCAGGTCATCACAAAGCTTCTTTACCTTCTCAATCAAGGGGAAACTTTCACTAAGGTACGGCGTTCTGCATCGAAATCGTTCTATTTGCCACTGGCAGGCCGCAGTCTTCTGACTATGCAACGTGGATTTCAATGCCTCATTTCAAGTGATTCTTTGTGGCCTTGCAGACAGAGGCTACTGAAGTCTTCTTCTCTGTCACAAAACTATTTCAGTCCAATGATATAGGTCTCCGGCGCTTCTTGTACCTCATGATCAAGGAGATTTCTCCGTCTGCTGACGAGGTATGGTGTTCACATTTCATCACATTCACCTTCTCCAATTGTTTTTTCACTGTTGGCATCTGTTCTGCCCTCCTTCTGGATAACCACCAGTTAGCTCAGATTCTGCGGATTTGCTCTTGATCCATATTCTTTCAACGTTATACATCCATCAGTGGCTCTAAATCTTAGTTTTGGTCAAGATCTGTTCTGTCAATTCTTTCGTGACAGGTCATTATAGTCACCAGCTCCTTGATGAAGGATATGAACAGCAAAATTGATCTTTATCGAGCCAACGCCATTCGAGTACTCTGTCGCATTACTGATGGCGGCCTTTTGGGACAAATAGAACGTTACCTCAAGCAGGCCATTGTGGACAAGAACCCAGTGGTCTCCAGTGCGGCACTTGTCAGTGGCGTACATCTCCTTCAGGTATGGCATGAACCTCGTTATTTAAAGCATGTGGCCTACAATTTGCGAGTTGACTTAAGATTCATCATGTTTGCCACCGCAGGGAAGGCTTGACTGGGGACAGCGTGATCTTCATTCTTCATCATAAAAAAATGTTAATGATAGTGGAGTTTAACCTAATATCAATATTCAGCAATTCGTACATCTTAGTTTGTCATGAACGCAATGACCATTGGGATCCAATTTCTACTGCACGACGTAGGCGCGTAGATGTTGTGATCTTGCTTAAGCTGATATTCATCACTACTTGCAATATATTTGGCAAAATACTTCAAAAGTTATGCAACCTAGTAGTCTGACACATACCCCTCCTTTGCTGGAGGTTTTCCAACTTTCTGCACTCCTGCAGCATGGTTTTTTTCAGCCATTTTCTATTAATTGCCGCTGATCTGTGTTTCAAACTACCTGTACTTGTCCAGAATGACTTCAATAGAGCATGTGACTCCCAATTTTAGGGTTGCTAGTATAAGCAGATCATTTGAAGCCTTCTGTCCTGGTGAGGTCAGGAATAATTTTCAGCTATTTACTCGTAAGACAGCTTTGTATGGTAAGTTCTTTGTCAAAGTATCATGTCTGATTTTTGTTATGTTGCTGCTCGCCTGCAACAGACAAATCCAGAAATTGTGAAGCGGTGGAGTAATGAAGTTCAGGAGGCTGTGCAGACTAAAGCACCCCTTGTGCAATTCCACGCCTTAGCGCTGCTGCATCAGGTACTCGTGGTGTTGTTTTCAAATGCGCCCTGTAGCCTGATTATATTCCTGACTACGCAGCTCCTTTCACTGCTTGCAATGCTTAAACCTGAATCAGTTGTCTCAGCATCTTGGATGACATAATGGAATCGAAAAGCAAGTTAATCAGCAATCGATGTTGCGTTGCTTAGTATAACTGTTTCCTGGAGTGAAATTATGCAGATCCGCCAAAATGACCGTCAGGCTATCAGCAAACTGGTGACTACTTTAACGCGCGGGACTGTTCGGTCCCCTTTGGCACAATGCCTGTTGATTCGCTATACCAGTCAGGTACTCACTAAGCGTCAGATTTCCTGATATGGCTCATCTCGGAAGTTTACAAGGTTTGAGATGGAGTGTTTACAGTCTTTCACACTGCTTAATGAATGTCATGATCCCTTTAAATGTGAAGGTTTTCAGCATCATGCCTGACTTATGCTCTATGTTTGCAAGGTCTAGTCCGATATAGCAGCTCCCGTTTGGAGACTGACAGAGGGTTGGTTGTCTGCAGGTTATGGCGGAATCAGGTGTGAACAGTATGGGGGGTGATCGGCCCTTCTATGAATACCTGGAAGGCTGTTTGAGACAAAAGGCAGAAATGGTCATTCTTGAAGCAGCAAGGGCCATTACAGATTTGACTGGCGTGACAGGACGGGAGCTGACACCGGCTATAACCGTCCTGCAGCTCTTCCTTAGCTCTTCTAAACCAGTCCTGCGGTTTGCTGCTGTTCGCACGTTGAACAAAGTAAGTTTGCAACTCACGGCCACCCCTCTCCATGCATCAAATTCCGTGCGACTGCGCAGCTGCTGTTCGTTGGGGCACCTTGAGGTTTACATTCTTTGTTTACCCCATTTCCATTTTTGTTTGCAGGTGGCAATGACCCATCCCCTTGCTGTGACGAACTGCAACATAGATATGGAGACGCTTATCTCTGATCAGAATCGGAGCATTGCTACCTTGGCCATTACCACACTCTTGAAGACAGGCAACGAATCAAGTGTCGACAGGCTGATGAAGCAGATCACGAACTTCATGTCAGACATTGCAGACGAGTTCAAGATTGTTGTAGTGGAGGCCATTCGCTCCCTTTGTCTGAAATTCCCCCAAAAATACCGAACTTTGTACGTATTCCTTTTCCTGTTCTAGCGTATGTCTATCCTGCACGCTGCATCCCTTTACTTTTGGCTGACGTACTAATGAACGAGTCTGAACCATATCAGTCTTTAATTCTGCATGTTTGCAGGATGAATTTCCTAAGCAACATTTTGCGAGAAGAAGGTGGCTTTGACTACAAAAAAGCGATCGTTGATTCCATTTTGATTTTGATCCGTGAAATTCCGGATGCCAAGGAGAGTGGCCTGTCTCATCTCTGCGAGTTCATTGAAGACTGTGAATTCACCTATCTTTCAACACAGGTTTGTTATTCCTGACTCTAACCCTGATCTAGTCATCCCAAATCAGTCTACAACACAGTTGCCACTTCATGCACCATAGAAACTCCAACATGGCCTCATGTTGTCTCCCTGGCCATACCTAGCGGTGGGTCATGCTGCATGCAGAGGCAAGCATGAACGAGCTTTTTTTTGGATGCATTGCAGATTTTGCACTTGCTCGGTAAAGAGGGACCCAAGACTACTGATCCCAGTAGATACATCCGCTATATTTACAACCGTGTCATTCTGGAAAATGCGACCGTAAGGGCTTGCGCAGTCACAACACTTGCAAATTTTGGAGCAGCGGTCGACTCTCTGAGGGTATGCCTATCGAAAACTATCGTCGTCCCTTTCTCGGGCTTTGCATGTGCCTGTTTATGTGGTTGGAACAGTGTGTTTTCTTAGATTGAATGGAATTTGACCTCCCTTCCCATGTGTTATTCGTATTGTTGATGTCACTGCAGCCACGTGTCATAGTCCTCTTGCGGCGGTGTCTATATGACAACGATGATGAGGTGAGTTTCACGAATTGACTTCACATTTGAGTACTTTCTGCCGAGTGGAGCCGGACAGCCGCAGACACCAGTAAATTGCCTAGTTTTTACATCCCCTGTAGATGTTGTAAGGCTGAAAATCAAAATCTATACTCGTCACTTTCATTCCCGACATCAAGAATGCTAATTACATTTGGAGTATGGCTTACTCCTTGATGGGGTTTGACTTTCTTGATTTTGTTTATTATGTCTCCCCTTGATCTTGTTGACCAGTATTTGTTTGGCGTGCGTGCAGGTTCGAGATCGTGCCACTTTGTACCTTAATGTCTTGGGAGGTGACGGAGAGGAATCCGTAGCTACGGATGGTGCAAAGAACTTTATGTTGGAAGAAATGGACGTGCCTATTGCCAACTTGGAACACAGCTTGCGGATCTATGTGAGTAGTTACAGATTATGATTCGGATCAGTCGAACTAACTCTTTGTTACACCAGAGAATGCACTATTTTTTCCTTTGCTTTATCTTACTTTGGAGCGAGACATGTAGTGCCATCTCATTTACTTTCATTTCGACCATTTTTCCATGATCAGGTGGCAAGCGAGCAATCGTTTGATATCGCGGCAGTGCCCCGAGAAACGAAGGGGCTCCCACTTGCTGATCGGAAGCCGAAAAAGAAGGAAGCAGCTGCTAAGGCGACTGCCAATGGGTTGCCCATAGGGGCTGCAGCAGTGGACGCTTACGAGAAGTCCTTGAATGCAATTCCCCAATTCAGCTCCTTCGGCAAACTCTTTAAGGTAGTGATGAACACCTACTTCCATGTAGGACATTTAAGTTTCAGGCGCTTCTTCTTCTGTTGGGGTCTTTACAAATATTTCGGCTGACAATGATATTGAGTCTTTGCTCGTGCAGTCATCTACGCCTACTGAGCTGACCGAAGCTGAGACAGAATATTCTGTGATTGTCATAAAGCACGTTTACCCGGAACACCTTGTCCTTCAATTCAACTGCTCGAACACTATTGCAGAGCAAGTGCTTGAAAATGTAAGTACTCTGCAGAGGTGGTTACTTGACCCGCCTCTTGCAAAGGTCGTGATTTTTGTCAAGCGCTTACACCGCTTGACATGCGGTCTTCACAGGCTGTTCGTAGTTCCAAATGTTTTGTTCTCTGCAAATTGTGGACTTTAAGACAACCTTACACTAGGAGTATATTCCGGTTCGTTGCAGGTGAGCGTGGTTGTGGACTTAACGGAGGCAGAGGAGTTCGCGGAAGTGGCAACGATACCATTGAAGCAACTATCATATGGCGAGACAGGAAAAACTTATGTTGCGTTTGCTACACAGGCTGAGGGCACGCTTGCCTTGGGGAAGTTTAGCTGCATGCTCAAATTCCGCGTTAAGGAGGTCGGTGAAGAGTAACCCACATTGAAACCAAGCACATGTCCTGCGTGTTTTGTTCTTTTTTCTTGATTTAGGTGTGGCAATAGCCAACATTCACTGACAAGGTTGCGTGCTGGCAATTTATTTGCATTGGGGCGGTCATCTTAGGATTATGACCCATCTTCACTTTGTTATCTTTTATCACAGGTGGATCCCACCACTGGGGAGGCAGAGGAGGATGGATATGAAGATGAGTACCAGTTGGAAGATCTGGAGGTATGACAGAGAGAGATGCTAAATAGGATAGATTGTGCCATTTCTCTGTGGACCTGCTGGCAGTTCAACATCACTTGGAATTCAGCTCGCTCCTCCTTTCATACAATAGTGACAGGAGCCTGTAATAAAGTGCAGCTAATGTTTAACTGCTAAGGAATTCTCAGTGATAATACTCTCCAGCACTCAGGGTGAAGTGTTAGCTCATGAATGCAGGTGGTTGCGGCTGACTACATTTCCAAGACAGCAGTTCCCAACTTCCGAAACGCATGGGAGTCATTGGATGCTTCTTTGGAGCGTGTGGACGAGTACGGATTGGGAGTTCGAGAGGGTCTACAAGAGGCTGTGGAAGCTGTCATTGGAATTTTGGGCATGCAGGCCTGCGAGGTAATAATCCCTCCACCCATATCTATGTACATGTTCTAGCTTGTTTTGGGGAGAAATTCTAGGCATGTACACGGCTTGCTTAGTTTGCAGGAGACTGCGAGCGAGGAGAGAGAGAGAAGGTCCTGGTACCCTGCAACATGCAGGTCGCAAAGTGCAATCGAGTTCTCCTCTTTGTCGTGCCTGTATCGTTTGTAGCTTCTCTCATCCGAATGTTCTTATTGAATTGCCAAGTCAGCTGCAATGTTGAGGAAGCTTCTCTTCAATGAATCAGAGCCTGTCTCCTAAAGTGCTCCCGGTACTTCCGCAGGGAACGGAGCTTGTGGCTGGCAATGCCCGATCTCACCAGTGCTTGCTGGCCGGCCTCTTCACTGGCAATGTACAAATTCTGGTGAGACTCTCCTTTGGAATTGACAGTCAAAAGCAGGTCGCCATGAAGCTGGCAGTTCGATCAGATGACCAAGCGGTGAGCGACCTCATACATGAAATCATTGCCAATGCTTAAAGCTACTCTGAGTTGATTGCCACTCATATAAAGGTGGCAGCCATTCAACTGTCTGCGGTCAATTCACCATTTTGTCGCCCTCTAAGCCATCAAAAGAGGAAGCCACCATTTCCAACTCTTCCGAAGCAGGGACTGCAGCAGTTATGTGGAGCTGCTAGTAAGTTAGGTTTGTTAATCGTTACGGATGAATGAAGGAAGTAAAGGCCAGAGTCTTTTTCGTATTTAGCAACCTCTCATGTGGATTTACATGATCCTCCTTAACTGCTATCTTGCTGGGACAAGTTTTTGCTCAACTCTTGAAAAAGTTCTTTTCTCAACGGCGTATTACATAATTTTGAGTGTTGATACCAAGCAAGGTCCAGATTTGGCTCTGGTCATGGGTGAGCCAGGGACCGTGAAGATATTGCGTAGTCCACAAAGTGGGTCTAATGGCAATCCACTGAACGCCCTTGCGGCGAATGTTTCGGTCTGTCAGAGTCTTTGGCGGTCGTGTTCTCGAGCCCATAATGCTCAGCTGCCGAAGAAGCCATACAACTGACGGTGACCATGACCAACTGACCGACCATGACCACTGACCATGACCGTGCTCGAAGCACTCTTACGTCGCTATGAGGAGAATTTCCGAGATATAAATGGCAAAAAAGAGAAAATGTGTCCACTGCCGTCGGAGATGTGATGCCTGTTGTGAGTCCTAAGTTTTTTCGAGTGCGATTCTCACCTTGATCGTGCAAGAGCTTCACGGCAGATTTCAACAATTACTGCTGAGAACAGTGAAGGGTATGCTGCTATACCTGCTGGGCAGTCTGTGGTTGATGTGAGAATGCATGAGCGCGATGTGAAGATGCATGTACATGATGTGAAACCGACAGCATCACCATAAAGTTTCCATGGGAGGCCCGCATCAAAACCTGCGCACAATTTATTGCGTACGGGCTGGGCTGGAAGCCAGCCAAAGTGACGGAATGTACTGCACTGCCCCGGCTAGAGTACAACTTCTGACCTCAGCAGAAAAAATTAAGCTAAAAAAGAAAATAATATCCAATTCTGCACCATTACCCTTTTTGAACCGGAAATAGCAGACTTCATAACAAGGACATATGAAAGAATCTTCCCTCGAACCACTTTCTTCCTTCCTCCACCCTCCCGCCCGGTTTGCTGGTCCGACACGCACCTCTCTGTATTAACAGCCCTCAGCTCAGTTCCCTACCTCTACTATATACCTTCATCTAAGGCAGATTATTAGTCGACCGCCCATGTGAGACTTACTTTTCCTTGCATACACTGTTGAAGATAGTACGTCACCCTAGCAGAATCAGCATCCTGAGCACTTCTCATCCCCCCCTGCAGCCGATGACAGTACCGACGACCTGCCTGCACGTTCTGACTGTGACTGCATTACTGCGCTCTTCACCAAGCACACCCCTTAAGAACCTTCCCGCCATGAGTCACACGGCATTCACCTGGACCCACCGCCCCTCACTTGTCAGACTCAGTTCAGAAGTCGCCGTAGGTGGATGTGCAGGAAAGCACATCCGTCTCCCTGGTGGCTCCAAGCGCGAACCAGGTGTGTCGAAAAAACAAATGAAGGAAAAATGGGGACCTTCGACCATGCTCCTTTGCATTAGACTGAATGACTCTGCAGAGCCCTCTTCTCGCTAACCTTAGTAAGAGCATTCCATGCTTCACCCTGCTCTACCATCCTTCGAACCACGGTGAGTCCTGGTTGTGCGGTTGAAACCCCGGAGCCTTTGCAGGCACACTATGCTCCACTGCAGGAAGCAGCTTCTGCGCTGCCGCCAATCGCTGCAGCAGCTGGGGAGTAGGGGATGCCCGATGCGAGAGAAGTTCCTCCCACGCTACTCCGTCAAAAAATGGATGCTCTTTCACCGCTTCAACTCCTCCTTTACCACAGCCGAGCCTGTCTTCGGGGCGAACGGCCAAAAGCTGCTCAAAAACAATCCCCCATACGAAGGAGCAAATCAGCATTTGGCTAAGGCATACTTCAGTCTGTGACTTCATTGCAAGGTACACGTGCCACAATGGGACCTAGACAATTGATAGCAGCCTTCCAACTAGAATACCCCTTACAGCATTCTAAACAGCATACCTTATCCACAATGTCAGTCGCTTTAGGGGGGAAGCCTGGAGGGAAGCGCAATTCCCGCTGTGCTATTCGAGTGTACAACTGAAGCTCTCTGTCACGCCACGACCCAAAGGGACCTTCTCCGACAAGTAGAGTATAGATGAGCACACCGAGAGCCCACCTGCACGCACGATCCCACTCCCATTTTCAGCTACCAACAACTCGATGCCCTCTTTTACTCGATCTGCTTCTTGTACTACAAGCCTAGACACCGCCAGGCTTCATGCTGCGAACTCTGCTTCCTTTCTTTTCAACAAGCTCCACTTGGGATCCCCAATACAGGAAAAGTAGCCCTGAAGCTCACACCCGCAGTTTTTAGGGTTTTTAGGGTCCACTAAAGCCATGATGCCAGAACGGCGTGCCCTTCTTTCATCTCTACTGTAGGCACCCTCAAGTTTCATGGTACTAAGCTTTCTTAGATCGCTTCCAAAGACTACGAATGGTACGTTTTCTCAATACAGGTTAGGCCAGCAGCTCGCACCCCTTCGTCTGAAAGTGATGATGCGGCAAGGCTAATGCTCACCAGTCTGCGGGCTGACCATGGCCTATTCCAAGAACGATTTCGGGCGCCAAGAAATCGGGAGCTCCGCACATTGTTAGGGTTCGACCATCAGCCAACCGCTTTGCATATCGTAAGTCCGCCATCTGCCGTGAGCAGCCCCTAGTGAGTCCTTCGCCATTCCGTTCAATGTCTACTCTCCCTCTCCCCTCCAACTACTTCTGACATCGGCATCGTACAGTAATGGTAATGACCGATGGATTGACTTAACTCAATTCGGACTACTGTACATCATTTGTTTGTGCACATTTAAAATGAATGGATTGTTATCTACTCTCAGTAGGAAGCAGAAGGATCAATCATACGATATTCGAGTGGATGAAACTGCTGCAAGTGGATCTATCCAAAAGTTGGCCTTGTCAGTGGCCCCAATTGTTGGAACAAGCTGGCATGGAAGATCAGGCCATTACTGAGTTCCCTCTAAGGAACATTGAATCACATCCCGGATTGAGTTTTCAGTACTAGAAAAAGCTTCATGTGGAACATTTCCTGTATGTGATTGAATCACACTATAAATTGCACCAGTGCATTCTTTGCTTGATTTATACGAATCTGCTCCTTAAACGACCTTCATGAACGGCATACTGTGTTAGGTATGCAACATACGTCATGAAAATGAGCAAAATAAAAATCTTGTTTTGAAAAACCGTGAACTGGGGAAACTGTGTGAGGATACCATCACCTGGAAGCAAACTCGCAACTCAACAGGTAAAGGCACGGAAGTCTTACGAGATTCATTTCTACTTACACTAATCCTTTTGCCCACTCTTGCAAACAAATGCCTTTTTTCTCCATCAATTGACAAAGGCGTGCACAACCATTCTGCTGTCTCACATGTCTTATGTCTATTACGTTGTCTTATATGCAAGTATTGGCCACATTAACAACCAGCAAAATGAGAGGTGGCAGGAAGAATTACCTGCAGGCGGCCTTTGTCATCAAGGTAAAGCGTCTCGGGGGCCACACTTCGGCACACCACTCCGTCCTGTCCATCCAACAGCCCCTTCAATACTCCTACAAAACCTGCCAGCTTAAGGTTCAAACGAACGAGCGACCACCAAACAAAGTGGCTTTTTAAAGCTTGATCCTCTGTTGCTGTCAGTGGCAAGACTCTCACCTGATGGAGAAGTTGCAGAGACAGCACAACACTTGCTGCAATGAACCGTGTTGATCCTTCTGTAAGAGGCTCTTGCAGCATGAGGCTGAGAGGGGCACCCAGACGAGAGCTGAAGACAAGCCCCACGTGTGAGCTGCTGGAAACTGTGGCGACCAAATCTGGCACAAATGGTGAAGGATTTAGAGCTCTCAACACTGAACGTTCCCGCAATGTCTGGAGAGAACGCCCCAACTTATGGACTTTCGCCTTACTCCATCTCTTCAGAACTCCTGCCACACCTGCAGTTCGCCACAGCTCCCCATGGGCAGATATAGCTTTGTCAAGCCTCAAAAAGCTGTTCTTGGAGGGACTGCACTTCATGTACGAAATGAATAAGGAGACTGAGATGGAAGCCTCCAAATTGGCAGAGCAAATAGCCAATATGATTTGCCCTGAAACTATTCTGGCATGTTACAGGAACGAGCCTCACCATGTTGCCTATGTCGCACATGGCCCATCTCAAAGCAATCATGCTCCATGATACCTTCTTCCCATTCCTGCATCACCCAATCTCCCAACACCTCTCATGAGCTTATCTGCACATATCAGGACATATATATGAGGTGAATCCTATGTCTACATAATCTTCAAAAAGCTATATAGCTGCCTTCACCTGCCACGTGCGTTTGGTTTGCGTTTGCTAGGCCAGATTACGCTAATTGTAAACAGAAACGTCTTCAGATGTTGTCCCCATTAAGTTTCTCTAGGATAAGTTTAATCGTGCGCACATACAATGTTACGTACTTCCGAAGAATGTTCTGAACAATTTTGCATGGATCAACCTCGGAGTCAACAAAAAGGTCAACAAAGAAGTTATGACCTTTCAGTTCAATCGACCCCCTATAATATTCACATGTTTTATTCCCATGCATAATACTCCTGTCGTCAGCCTAGGTTGCAACCTACGAATCCCGAGATCCTACTATTCCAAGAGACCGTATATTCCTCAATTAGCCACATTCACTATCTTATAGTTGTCCACTAAGACTACATCTCCAGACAGTCACTAGACTTTTGCTTACAATGAGCAGTTCCACCTTGAAAAACACGGGCATTTCACTCAGCAGTTCCCTTGCCTTCAATAAATGCCCTTCTACTGCCTATTCAAGCCTTGATACGTTTCCAAAATCACATACACATCTCTTGTTCTGCGAACCCCAAGTAGAATTTCCATAGATATTCCCTCCCGCACTTTGAAGCGGCACCTAGGGGCCTTGCAAGCTTAGCAACAGCTTATTCCCCGTTTCCTTTGACTGTGGCCTATCTAATTCATGGCGTTCAGGCTTTTTCATTCGCCCAAAGACCTAAAACGTTATCGGCGCAAGTCTCCAGCACTGGTCAAGAAGCAGGCAGGCAGAAGGCAGCAATTACCAGTTGCGATAACTGAACGTCTCCCAATAAACGGCGAGCTGAGTCCTTGTCACGGTCTGCACGTAACTGCGCTCGCCGTTGCCGCAGCCTACAGAAAAACGTCAAAGTTCATTAGCCATCGTCTCAGTCAGAAAAGCACTCACATCACCATGGTACTCTTCCAAAAACATCTTAAGTAGCCCTCTCCCTTTAATGCCCACCTGCTGTCCTGTGCTGTCACAGTTGAAAGTTTGCCGACTGCCATGGATATCTGCTCCAAGGTAATACCCACTAGGTGGACTTCCCCTTGTGCAATCACAGTCACACGCGGCCCCTGCTTCTCGGGATACTGAAGCAGCCATTCCCCAATGATGTCTCCCGGACCATGCAGCTCTACCCCCTTCCTCTTGTCTGCCTCATCCCATGGGCTGCCATGGTTGTATCCATTCATACTATTCACATCCAGCACTTCCATGGCTACCTGCCCACTCTCCACAAGGTACGCCCTGTCCAGCTCGTCTTCCTGCAGGACCCCCAGTTATCCCTAAGTTTCCAATTGACAGTTGTCCTGCCAGATGTCAGACCAGCATTACGAGAGTGGCTGACAGCTTCGACAACCTTCCATTACAAAGCAGGAAGATCAGCAACAAGGGTTACAGAAACCACCCTATACGAAATGATTAATCGAAAATAGATTAGCTGCAGTGCAGAGAAGCAGCAGCCTACCGAGGTAATGAGAAGATCGCCATCCTGCAGCGTCTGAAGCTGCAACATACTGGCCAACCGCTGAAGTTGTGTAAAAGACAGTGGTTGCAGAAGGTCAACAGCACGGAGGGTGCGGACAATGTTTGTTTTGGGCAGACCATTTCGTTGGACGGAACGATATGCCTTCCGCTCCAAGACCCACACTGAGCCACTTGTAGCAGCCCTGACAGAGGCCTCCCTTCGAGTTGCATAACTGCAACCAGTCAGCCAAGAATGGCTCCATGCACCCTCAGAAAAACTATCCTGATGGACAGGATGCACCAAGACACAAGCAGTGGCGGCAATGCGAGACGAAAAGGAGCTTGTTACTAAATTGCAGGTTTACGCACAGCAGCGCGAGGTCCCCAAAGGTCTTCAAGGTCTCTGAGCTGGCAGAAGCGCTATAACGGTGCACAACTTGGCCTAGAGAGCGAGTCTCTGCTTCACCCTGCCCACAATCCAAGTACACAACCTCTAAATGTTCCTCAGCCTTCCATATACGTGCCCTGGATTCTATATTCTGCTCGAATCCACTGTTATTAAAGTAGCACATTCTCCCGACCTCCTGCTGCAAGTCGATTGGACAATAGGCATGAACATGGGCCTCGTCTATTCATGATTAGGCCAGGTAGAGCTCTCCATGCACTGAAAGCAGCGTTAGATTCACACGTCTCCTCGACCAGTTTGAAGGGGGCAGCTAACAGAATGCTTACTTGTTCTGAGGCCACCAGCACATCAAACTCGCCGTCCTCGCAGCAGTAGAACTTATCACCGATTTCCCCCTGGTTTTCGCCAATTCCAGACTGCGTCAGATACCGGTTCTCGAAGCTCTACCAGAAAAATAGTGTGTAAAAGGGAGGACATAGACAGCCGGGTTTCAATCACCTGGCGGATGATGACGTCTCCAGGTTGCACCAGCTGCTTCTGCATGCTGTCAATTAGGAGCTGGCGCTGCTGCTCAGTCAGCTGCTGAAAAAGAAAGTTTTCTCGTAATGATGTCTCCAACCTCGTCTGCTTCCCAAGAAAAAAAATCGAGGGGAGTGGGGGGTGGAGAAGGCGCTGTTAATGTGAATCTTTGCAGGGCTGACACTAGCAAACACCTCTTGATGTGATAAGTGACTCTCAGGTGACAAGCTTTGGGGCAAAACGAACGAAGGTACGGGAATTTCAGTTTGAAGGCTTCGCATAAATAATTGAACTGTTCAATCTTAAAAATTGCTCGACACGAACAAAGCAGCCTCGAGGAAATGTTAGTGCCTCACTGACTAAGCAGTTACCAAGGAAAGGCAAGTTTGTCTGGAAATTAACCAGAAAATGTATGGTACGCTCAGAGTGCAATTGAGGTGCTGCGCATTAGCAGCGAAACTGAACCAACATACTCTGCAAGCAGAGTGACCTTCACATGATAAACGTGACAGCAAAGACAATGAATGAAATGCGTCTCCTGGACGCAACGCCACATGCAAAAATGTGAGCTCAATACCGAAAAAGAAAGACAACTGATGTCACGGCTAATAGCCCTTACACTAAAGGCTGACTGAAAAATGACCCGCTAAAAGATACCTGCTCCGCAGCAGTCTTTGAAGCGATATCGAAACGCTGCCCCCATGTCGTATCAATCTCCTGGCCCACTCCTTCGATAGCCATCCTCCGGCCTCTTACAGGAGCAGGTACTGCCCCTCCTATCGGAAGAGGTGACAAGTGGCCTGGTTGACCGTTTGGCAGTGGCTGACAAAACAAAGCGTAAAGGGTTTGGGAGACTAGTAGAACATGAGGCTACGAATAGGAGGTCTTTGCAACAAGCTTCCGAACATGACCTTTCCATGAATCGAGTTCAAAATAGCCACCTTGCTTATCTGCTGATCGCACAACCTTTCCTTGCAGGGCCGTCATCAAACGATTTCAGTGATTCTATGGAATTCCTAGATTCTACGTTCATAAGTTGCAAGAAAGTTTAATCGGTGAGAGGGCTGCAGAGAAGCAACAGTCAAATGCAGAATGAAAGTAAAGCATTTACCCCGGAAAGACCGTCCAGCATAATCACAATAATAGTGATGTCATCTGTACGTGTCTCATACTGCAACCAGAGACGGTATGACTCCGCCACAACCGCAGCACATGCTTCGTAAGGGTTGTCAAATTTAGCAATCTGCAATGCGATACCCGTCACTGTTTAGCCTCATCACCATACAGGCGACGTGCAAATTCACTTCCTCGAAAAATTCTCTCCCAATCCTTGTATAGCTCGCCAGCTCTGCGGACAGAAAAGGATTACTACACCAAAAGCTTAACGGTGATAACGTGAGAATTCCATAGAAGATACGCCAATTTAATCCGGAGCTTACCATATCCACCACGGCCTGGCTGGATAGAAACTCGAACACGCCGTCACTCGCCAACACAACGAAGGGGTGATTTTCAGTGAGTGGGAGCACCAGCACCTCAGGAACAGCTGTCACGCCAATGCGCTCTGCAACTGTATCTCCCAAGCTCCGAGTAAAAGCAGTGCCAGGATACATCCCATTTGGAACCCAAAGACGTGGGGGATCACCATCATCATCATCCTCTCCTCCCCAACACTGTACGTGTGGATTTTTCAAGCCTTCTAGCTGATCCAAAGTCAAAACTCTCGCTCCACAGGCGCGTACTCTCGCACATTCATCTTCACGGAAGGGAGTTTGATCATTGGAGAGGTCGACAGCCACCACCTTCTTCCCTCGCCTTTCTGCCAAAACCGCACGGGAGTCTCCTACGTTTGCTGCATACAGCGTTCTGCCGCGCAGCAGCACCGCTATGCCAGTAGTACCGCTCATAGTATCATCAATGGGGGCGCGGTGGAGCTGCGCATTTGCACTCACAAAGGCTCCATGGAAGGCTTGCGGTACGTCGTTGCGAAAAAGTCGGTGGCGAAGAAGGTTATCAGCAACCCTAGCGCGAGAAAATTGTGAACAAGGTGTTCCATGCTCGCCATGGCCGTCATAGACGCCGAACAGGTGGTCATTCGGCTCCCCTCCAAAATTAGGTCCTACATAGAAACTATCCTGGTTAGCTTTGTTCGGCGCTTCCGGGTAATATCCTCTCTTGCTCAGACAAGCAAAGCGCAGCCTGTATCCGCCAGCTGGCACGTCTACGATCTGCACATAGTCAGGGCCGTCCACTGCAGACACCTCCTCTGTGTAAGGAAGCTCTTCCAGTCCCTTCAGGAGGCGGTTCTCAGGGTGAGGAAGCGGCGCCGGCGGTTCAACCTGCTTATGGTGCTTCACTGCCGGAGGGGCTGCCTCTTCCTTCACCTGCACAGGTAGTGAGGCAGCCTGCTTCTCAGGCTCAGGTGGAGCAGCAGCAGGAGGCGTCCCTGCAGGAACCTCCGCATCTGCTAGCTTAACTTCTTCGCTCTTCGGCTTCTGTACTTTCTCCGCAGCCTTCGGCTCCAGCGGCTCCTCCTCTCTCACATCTTTGGCGTTCACGCACCCCATGGCCGCAAACCTTCAGACCCTACTCAGACAGGACTCGTGCACATGCAGGTCCTTTCAGATGAGAGCGCCTGATTGAGGGAGGGAGGGAGGGAAGGAAAGAGGGAGGGATAGCTGCGGCCGACGCAGGAGAAGAAGGAAAGGGAGGGAGGGAGGGAGGAGGGAGAGCGGGCGGGCGGGCGGCGGCAGGGGCGGCCGGTAGCGCCTGCGTGCCTGCCAGTTTTCTGCCCTCCGCGGGCCATCGCGGGAGGCGGCCGCCCGCGCGGGACTCCGGCTTTCAAGTCCAGGAGCGTGACGTCGAGTTTTTTGCCGCAAACCGGGTTTTTGTGGCGGGGCGCGCGCCACTTGGCGGCGCCTCGCCGGACAAATTGGTCGGGGCATGGCGAGGGGGGCGGGGCGCGCTGATTGGCTGCGGATTTCACGGAGGGGGGCTGGCACGGCCGTACGGTCCACGCTGGCAGTCACTGGCCGTTGAGCCGGGGAGGGCCGCCCTTTATCTGCACACTCCTCATAAAGCGCGCCCGTCCGTACAAAAGCGCTGGTTTGCGCCCGCGCCCAACGGCCGCCCCAAGGTTGAGGTTCGAACTCAGAGATTATTTCAAAACTAAAAAAGAAAATTATCTTTTTAAACATCGTTTTTCTACGCTTAATTTCCAAAAAGAAACAAAAGGATTTGGTTAGCAACACGACGAAAAGGCCTATTCCCACAATGCAAGCGTCAGCAACACTAGTGCAGCCAATCAGGAGCCGACGATCCCATGACGACGAAGGGCCGCATCCCCAAAAGATTCGTGGGGCGGCTCATTTGTCGTTTAGTGTGGCATGATTATATCTCCATATCGCCACGTACCGGCTGGGATCGACCTCAACTCGCCGGCGACCTCGACTCGATTGGCTGTGGGATTGTCGCCTGCCTCCAGTACTGTACGGGAACCATTAGACGGCACCGGCAGAATCTGGCCGTCATATCCGATACGCTGGCGATATTCCGATGCTGCCACGCGCCACGCTCGCGCAAACGACAGACCCCGCCCTGTCGACCATCGATCGCCCTCCGTCGGGTGGTCGGTGGCCCCTGATTGGCTGCAGCCTTCGTGTTCGCCCCTCCGTTTTGAGCGTGGGGGATTCTCGGTCGTGCGCTGATACCCTAAACAAACAATCAAATCAATAAATAAATAAACAAAATTACGGTACGGCGGCACCGCGTGCGTACCTGCCCGCGAGCCGAAACTTTTTGCGGCCCAAGTCCGTCCGCAGGATCTTATTGTCCCGTGCGCCGTGCGGCGCTGGCACGAATTGAATTGAAGAGGGCCCCGCCCGCCCGCCCACGTGTCGCGCCAGCATCCTCGGAACCGCCTCCAGCCTGGCGAATCAATCGATGGTCAAGCCGTACAGGATCGTACGAACGCACGGCGCGATATCCCCTGCAGACAGGTACCTTCTGTGCTTGCCGTACAGCTACAGTACACAATGGTACGGTGCAATGGTACGGCACGTGCTGCAGATTGCTCCGTACGCTCTGCGGACGTAGGCCAGGCCCATGCCCTGACGTCAGAAAGGGCTGACGTCAACGTCAGAGCACCCGTACTCCGTGCAGCAGTTCAAGTCACAGTTATTGTGACACGTGGCAGTGGTCGCGTGAAATGGGTCGTTCGCGTGACGGCGCGACGTGATTGGAAGCAGCGCCCGCCCGCCCTGGGGGAGGGGAGGAGGCAGTTCAGCCCTGCGCTGCCCTAATTATTGGAAAGCAAGCTGGCGGACGAGCAGTGGCGGGCCTACATATAGAACTTGGGGGAGAGTAGGGCCCCCTCACATTTTGAAAACTCAACGTTTTTTTCCCTTTTTATTTTTGTTATTATTATTTTTATTTTTATTTTATTTCATGTATGTGTATTATGCTGAGAGAGAGCTTAGCCCTCTCACAGCAAGAATCCTGGATCCGCCATTGATCACGGCAGTCTGCCGGCAGGCTTTGCATTGCACAGTTCTGTCTCACTTCACTGTGTCGAGACAAGGGACCAACAGCACTTTTCACAATGGGGTTTTTTTGGGTTTTTAGGTTTTTAGGGTAAGAAAAGAAAAGTAAAGAAATGGTGAAAGAACACAGTGGTGCTTTTCTGACAGTAATCCAATCCGCGGTTTCCTACTGGATTGGAAAGTATGTCGTTTTGATCACCGATTTGAAAAAGGAGATAACACGACAAGAGCAGAGAGATGCAATCAATTCAGATCAGATTTTTCCAAGGACGTCCCAAATTTCATGATTCGAGCTAATTCCCCGGCACTATCGCAGATGGACATTCAACCTCTCTCGACAATATTTTTCAGAATAGTCAACGCTATGGCGGCATTTGCCTGCTTACCTCTTCCCTCTCACATGCGAGTACCAGGCAATAATCCGACCGAACAATAGCACGGGACTGGCGGAGAATTGAGTCGGGGATGTCTGTAGAAGCGTGCGTTGCGATAAAGCAAAACAAAGAAATATCAGTTTCCTACTCTTATAAAAGAAGAAAAGACTGATATTCTTCCATATAAAGGTTTTTTGGATCTTCGCCCTGCCGAGCTTTCTTGAACTTTTAGAAGGAAGACTTGCGTTTTACAAACTTGCCACTGCTGCAAATTTACAATGCTCGGCCAATGGGCTGTCTCCACGTGGCAGCTTGTTAGCAAGAAACGTGCGTAGAGCCGCCACGTAGGCAATCAGGCGAGGCGCCGCCGGCGTCACGTCGTGTCACGTCACGTGGTGCTGCATCCATGGCGGCCTACGGAGAGGAAGCAGGAAGGGTCTTGCAGAGCGAGGTCTCTGAGGGGGGATGAGGGGGCTTGTGTCGGCTGCACCTGCACGTCGTCGGGGCGGGCGGGCTGGCGGAGACTCCGAGCTGGAGCGTGAAAGCCGGTCTGAAATAACGGATGTTGGAACTGTGTCGGCGCGTCATTCGCTAAGGGTGTAGTCCTGCTGCTGCTGGATGATGATGATTTTGAAAGGAGTTTTCGTCATGCTTGCACCGGACTCTCCATGCGGCATGGAGGCAGTTAGAGCAGTTAGAGCAGTTAGAGCAGTTACTGTAAGGTGTCGTTGGCGGCGGTATGTTGCGTTGTGGTCAAGTGTTTGATGGAGGAGTAAGACATCTTTCCCCTTGGTTCAGTTTTCAATTCTTATCACAAAGAGGTCTGAGTGACCTTCAAAGCATTGGTGATTTTGATTGCTTTTACATATTTGGAGAAATGGGAAGTGGCATTGATCTCACGATGGCGATGATGCCATCCACCGTCCATGGACAAAATCATCATGGGAAACCACGAGGAACTGGTCGCAATTTTTGCGATCAATGATCCTCGCCGATGAGGTCGATCGGCGCGACCTCGACAGGCGGTAAAAACCACCGCGGTGAGCCAACGTATCAGCAGCAACCACGTGGCGACGCTCGATTAGTGAACTGGACGCGTTCTCTGAAACGCTCCTCCGTTCCACTGTCTGGTCTCTGATCCATGTCTGGTTGTCATAGAACCCGTTTAATTACAGTTCCAGTTCCCGTTCCAGTTTTAGTCCCAGTTCACAAAGATTTTGGTTTTCAAACTAGCAATGATGGTCACGAGCCCGTTCTGAAATTACATTACCCGTGGCAATGACCATCTGGCCATTTGACCATGACCAAGACCCGCTGACCTCCGCCCTGAGGCGGCAGGATTTTAGGGCTGGGAGTGCGCCAGCCTCCTCCTGGAGCCGGGGGGCGTGGCTGAGGTCAGGGCAGGCGGGTGATTAAGGGGGGGGTCCGCCATGCGGCTGCTCTGAGCGCTGGCCATGGAGGAAGGCGTTCTGAGCCTTGAAGAACACAGCAAATGTGAGATGTGTGTGCCGCCTCCATCGTTCCCGCGGGTTTGCTGGAGTTGCTTGGTTCGTCAGGTCGTTTGAACGGGCAAGGGGGAATTCTCTGACGAGGGCTCGATGATGGCAATGGCGCAGTTTTTGACCATCTTGTGGAGCTCATCCCGCCTAAGATTTACCTCGCGCAGGGACAGCGTACGCCCGTATCGGTGAGGTCTGGCCCTCTAGTTTGAGGCGTCCAGTACGATATGATAAAGGGAGGCCTGGGCGCTACTCATGGCGTGCTCTTTTCACAGTTAGTTCTATATGCAGCTGAAACTTAAATAAGAAGTTTTGATTTTCTCACCGAGAGACCTTGTTCGGGTTGTGTTCTTGAGGTGCCGATGTGCGGCTTGAAAGGTTTTTCTTTTCATCACTTTACACGATCATTACAAATTTTAGTGCGGAAAGTGGCCTCTTTAGTTGACAGGCGATAGCAGTGCTCAGCAGGAGCTGCTGGCCAAAATTTGCAGAAATGATTGCGTACTATCGGCAATAAGCCTGCAGGGAATTCTTGTAATGTTCTCATGGACTTCGTTTTTCAAGTTCTCTATTCTGCTGTTACGCTGCGGTTTTCCATCAATGTTGAATTTGGCTTACGTTCGACAAGCTTAATCCGAATTGCAGAAGTACCTTCACGGTAGCACCGCCAAAGCAAAGGCCAAGTTAGAGGCAAAGGAGCACTTGAAGAAAGCTCGTCATGCAAAGGTGCAGCGCTTTTATCTCTTTTTTAATTTGAGCTTCAGAGTTGCATTAATAGACATTAGGGCGTGAACAGGAGGCCTCGTAGACGCCTTATAGGCCTATTGACGATTTTTTTTCGATTCAAGGAATTTTTGAAGCAGCCGCCTTGTTACGCCAAATGCCGGACTGGGGTGGCATCTTTTGTAAATCCCTACTTTCGCCGGTATATCTTTCTATATAGTGTTGCATCGAGGATTCGTCATGTGGGTTTTGGAGGCAGTCAGTGACTCGTCATGTTGCTGTGTGGAGCAGTTAGACCCTGCGTCTTTCAAGACGACCCTTGATTTCCAGAAGGAGGAGCAACAGAAGGAAGCTACCAAGTCCGAAAGTCATTCGAAGCTCCCTTCTGAAGGTGAGAGGGCCTTTTTTGTGAGCACATGTGCAAGCTGTCCACTCAGCACAACTTGATGTAGTTGACGGTTGCACATCATTTGCGAGGGTAGCTATTTCTCTCCCATGGTTGTTGCATGCAGCAGGCATGTATACGCATGACATATTTGGAGGCTTATTGTCTGTTTTATTTCCTGACCTACAGAGCGAGCTGCTACATATGAGCAGCTTCGGGAGAGGCTGCAACAGAGGCTTCAGTCTTTGAGGGCAAAGCGCAAGGCGGATGTTTCCGCAGCTGCTGCGAGCGAAGCTCGGGACTGGCAGCTGAAGAAACGTGCGCGGCCTTCAAACAATTCGAATGGAAAAGTGTCTGGCCCTTCGGCGAATGGAGCCAAGGCAGTGGAAGGCAGGAAAAGTGCAACAGCTGCGGCAAATTCGGTGACAGAGAGCAAAGTTGAAGTATGTCAGTATATCCAAAGTAGCTGGCGTTTCACAGACACCACATTTAAGTATAATCATACGCCTTTGGTGCTTTCAAATTGGCTCAAACATCTTTTTTTTTACCATCCCCTCGATGGAGGACCTGAAGATATGCTTACAGGATTCCATTGATTGCTTTGCTGTCCACAGCTGAAAGAGGATTTGCAATATGGACGTCTGTCAACTGGAGGATCAAAAAAGAATAAAACTCGCAAACGGCCGCGAACTGAGAGGCTCTTAGCTGAGGTTAGCTTCTGTCAGCTCGACCTTATGTGTAGATGGTTTCATGGAGTTGTGGGCATTCTCTCTCCAATTTCCTCGGCTTGCGGCAGACAACTGCTCATTCTGCCATGTAGATTCTTGCTAAGTGTATTTACAGTCTTTCTGTGAAATGGCTGGGCGATGTAGTATTTCCATCCGAAGATTTTGTTGAGCTGCAGTGGCATATCTTCTGCAGTACATTTTCTGAGTTTTGTGATAAGTAAGTCTGTCCTAATCTGCTGGCAATAGAAGGAAAACATATAAGTTTATTGAGCTTGCAGTTGATACGAGCCTTGTCCTCTGCTAGTATTTCTGAAGGGAAAGCAGCTTTCTTTCTAATGACGCTTAAGGAGAGAAACATGGGCACATTGTGCTTCAATTTCAATGATTATCTAATCAGGACACGTTGTTTTACAGGCTGCAGCGCTGCAGGAGAAGCTAAAAGCGGCTGAACAAGCGGGAGATAAAAAGGTCTCTTCTATATCCTTGCCCCTCTTTGGCCGTTCATTATAGATTGGCTATATGACAGTTACGTTTTTTGTTTGGAATGAGTGACCAAGTTGTCACTGTATTCATGGATGACTCCTGCTTCCCATCCGTCAGCTATGGCTGTGGAAAAGAAGGGTATGTTTCAGAATGAAGGGTAGAAATGAAGCCGCCTTCTTTTCAGAGTGGATAATTGGGGGTGCAGAAAGTAGCGGCTCATACGTGGAGTTCGGCAGCAGAGCGAGCAGCTGGAGTGAAGGTAAGGAGGGGTTTTAAAGGCAATTGAACGTTTCTAACCTGTTTTACATGTTGACTATGTCAGAAGTTGGTGGTTACGGCATGGATTCACGTGAATGATCTCTGCTATTTGGCAGGTGCTCGATGATCCGCGACGGCTCAAGAAAACATTGCAGAGGCAACAAAAATCTCGTGAAAAGAGTGCTGCGCAATGGTGAGTTGTATTCTTGCATAAGGCGATCTTCTGCAACAGAAAGATGGGTGATGGTTTTTGCCTGTCTCTGCGAGATCAAGAACATAGAAACGAGCTTTTCTTTGGTCCAAGTTTCAAAGGTCTTGGTTGTTCCATGGAGTAAGTGGTATGTGCAGCAGTTTCTGTAGCCCATGTTACCTCACATCATGCTGAAGGGGAGCTGATGGCTCGTGTGTTGTGATGAGCGCAGGGATGAGCGCAAGAAGCGAGAAAAGACCTCCATAGCGGTGAAGCAGCAGAAGAGGAAGGATCACCTGCGTGAGAGAGTAGAGGGGGCGACAAAAGCTCGAATTGCGAAGGTCAGTTCTCTCCCCCATATCTGTTGCATGTGGGTGCGGTTTGTGCTTCAGTCCCTCTATACTGTGCAATCTGTATGTGTTTCAAATTCACGGTAGGCTCTTTATGGTTTTTAAACGATTGTTCTGCCGCTTGCACGTGGTGGGTGTGCTTGCAGAGAGAGAAGAAGTTGCTCAGGCCAGGCTTTGAGGGGCGGGCCAAGGATGTTATCAACAAACAAGAAGAATGACATGTCTTTTTGTCTGCAAATGCTGAAGTGAAAATTTCTGTCACGTTGGCATGAAAAGTTTTGTTTGCTGTGAGGATGTGGTACTCCTTTGTGGACGCTGTTCAGAACGATAATGAACATGCATACCAGTCTTTTCGCAAAAGAATCTGACCCCGTTCAACCACGGTAATGCCACTTTTAGCCCCTCAAAAGTCCAAAAAAAGGAGACATTGTCAAATATACCGTCCTCCTGCTTGCCTCCCCTCAGGCATGCTGAGGCCCTCCTAGAGGGGTGATGTTACTCCAGCTTCTGCTTCGAACGGCAGGCACTGGGAGAACACTCTCCCCGACGTGTAAGGATTAACGCACATAAATCAAGACCATAATCAATATTTTAACCTTTTTTTTTTCTTTTTAAAACACAATCAGGACATGTAGCATTGGCAGGTCGCAAATGGAAATTAGAATCGACTCAGACTCATTCAACAAGTGGTGTTGGCTCTCCAGTCGCAAAAAGAGCAGGGAGTCGCAGCTGAAAAGGGTTGCACCAGAAGTGACTAGACAGCAGAGCCAGCATGTTCTCCTCAGCCACATGCCGCCCAGCCCTGCCCCGGCCCTTAACGGTACGACTTCTGGAAGCGAGCGCGCGCTCCACGACCACCAAACTTCTTGGGCTCGCAACGCCGAGGGTCGGCCACCAGCAGCGTCCTGTCGTACCTCACCAGAATGTCCTTGATTTCCTTCTTCGTCTGCTCGTCCACGTCTGCAACACCCTCCCATTCCACCGAGCCCATAAACAAACAAGGCACGCTTTCCCTCTTTCAAAAGGACTAGTCCTGCGGAGTTGCACCTAGGGGCATAGTCTCTCTAGATCTGCCCACCTCATGACTAACTTCAGCAGAGAGCAATCAGCAGTCGCTATCAAGAACTTCCTAATGAGGAGAAACCGACGACCTTCCTTTACTGAAATGAAGTCATTAATCCAGAATGCGAGTATGCGACAAGTCATCCAAACACGGCAAGCGCCGTAGAAACAAACTTCGTTATATGGATATCTAAGCTCCACTCACGTGGAAAATTGAAATGCGAGGTGGGCATTGGAAGTGGAAAACAAGTTGGAATGCTTACATTTAGAGTACCAAGCAACCAAGGCCTTAGCAATCGACTGTCGGATAGCTGCATAAAAAACCGAAGCTCAAAACTTAGCACAGAAAATTTAGCTTGTACACGAACACAGAGTACGCAGCTGGCACAACATAAACAATCCAGCCTAACGTGAGGATGCAGTAGTGGCCAGAAGAAGAAGTGGGGTAATTGGTTGTGAAATGAGCTACGTCGCATTCATAGCACACTGAGGACGAAGTGCCCCCTCATTATGTAGTGTGTTAGGGACCATCCTTGCCGTTTTCAGGATTCTAATGTCTTCATGAGCATTGCTTGGCATTCTGGGAACTTCCTTCTAGATATTACTATAGATACACAGAAATTCGTACCGTAAATCTGAGAGGTATGTCCTCCCCCCTTCACCCGGATCCTCATGTCGACACCGGCGAACCGTTGGCGTCCCAACACCAGCACCGGCTCAATGGCTTTGTACTTCAAGATTTCGGGCTCCACCAACTCAATTGGGCTGCCTGCAAGCATGCGAAGGAGGTCAAACTTGCCTAAGAAGAAGAGAAAGAGAAAGGGGAGAAGATAGAGTAGAAAAGAAAAAAAAAATATCCTTCTGTAAAATAATCACTGACATGGGAATGAAAGCGTACTGAATTATTCCTAAGAATTAAGCTCTAGCGAGGTGAACCAGCCTAGTCTCTGGAGCCATACAATTGGTGAAATGATGTTAGAATGGGCGGAGCCATGACAAGGAATATTAACCAAAGCTTTAAATCCTGGGCCTCTGCTGAAAGTGAAGAAGCACACTTATGAAGTTGCAAAAGTATGTCCAGAAATTGCTAAGCTTTCTTCCCAAGGGTAGAAGACAAAAGAACCTTTCCCCTGGCACCAATTAACGCTTCACAAAGTTCTCTCACCGTTGATCTTGATCAGACCCCGGCCTCGCTTGCAGTGAGTCACCGCAACAGCCGTTTTCTGCAACAAAATGGCCACAAGTCAAACCCTAATCTGAAACAGGCGCCCTTTCTACCACTAAATTAGGGTTACAACTCGTTGCTACAGCCGCGCCAACTTCCTCTCCCTCTTTCTTGCACTATACAAGTACCAGACTTCAAGACGGCGTAAAAACTCACCTTCCTTCCGAAGCACTGCACAGACTGTTGTGCCTGCAATACATACACATATTGTCGTATCCCCGTGTACATGCACAGCACATTCCACCCTAGAATCAGAAACCGAAAGAAAGGTGGGAAAAGCGAGAGACAGAGAGCGAGAGAGAGAGAGAGAGGGGTAGAGAGAGAGAAGAAAAGGGTGACGGGAGAGCGAGGGAAAAGGGAGGATGGCGAGAGCACATCTATGGCTGCGTAAGCGAGAGAGGCATTTTAGAGTTTTTAGGGCACGTGCCTCCATGGCTGCTGCAGCGGCAGGCGAGCGCTGTCCTCCGCCAGCGAGCGAGCGAGAGGGAGAGAGCGCGAGAGAGGGAGATCGCGGGCGCCTCCGCAATTCATAAACCCTCCAAGGCCAGGAACGGGCAGAAACCACCAATTTTTTTCAAATCCGGGCAGATGAGACGTCCTTTAAAAATAAAATTAAAAACAACTCGGGCAGAGGAAAACCTATTGTACTTTGAAACACCGTTGAATTGGTGACCAGGAATGTAATGTGTACGGGTATTAGGGCGGAGTATCGAAATTTTACCTTGTCACGGGTAGCGTGTAAGAACCCTTTCGTCCAGTAAAAATGTTTCTTTCTGCCCGTAGTTTGGGAGCGGCCCCGGGGGGGCTTTAGGGCGGCCCACGCGCTTTGGAAGGCCTCTTTTCCGCGGCCTCTCCTTCAACCTCTGCCCGCGGTGAGGGCGGCGAAGCCATGGCGGCCCCTTCTTGCCTAGGGACATGGCTGCCATTAGGAATGCCTTGCATGGAGGAGGGAGGAGAGCTTGCCGTGCTGCCACGCGGCAGCACCTGGTGCTCTCAGTTTGGAGTTTTTTGACTGAAAGAAGGGGAGGGGAGGGAGAGGGATGGTTGGCAGTGCAGAGGTAAGCGAAGATGGTGAGGCACAACAATCAGATTCCTGGCAATCATTTCAGGAAGGACTGGCAGTCCTATGTGAAGACATGGTTCAACCAGCCTGCAAGGAAGAAGCGCAGACGTCTTGGTGAGTTGTTTTATAGTCGATATGTGAAGCTATAATGCATTCGAAATGTTTTGGGGATTGAAAAGAGCTTGCAGAGTCTCTAGATGTGTATTAGGTTAGGGATTAGGTTGAGCTTTATAGCCGAGCTAGGGCAGGCCTTGACGCATTCAGTCTTCATTGTGATATCCAGCGCGTGAGAAGAAGGCGGTTCGCGTATTTCCTCGCCCGACTGCCGGACCTCTTCGCCCAATTGTCCATTCCCAGACTTTGAAATACAACATGAAAATTCGCGCTGGAAGGGGCTTCACCCTCGAGGAGTTGAAGGTACGCTCGTCTGTACTACTCTAAGAAAAGGTGTCATCCCACACAGGTAATTGAAAAGGATATGCGGACTCGTTTGCAGCTCGTTTGCAATTTCCTGTAATCCAAGGTTTGGTAATGTACAAGATAGGAATTCTTGAGTGCGATGTCCTTTGATTGTGAAGCTCGTTTGGGCTTTAGGCTTGGCCGTCTTCAATAAGGCCGTCTGACCGGAAAGATGTTTGACCATTCTGGAATGGTTCCTTCGAAAAAATCTTGCTGTCACATGAGGCTCTTAATTCACTTTCCTTTAGGGGATGCGACGTTTTTGGCACTAGCCTCTGGCACACTCTCAGCAAAACAGGAGTTTTTTCCTTGGTAGTCTTTCTGTTACCTTTGGAAGAGCAGACGTTCTTGATACAGATTACACCTCCCGCTAATGACTCTCGCAGGAGGCGGGCATTCCCAAGAAGCTTGCCCGTACAGTTGGCATTGCTGTCGACCACAGGAGATCGAACAAGTGCTTGGAGAGTCTTCAGACCAACGCTGCACGTCTGAAGGCCTACAAGGCGAAGCTCATTGTGTTCCCCAGGAGGTCGAAGAAGCCAAAGGTATGTTTCCTGTTGGAGTGTCACAGGAGGTAGAAATTGCAGTTTCAAACGTGGAGTTCTGACTTTCGCATGGCATGGAGCAAAGAAATAAACTGCATGGACAAATTCTCCGGTGTACGTTCACTGTGGCCATTCTATAATGATCTTGTAGCCAGTTATCATAGACTGTGAGAGAGCTGCTTCGTTCACTGATTTCTACCGACCTCTGCATGCAATAGCCTGATGGGAAAGGAAAGTTCAGGTCTCCAGCAAGTCTCTCACCATAACCAGCATGTGGGCGCTTCACTGATGCCTTATTTTCGCTGAAGTACTTTTTGTACAGACTCGATAGGCTATAAGACTGATGGGCGTGGATGCGTAGATTCATAATATTTTGAGTTGAAAGATGGATTTATCACATGAAAACTGGGCACTAATAGCCGGAATAATGAACTGTTAGCCGCAAGTATCCGAGGGGTGTGGGATGTGGTGTTCTGGTTATCATCTGCCACATAGTACTTGAAGGCGACGTGTTTGTCAATCAGGTTAACGCTTTATGAGAACTCCTGTTCAATCCAGTGCCAGTGCAATCCACAAAAACGAGCTCATTATGGTCGTAATCAGTCAAGATTAGACAATTACTATAGTTAATGCAAAGATTCGACGGCTTGGTAGTGACCGATTGTTGAACGAAGTCTAAGCAAGTAACACAGGTTCATTAGGGTTTCCAGCAACCTTTATGCAGGGAAAGATTGAAACAAAGGTGAGATGGAAGTGTGTTTTCGTCGTGTTTTTAAGGCAAGACTGAAGTAGCAGCTCTGACTAGGAGAAGTGAGCGCTGAATTCCAAAGTAAGCAGTTTGACTTCGTCACGATTGAGGGTTTGCCTGCTGAGGCTGAGTTGAGTTGTTGAGTTTGCCTTGCCTGGAAGTGAAATAAGTTTGAGGCCCAGCAGAGCTGCTGATGGTAGAGATAATGTCTGTCCTGTTGAGCACGCACATTACTCAAGGCTGAGGCATCTGACCTGTACAAATTCTCTTGGTCATTTAAAAGGTGGCTTACTTTATGTTCTAGCACATACTAATGCTGGTTTTGGCGTACATGAACGTATCCCATGGCTACTCAGCTAGGAAGTTGCGTGTACGCACACTGAACTAGAACCAGCATCCTGGTTCAGCAGGCACTTTGAGCTTTAGCGAACAACTTAGAAATGATAGCTCAGCATGTTTACTTTCTGAATCGTGGTTACTATAATAGGAAGAGGATTTGCTGAATTACTGTGCCTCATAGCAGTGGTCTGGATCGTCGCTGGGGTCGAATTGGTCGATATTTTAAGTGGGGAGTGATCAGAGGCAGATTTGTGCTGATTCTGAATTTGTGAATTGTTCTGTAGGCTGGCGATGCCACCGCGGAGGAGCTGGCCAACGCCACACAATTGTCTGGACCTGTGCTTCCTATTACTATTGAGAAGCCTGCGGTAGAAATTGTGGAGATCACTGATGAGATGAAGGAGGTGAAGGCTTATCAGAAGCTGCGGTTGGAGCGCATGAATGCACGTCTTCTTGGAATCAGGAAGAAGCGGGCGGCTGACGCAGAAAAGGCGGAGGAGAAGAAGCCATAAGGGCAGGGAAGGCAGCGTGAAAGTGCAGGTAGTGGACAAGGAGCTGAAGATCCAGGAAGGCACATGGCGGTCCATGTCTTTTTGTGCTACTTGGGACAAAGCTGAAATGAAGAGAGAGCCATTCGATCGCACGTGCAGCTGCATCGTCATGAAAACGAGGGATGAACTGTCTTGGAATGAGCTTCTATCTGCAGCTCTCGCAACCCTGCTGTAGTGTGAGGGTGAACAATGTTTCTTATGGGTGATGGTTCTGGTCATGAATGGTGTGTTTGTATGTCCAGAGGGTACATGAGAGTCAAGGGTCAGCGCTAACATCACATGATAGTTTAAAACTCGCGGTTTTAATTTAAATTTAAAAAATAAAAATGATTTTACGGCCATCCGTAGGGTGTTGCTCAAAATCTAAAACGAAATATCAACAAAAGTACAACGGGCGTTGTGTACCGTGGCGGCGCGTTCCTTTACTTGAGATGATGTATATTCCCAAGAGACACCATATCTAGTACTTGTTCCATGTCATGACGTCATAATCCGGTTGTCCTGCACTTCACCCCCAACACTCGCCTCTTCACTTCACCCCCAACACTCGCCTCTTCAGGTTCAACAACATGCGCTAACTCTTGTGAACTACCCAAAAGCCTTCGTGTTTGCTGCCGACCCGTTCAAAGGGAAAGCTCAACAAGGAATGAACAGGGAATGACCATGATGCCACGGAGTGACCCATGCCATGCTATGCCATGCCATGCCATGCCATGCGGCCGAGGTCTATCCGTTGGCACTTTGGCGGCGCTTTTTGGCGGAGGAGCACGCCACGTCCCTCCATGGCTGCCGCGGCTTCTCTCGCATCCGCCATGGCGTCCCTCTCGCTTCCTGCGACCTGCATCAGCGTAGCTCTCCAGGGAGCACGTGGCGCTGTGGATCTCGCAGTAAGAGGGCCGTTTTTCAGGGAGTCCCGGCGACAGGGTGCGTGACCTAATTTCTTTACTACCCCTCTGCCGGTCGTTCGACTGCATGCCAGCGACTTCTGGTCTTGCTGCCCAGGAATTTGTTTTTCGATGACTTGGAGCGGCGCATGCCCCTTTTCTTGTTAGCGTTCGGCGAAGTACGACTCGTTAATTTTGTTGCAGCAAGGTACAACTCGTAGGCGTGAAATTCTTGCTCCTCCTTTTGACTGTTTAATTTCGCTTTCTTCGCTGTCATGCAGGAATCAGCACACTGAGGCATGCAGTAAACGGACGTTCTGCGGAGGTGTGCGGGTTGCTTACGTATTCAGGGTTGTTGAGTAGCAGCAAGAGAAGCATTACTGCGCAGGCAGCCGCAGATAGCACAGAAAGCTCTGCGGAGCCAGAGAATGCCGCGGAGAGCGCTGAGAAGCTTGCCATTCAGTTTCAGTCAGACGCAAACTGGAAGCTTGCGAAGAAGCAACTCGCTCGTCGGAAAAGATTGCTGAAGAAGCGCCAGTTGCGGAAGAAGGGGCAATGGCCTCCTTCGAAGATGAAGAAGTTGGAGAAAGTTTAAGCGCAATTGGGCAGTTCACACTCGGGAAAGCATTAGCCGTCAGGTAGCTCAGGAGGCTCGAAACAGAGCAGTGTCCTGCTGAAAGCTTTGCGACAAGGCTTTGGGGCGAACATGAGTGCTGACTGGGGATGCCTCGGCTGGAAAGTGGTGTGTTTGCTGCCAGGTTTTCAAGGACTGTAGTGACAGTGATACCCTCTCTCACGTAGCAGACGACTATTCGTCGATTTGGGTTCCTCATAGTTGGCTGAGAGCAGCACATTGACTTCCTCCAGGTAGAATATCTTTTTGTGTAGTGTTCCATAACCAAGATAGGAGAGGATACGAATTTTTTTATCTGTAATCGAATGACTCTTTGGAATTGCCGGAAACAATGGACATGTTTCGCGCCACTCTGCACAATTTCGTGCGCTTGGATTGTTCAGACATCTTCTTTCCATACTTGGTGACACGGAGTACGATAGGTTAATACCATGATGGATGTTTTTGAAGTTCATTAGCCATGTGCTTTCACTGAACGTGTTCCTTTCTGTCGGGCGTTCAGGAGGGTCAGACCGTCTCTTCTTGATCAACTAAACTTATGGGTATCTCACATTCTGCAGGAAACTGCTTTCCTGAAGTCGTTATCCAAGGGAAGTGCTACCGACCTGCCAAAGGCGACTGTTGGCAAACTAATATTTGCCGACAGTTTGTCCGCTGACCATTGGCCACCAATGGTTTGTACTGTCCAGTGGTTTGACCGACCTGTAATGATGACATTTCAAAATTTCATTCGCTGCGCTGTTTTGGAGTCATAGATAGATTTTGCAAACAAGCGAGTGGTGCTAATTAGTAGTCCTCATATAGTTCACTAATGCCACATGGCGCTTCTTCAGCAAACTTTTACGACGGGCGAGTCTCTTCTTTGCAAGCCTCCAGTCTGCGCCTGACTGAAAAGTGAATGTCGGCAAGCTTCTCAGCGTCCTCCGCGGCATCCTCTGGTTTCGTAGAGCTTCCTATGCTCTCTGCGGTTGCCCGCATAGCAATGCTTCTCTTGCTGCTACCCAACAATAAACTCAACTCAACAGTTCCACTTGAACCCGTTGCCGCTCGTATGCATTGATCCTCGTATTCCTTTCATCTCTACTTTTTTATTCTTGTCGACGCAGTCGCCAATTTGCAAACATTTGGGCTGCTAATTCTAGGTGAATTCTGATTTGGCAAGTAGGGAAGCGGCCGAGTGTTCGTGTGGGAGGTAGACCATATTTTTTATGGCTCGCTTACGCAGCAGGATCGTACATATACGGTAGTAGTGATAGCTCTGTGAGCAGCAGGAGCAGATGGCAGACTCTATAGGCACCACCCTATGAAAGCGGCACTCGTGAGACATTCGCGCGTCCGACTTAGCGACTCGAGATATTCTCTTAAGCTTTCCATCTCCTGCATACCAACTGCTTAGGGTGGGAACAACACAAAATGGTCTCTGGTCATTGTAGCACACTTCAGAAGACACGCGCCTTACACCTCTTTCAAGCTTCAGGCATTAAAGTCGCTCACGATGCGCATCTGCTTTGACTATGCTTCTTTCTTTCATTTCAAAGGTGTCAAATTCCATCGGTTTCATTTCCGAATACATCCCTCTCTGCTACTCCGAACATTTGTTGAGTACAAACATCACGTAAAAAAGGGCTACTTCAAGATCGCAGTGTTCACACCCAACAAGCCATCGCTCTGAACTGCCTCCCACCAATACTTAAAGTTCCCCTTCGCCAGGGCTCACTCCTAAAGCGGAATGGACAGCGGCTCATTTGGCGTGGGATAGAGCAGGCGCACCCCCGGAAGCTCTTTTCTCAGCATGGCCTGCAAAGGACACCCCAGTGAGAAGAAGAAATTTTACTGCCCTTCGATCTTCAGCCAAGTCTTGCACTGTAATTTGTGAGGCTTCCAAGCTCCTTGGAAACTTACCTCAAAGGACTCTACGGTTCCCTGAGGCTGCACCAACTTGGACAGCAACCCCTCCGCATCCAGCTCCGCATTAGCCATGGGAATGACATACCTGCTCCTCCAGCCACAACATTGCTCCTGCTTAGCAAATGGAGCCCAACAGATTGTCGAAGAGAGAAACAGAAACACTAAAAGACTGCTAAGAGACAAAATCTGAAGGAGCAGGTCACCCTTGTAATGCGTAGGCTGCATGCACCCTGAACTTGGGTCGTTCACAGAGGAAGGGGAGGTTTCTCACTTCGCCTGCAGCAGCTTCACGAGCTTCACCGCATCCTCCTGACCGGACACGAGAGTGAAGGCGGGCAGCTGCTGCTTCACTACCGGCGTCACGACTACGTCAACGGGAGCTTCTTTTGCCACTTCCGGATCATATACACAGTGAGGCTCCAAGTACAAAGACACACTCGGATTTCCGGCTCGGAAAATGTATCTGCAAACAAGACCAACGAACGAAGTAAGCCATTGAAGTTGGGCTGCTGTGGGGAGAGGGAGAGAGAGACACAGAGTGAGGGTGGGGTAAGAGAGGAGGGAGAGAGGGAGAGATAGAGAGAGAGAGAGAGAGAGA
>CM074807.1:1478397-1533816 GCA_037447605.1 Zygnema circumcarinatum
GAGAGAGAGAGAGAGAGAGAGAGAGAGAGAGAGAGAGAGAGAGCGAGAGAGAGAGAGGGAGAAAGAGAGAGAGAGAGGGAGGGTCAACCATGATCAGGCATGTGTTAGTACTTGAGGGTTTACCCATTTTCCGGGCGCTGCCAGGGAGGGCCTAACACTGGCCCTGCTGTGGCCTTAATGCTGAGCTCCACCCCATTGGCTCCGCGAACGGTGGTGCTCTCACCTGGTTCGAGGTAGGTTACCTGCACAGGCTTAAACTATATTAAACGTAGGATGTTTGCGAATGTGGGAGCTATTATAGAGAACGTGCGGACAAACAATGGATGGCAAAAACATCAAGAAGGAAAATTCTGAATTGCTGGCAAGTCAACGAGGAGGCAGCAGACATTTTTGAAAAGATCTCCCATCATTCCCTGCGCATTTGGCGATGCTATAACGGGCAAGTCGGGCCGCCTTGCGGCTAAAGGGCGGAGGGTTTTAAGATGGCAGTGGTCATCGAAGCCCTGCGTGATGAGCAGGTATTCAAACTCCGGAATGTCCTCCGTCTGCAGGGTTCAGCATCAGCCGGTCTTCAACAAGAGAAACTGAATCAAAGGATGAAACGAGGGCAGACTCGAATGGAATGGGAAGATTCTTTTCTTCACAAATGGAAGGAGTCAATGGGAGTGAGAGGTGTAAGGGTCCACACCGTCTTGTCACGCATCACTTTCTTATTTGCACTGTATAGCCAGGGAATGTCAAAGTCCAATGGAAACCCCAAAATGGGGTCTAAAAGGATGGAGATGCCTGCGATTTCAAACATCCAGCTGTTACCCTGCGCACCCACAGATCGAACAATGCTTCACACTGCAAAGAAAACCACCACCGCTTTGTCCTCTCAAAACATGAAGAGAGAAAGCGAGACGGGAGAGGAAAAGAAGTTGTGCACCACTCTTAAGTTATACCTTCGCTCTCTCCTCATACCTTCACTAAGCTATTCAGCAAAAGGAGGCCCACAACCTCGTTTTCCAGTTGAAAAGAGCAGCCGGGAGGAGGGAGCAAACCTCAAGGTATGTGAGCTGCAGAGGGGCTCCTTCTTCTGTCTGCGGCGACACTATGGCAGTTTCTGAACGAGAGCTCGCCACTGCCGCACGTGGGATGGAAGACTGTGGTTGGACCAATTGGCGATTTTGCTTTGCAGACAGGGTGCTGTTCCTGCAGCGGCTTGTCCGGCAGAAAGGGACATAAGGGCGGGCCAGCATTTGGGTGCAAGAGTTGAATGGGGGGTCAATGCGCAGTGGAGATGTTCGGTCACTTTTGAGAGTATGTGAGCAAGGAACACGCAGTTGATGGCATGTCCGTTTGGGGAGATAGAATGGAACTCTTGAAGGCTGCATAACTCGCAAGGAAGGTCCAATACATGGCTACAAACTGAGAGTTGAAGGGGAGTAGAACATCGATGTTCTAAAGAAACAGTTTTCCTCACACCACCGCATGTGGATAGCTGACTTGGATGCCTCAGTGAGTTTCTGTAAGCTATTGTTTTCCTCAGTTTCTCTATGAAAGCTGATAGGTTGGTCCAAAACGCTCCATTTACAAGATTTTGGAGCGTTGATCCCGAAAAGGGGAGGCATGCAAGTTTCTCACTGCGACACCTTCCAGCTGCCTACTGATGCACTTTTGTGCACTGCGCTTGAGCTTAAAAATTAAAAAATAAGAGAATAGCTGCACAAGCTAGCTAAAGTTAAATAGTTAAGAATCTTTTTAAAGTGCACCGGTTTATCTTTCACTAGAATTCTAGTAAATACGCCAACTATCTTCCTCAATCGACTTCGCATATATTGACCCAGATTATTTCTGCATAAGCCCGCCTGTACATTCATATGCGCCCCCACTTTCATTACAAAGATGTGAAACCACCTTCTCTTAGAAACAGACCAAGGAAACTGCACACACCTGCATCGTTGGTAGTGAAGCTCCCGCGAGCCACGCTTGCACAAACAATCTGCAGTTTTTCCCACTCTCCTCTCCGCCCTGCTTGCTGAATCAGCAAAACTTCTCTGTGAAAGGACGGTGGGCCTCAGCGCCGGAAGCTGCGCTGTAAATGCAGCCATAGTCAGCCAGACTTAAAAAGCTTCTACTTTCAGTTCTTGGATTGCCGAAAGGAGAGGATGCTAAATGCAGAGGAAAGCGCTGGCAGCGGATGAGCTCCCAACCGCCATATCCGCCTCGCCGAAAACCTTAAGAAGGTACACGGCAGCCATGGAAGCCACAGAAGAAAGTGAGCGGTGGAGGATGCACCACGCAGGCAGGTACGGCTGCCGCGGAGCTCCTTCCGGAAGCCACGTGGCAGGGAGCCATGGCCGGAAGTCCACGCAGCTCCGCTCCTGTCGGATAGCTCTACTTCACGGTCGCGTTGCACGCATTGCGATCTTCAGGGAAGTTAGACACAGCAGGTAGAGGTACCTTTTGTAGCTATTCAACGCCATGGCTTCCCACAGATTGAGGAATTTGGTACTCGGCCATGGCTGCTCGGAGCTTCAGAATGAGTCAAGAAGAGTGACTCACAGTTGCAGGGCCGTCAATTGCAGATTGTCTTTCCCATGTTTACACAATTCATGTAATTTACCGCTAGGGCAGCGTTCCTCTGTCTTGATAGTTTCTAAACATCAGCAAAGATTAGCTATTTATGGGCAGGCCTCAGAGAGCGCACAGAGTGCTTCTCCTTCCTCTGGACTGAACGAATTCGTCACTGCAAGGCAGACAGCAGGATCACCTCTTCAAGGTTCACAATTTGTGAAGGCACTGACAGAGCTATATCCGCCTCTGCCATGTCGTGTGTGCCAAGGTATAGTCCCTTTCTTTTGTGATTTTTGATTAATCCATGCACAAGATGGACATTTTCCAGGCAAGGCAATGATTCGCCATTTTGGGGTTTTTCCTGCTGCCTTTCCAATGCCTTTTAACAAGTTAAGAATGATATTGTAGCATGAGTACTGAATTAGAACGACATCAGTTGGATGACTAACGTGCTTCATCACCGTCTTCACATTACTTTGTATTCTGACCTGAAAGGGCATGCAACAGGTACTCTAAAGGTTCGATGTGATCGGTGTGATGGTCAAGGTGGACTTGCTCGTGGAGGTTATCAGAAAAGGAATCCACTTTCTCTCAGCCGAATCATTGGTATGTCTTTGTCTCCTTCTTTACGAGTCATTAGTGCTAATAACAGGACAAGACCAAATTATTGCTGCTCTAGTCGAGCGAATGGCTTTTGTCTGGCGCATAAAAAGCAAAATGTATTGCACTATCGGGCTTGGGCAGTTAAGGATGAAAGGAATTTGAAAGCACGCACTGGTCAGCAATACAGATTCTGCTCCGTGAGTTCGTACTCTGATTGCAGTGAACGGACCACTCTGCTAATCAAGTCCCTTCGTTGTGAGCAGGTTCCAAATGGACAGCCATGGAGCGCACTTTTGGTTGGCGTCATTTTCGTGTGCATTCTAAGAGGAAAGGCGTAGGGAAGGAGTGGTTTCTGGAAATGGTGGCAACCTGTGATGAAACATCCCGATTTTGGGTGAATGCACAGAACCTGAAGGTGATTATCGAACTTAAAGTTGATGTTATTCTCTTACTGGATTGGTTAAACCTTGCAGACGTGAGGCTTGTAACTTTTATGGACATTGGATTTTCCACCCATACGACTCCTGCATTTTCACTCTCCAGGGAGTCAAATGCATCTCTCATTTACCTCCATTGATGAATGGCTAGACTTAGGTTATTCATACTGTTGCAAGCATTTCCTGAGGAGATTAACTCAAGGTTGAAAAGTCATGGTTGAGTCTGAACGCTTGCCCCCGCTGAGCTGACAATTGGCAAGATGACGCTCCCTGGACCCGTGCAGGACAGGGAGAGATGGGGTATGGGTTGGCTGCAAAAGGTGGAAATAGAGGCAGCCCAGAAGGGCGCAGATGGAAGCTGGATGGTCTGCAAAGCCTGCAAGGGGGAGAAGGAAGTGGCCTGCCCTTCCTGCAGCAATAAGAAAGCTGCTGATGGCAGCGATAACACTCTGGATATCATCGAAGTATGAAAGCAGATCACCTGTCTGCTGTGTTAAAGCATGCGTCAGCTTTAAAACTCAAGTCAAAGTAGGCGCTTCATGCGGCTGCAAAGTGTCACGAGACTGGAATGGTGAGTAAACCTAATCTGACGCTCGATATCTGCTAAGGAGGGGATGGGTGTTGAATTCGTTTTCCTGTTTTGGTAGTATCAGTGGAATGTGCATGTCTCTCGTTTAGGGTTCTGCTTTTCAGCTGGAAGGGTTCAGGGCTGCTGGACTGGGGTTGTCTGGAAGTCTGCGGTTTAGCCGATATGGCAGACTGACTTGTGGGCAGGTTGTGACGTGCAGGGCTCTGGAATCTCATGCAGGAGGACCGGTCTTGCCCTCTCGTTATGCTGTGCACGGCGGCACCTCTTATTGCAGAATCTCTTCTACTGTTATCTCCTTTTTCTAAAACGAATTAGTGGTAGCTGTCTGGAGGGGTTTCACCAAATTGCAATTGCTGATAGTTTTTGATTGAACGCATGAAGCAACATTGCAGGCTTGCCGCACTCGCAAAAAACTGGTCTGTGTACTTGTATTGGATCCAGCTGGTGCAATTCATTTATTTTTAAGAAAAAAATGTCAGTGTAACTCATTCTCGCCCTCAATCGAAAATCTTTTTGTACAATAAAACATTATGCAAGTTTAAACAGAAAGAAAAGGAACGTCAAACAGAACACTTCTCTAGACATCCCAAGCGGGGCTCTGTACAATCAGCCTCCAAACAAGACTCCTGCCGCCTGCTCCTCGTTGCCGTTGCAGACTGTCAGTGCTTCTATGACGCTGCGACGGTCGAATCCCAGTTCAACCAATCGAGAAATCTTCGCTTCCTGGATGTTACTACCCTGCAAATTACCACATAGAAGAAGCAAACGAAGGAAGCATCAAGACGACGATGCTCACAGATTCAGAAAAGCCTAAAAAAATAAAGTAGGCCGAGTATGCAGTGTTCTGTGTGCGTGGCTGTGCGTGGTGTGAAAGAGCGAGAGAGAGAGAGAAAGTGAGTGAGAGAGAGAGAGAGGGGGGGGGGGGGAGAGGAGTGGGAGGTGTACCTGGCTCATAGTGGCAGGTATGCCTGCATTCCCTGCATGCATCACCGTGACCCGAGAGGAGTAAAGTACCATACAATTGCCTCACCAAAAACCATGAGCAAATGTTGCGACTATAACCGCTGTCATTGACTTTTTACAAGAAATGCTGTCACTGGTCGCCCATTTCTAAGAAATGCCAGAAATAATCATGACTCCAACATTGCAGCTCTGGAATGGACCCGTACCTGCTGTGGGAGGCTGTGAGAATGATGAAGATCCGACGTTTCCAAAGGGGGCCCTACTTGCAGGAGCTGAAGACTGCCATGCAGAAGAAAAATCACATAAATCAACGGCCAGGTCTACAGGAAGTCATGCCACAACAAGCAGCGAAGAAGGTTGAAAAGTTCGAAAAGGATGGGTTACTTGAGAGAAATCCAATGCTTTGATGGGATGCTGATGGAAGACTCATGCAGGACATCATGTAAAGCTCCGGCCTTATTCAGCCTCTTGCTCCGAAATGGTTTCAGGGAATCAGGGAAGGTAAAGAATGGTAGTCTTACAGGCGCAGGTGGAGGGTCAGCGGCTGAAGGAGGCATCTGGGTGTCCAAAGATGCATCACCCTCGATCTCAAGCTCCGAAAACTTCTTTGGAATCTCGTGTTCTGCAAGCAAGGACAAAGTCAAGTTCTTACCCAAGTTTCTGGATTACGCTTTAGGGTCACAAGAGAGATCACCTTTTTTAGGAGCTTACCAGCAAGGAAGGGTACGATGCAGTTATCGGTGCCGATGCGGAGAATGCTGTCTTTAAGGTCAATACAGCACTGCACCCATATGCAGCACCATGAAAGACTAAAATAAGCTGTGCTGCTTACACAGATAAGGTATCAACCTGCCAGACACCTTTCTTTTGTACAGTTCAGGCAGTTCCCTTTTGCAGTAACTGACCATTGGCCATCACAAGTGCACCATCACCTCACACAGATTCTTGCAAAGCGGCCATGGCTGCAAGTGTGTATGTCCAGTTTCTAAAGGAAGTGCAAAATCTCGACAAACGACAAGGCGTACGGAAGCGAAAGTTAAACCTGGTGGCGGCGGAGCATGTCGAGGCCGAACAAAAATTCGAGTCGGGCCTTCTCAAGCACTGTGATGCCGCACATGTAATAGTTTGGTCCAATCTGCATTCGTACCACCTTCTTTAGAAAAGGAGTGCATAGTTCTAACATAACGTCGTTTTTGTTTTAAAAAGGAAAAGGTCAATTCTTTCATTATTCTACAGTATAGAACTAACAACATTAGAGGGAGGGAGGGAGAGAGAGGTAGAGAGAGAGAGAGAGAGAGAGAGAGAGAGGGAGAGAGAGAGAGAGAGAGAGAGAGAGAGAGAGAGAGAGAAGCCTTAGTTTTCTCACCTTGAGCTGAACATTATGAATACGACCTACAATTCTATCACGTCCAACTCCCATCGCAAAACCGCTATACCGCTTGTCACAGAGTCTCATAAGTCTGCCATGCAGCAACCAAACATTGGATGTCAGGAAAGAGAGCAGAAAGACCTGACCAGATAACGACAATTGGTCGTTGCTTAAACTTAGACTTCCAATGGATCATCGAATATGCTCTCGAATATGCTCTCAAGCAATTAACAATCAATTATAGAACTCAATAAGTTCTCTCCCGCAACCTCCCTTCTCTCCACCACACTCCCCTAGCCACCATTTCCAACCTGCCTCCCTCTCAACCTCTCCCCTCTCTCACCCACAACGCTCGGCGCAGGCTTGTGACATAATGGACGTCTCTGCCCCGCTATCGATGAAGGCCTGCTCTCCAATTTGCACCACCCCTCAGTTACGCTCGCAGCTACTGCATGTTAAATAGCGTTATCAAAATCCATGATCTCCAAGGTGTTAACAAGGCGAACCATGCACAAGCGAGAGTTTTTTTCACTTCCAACCATCCAAACTGCCCTTGCCTTCACTTCTGATAAGAAGCGTCAATCCTTCGTTTCAGAGTTTGGAGAAAAGAAATAGAATGTCGGACATACCTTGATGGGATGGTTATTGACCTCCATATTCACATACAACATAGCCTGCAACGCCAGTCTGATCCAAACTTCAGAATAGCTTCATGTAGCACTGTAACCGATAATCTAAGTCTTTCCCAGTTGATCCTTCAGCACAAAGTGCGATGAAATTTCCGCAAGTCATATCAGCCTTGAAAATGGCAAAGACGAGCGTACCACTGTCGTGAACTGTGCTGGGTTGAACTCCAACGCTATTGCCTCATTTTCAGAAATGTTTTTCTGCACAATCATCCAAATTTCCAGTAAACCTATGCATAACTCGCTTTCTGCTCAAACATTATTGAAGTATCCAATCCAACGAGTGCCCTTCAACTTGCAGGGAGATCTTTGTTAAGAGAACATCTGCAGTACAAAGTAGGTTGCAGAAAGTTAAGCTGGCAAAGAAAATGGATAGGTTGATTTTTGCATTGACCATGTACCTGTCGAATCTCTTCCTCAATCCGTTGTTGCGCTTCGATACTGAAGGGGTCCTCAACAATTTGAGATTGGAGTCGCTGTATACAGCATTCACAATGTTGAAAATGGCATAAGCAATTACCCCCACTAGAATGGCCTGCAGCCATCCTCGATTTGAGAGTGCTGTGGGGGAAAAAGAAACTCTATATTCCATTTCAACTAAAGAGAATGGACAAAGATCATACTGCTGTATTTTGGGGGAGAGAAAATTCAAACTCCTGTGGGTGTTGCCTTCTCAAAGCAACGAGAGTAGACAGACCCACTTGCTGCTCATGCAGATTCCGAAGGACATGCTGCAGAACCTCCGGATTGCCACTCTGAACTGCCTCCAAGAGCCGAGGATTTTGCTGCAAATCAGAGCAGGAAGAGACGAATGTATCACCAATCCTTCCTTCCTTAAAATGGTAGAGGCAACAGAGACAAGGAATAGAAGCTGATCAACACAGGTGCTGCTCAATCAATTGAGTTGCTGATCTATGCAGACAGTATGAACCCTTTTTTATGACAACAATTACTTTAGAATGGACCTTGTTAGGGGAAAGTGAAGCTCGTTGAGTAGCAACCATCTCCACTGGCAAGCGAAACAAAGTTTGTGTTTAAAGACAGTGCACTCTGCAAATCGCAGAGACCGAGTTCTGACCTGCAGTAATTGCATCAGCTCAGGTGATCTGCCAATCTGATCGAGCAAAGCAGCCGGGTTGCGTGCAGAGCCGTCGCTGTTTAAGGCCATGGGGGCAGCCTCCGGTGCAGGGGGTGCTCTGCAGTGCATCAACATCAAGGATAACTATGAAGCAAAGTGGTACTACTTCATTCCATGGAAACCAAACAAAAGCAGTGAAGGCCTCACTGCCGTCACTACGTCACCACCCAATCACTGTGGTCAATAACAGTACAGATGACAACCCTGCCTTCTCATGGTTCAAGCTTTTTTTTTTACCAAACAGGGGAGCTCAAATATAGACTAGCCCGTGGCCAGCTTCTTGAGCCAGAGGGGTGAACACTTTATTTACTAAAATTCTTGTGAGAACTATACATCTAAATTGCAAAATGCTTTGGCATGAGAAGCTGGATAAAAAGTAGTTAATCTAATCACCAGTACGTAACTGGCAATCAAGCCGCATCAAAAAAAGGAAAAGGATGCAAATTCAATACTATATAAGATTAAAATGAAAAAGTCTCATGAGGATCGTGAAAGTATTTGGGTTTTTCGGGTTTTTTTACAAATCGATCCTGCATGGTATTGACGAGTCGGAAGGAAATATAACCTTCAAGTAATTGTATAACGAGTTACTAGAGCTTTGATCATTGTGTGACTTCCAGCCTAAAGGAGATCTCGTTTGTCAAAAAGGCCGACCAGGTCTACTATAGATTTGATCTTTGAGTGGGGCAGGTCAGCTCCCCCATTTTTGGAAATACAGCCATGATCTTGATCTGCCTAAATGATTAAATGATTTGTTGCCATGGCAAAAAATCATTTAATTTATTTCTGCTACAAGCAATAATAGGAAGAAGTGGAATGTAAAAACAAAGTCTACTCAAACTTCCTAACGAGACGTGAAAGTTCCCTAAAGTTACCAAAACAGTATAGCCGGTCTCCTCTCTCCACCTTCACTAACTCTATCCTTAACCGTTCCCTTTTTCACACTTCTGACCTACTCCATTGCAAACCATTGCTTCAATTGTCGATGAGAATTGGAAAACAAGTACTCCTCCGCTTTCACAAACGTATCTCCATACGTTTAAAGGAAAACTTGAAAGGCATCCTCACCTTCGATCCACGACTCGCAACTCCATGAGGTCGCCATCCTTGACATTCGCCGCCAGTAGGGTAACGCTGTCTTGCACCTCCCTTCCGTTAAAAACTAGACATTGCCGCCCTAAAGGAATTTGAGTCTGCCACGCACCAGAATTTGCTGTCAGCTTCGCTTTCTAAAAAATACGTTGCGAGCATTTGCGTAGTGTCCCGTTTATTACTCTGGAAGCAATTGGCAAACAAATGGCTTCTCCCAATCAAAGGAACTGCAAAGGAAAAACGTGAATCCTGAAAGGCTGCAAGCTCACCTCCACTTCCAGTATAGCCTTCACGTTCTCGACCTGCGCCACACCAAACAGCAAACCGAATGAATTTCTAGTAATTGCAGAATTGCTCAAATTGGTGTACAGAACTCAACACAGAGAGATGCTTGTCTACAGTACCGAATACCGCTCACTACATTGGCTCTCTCTGAAGCACACGCACCGGCTCACCGGGCGAAACGTCAACCATGATGATTCTCTCGTCCTCCGTCATAACCGTCACCTTCATGCTGACAGCCTGCTCCAGCCAAACTAACTCCTCCCTCTCCCTACCTGTTCTCCGTCTGCCCTCCACTTCCTTCCCTCACTTCCTTCCCTCTCCTCCCAATTTCGTCCTAGACGCCCCTCTCTCACCCCCTCTCTCTCTCTCCTTCTCTCTCTCTCTCGTCCCTCTCCCTGCCTCTCCTTCTCCTCCCTCCCACTGCCCTGCCGACGACAGTTTGCAGATACGACCTTCCTGGTGCGTTTGTTGTTGAAGCGTCCACCGACCCGGCGGTTGGCCCTCTCTCTCTCTCTACCTCCGCGTGCGCGCCAAGTAAGCAGTCTACCGAGCACGCGAGAGGCGTCCGGAGCCTGCCCGCCCGCCCGCCTGCACCTTCGCGGAACCACCGCACAAGTCACGATATATCGCGCGACGATACGGCACGATACGGTACGGCATAACACGATACAACACAATACGATACAGAACAATACGATATAATATAACATTGTGCGATACGATATGGGTACGATATTGTGATACTATGACAGTACGATACGGTAGCAGTACGATACGATACAGTGCATGCAGTTGAAAAAGGTTACAAGCAGGCCCGAGAAAACTAAGAAGTGAAGTGCATCAGTAGGTGCAGTCAACACTACGGCGAGTGTCGGATCATTTTGCAGCAGTACCGATACATCCCCAACTTCTTAGGCTGAGAAAGTTTAGATTCATTCAAGAACCACTCTAGAACTATTATGGACCATGTACATTTGATGGCCTCGCCATCGTGAGATCAATGCCACTTCCTTATCCCTTTAGGACTACGATCCAAATCCAATCGGTATTAAACGTCACCGATTAAGCTGCCGGTTTGGCAGCTCGACGTTGGCCCTGGTACTCCCTCCCACACTCGCGGGGATGCGATTTGGCAGAGCTGAGCAGAGCTGAGCGGTGGATTGCCCGCCTCTCGTCTCCTGCCATGTGCGCCATTGCCTATGTCCGCGCCAGGCAGCAGCTTGGTGCGAAGGTTGAAAAGCAACTTCGCCACGAGCATGTCGATGCAATGAGCATCTCCTGCCACATAATGTAAGGGTAGACCTGGCCATGACGCTTTCAATGTGCAGACACCGATGTGTAAATCCTAGATTTGTATTGCGTTAGGAGCCCATCTCCTTGTCGATGGCATACAAGCTTTCTCAGTGCGATACGTGCGTTATAAATACTCTTTTACGCCGCTGTTTCCTTCGAGACGTCGAGCCAAATCAAAGGTGCAGAGTGCCCCTCTCGCTGGGCTCGTCACAAGGCGTCAACCGTTCCCAACCTCGAAGTTGAGAGCGTGGTCTGCAAAAAACAAAGCCTAGCCTGCAGCGACAGAGTGATAAGGTATAAAAAGCTATCAAGTAATATTGTATGAAACGTATATTAATCACTGGAAAGGGCGAAGCAGCAATACGAAAAAAAGGGCTTCCTACAATGCAAAACGCGCTTGTCATTGTCCTGTAAACGATGACACTATGCAGAACTCCTCCGCTGATTCCTCACCCTTCTGAAAAGAAGATGGAAGGACTCCTTTCAGAATTATGTTCTAGCATTACCTTCCATTACAGTTGTGTTCCGTCAGGAGACCTAAACTTACAACCTACAAATGGACCCGTATACCCAGCAGCATAGATTGTCCATGAAAGAGGAGCGATGCCAAGGACGAGGAGCAAGTAAAAGCTGAAACGAGAGGAGCACGATAAGTGAGGGCAAGAACAAGCTCATGTGGCAATTACGAAGCATGATACAACACAGAAAACTGACCTAAACTGGTTTCACCACTCCAGACAAGCATGCACAATCTACGACAGTGAAAAGTGTCAAACCTTACCAGTATCCGGCGCAATGTACCCACCTTCCACCACCAAACTCGGACCATGACGCAAGTAATAACCAAGAGAACACTTTTTACACATCTCATTACGAAGATTATGGATTAATGACGGATTGCCAGTCACCATGAATAATTCACTGCACAATATTGACACAGACTTGCTGACTCTCATGGACTGCGTCAAGTAAGAGGGTTGAATCCTGACTTCCTGCATGCTTACTATCGTTGAAGTACACTTCACCTTCATTGGCAAGGTGAAACCCCTAAGCTATCTGAGGCAACTTTAAAATCCGTAATCTGAACTGTCAAAAACACCATCCAGAACTTCTAATTTCTTAGCGCGTGGCGCAGCGTCAGAAGAGGTACTCTCAGGCACTCCAGTTACTCCAGCATCCTTGCCATCAAACGAAGGGAGGTCGTCACTAGTAGGCAGTGCTTGCTCCTCGTCAAAAGAATCAAAAGCTGGATGCGTAAGAAGCTTCTCAAAAAGTAGAGTGCCTCGTAACGCATTTGTCAGGGGAAGATGTCCCACAGGCGCATCTATTTCCCATGTAAACTCCAAGGGGAACTTCTTGTAAGTGCTGTTCTCCCCATACGTCCACCCAATCTTCAAGAAGAAGGGTTTCCAGCGGCAATCCAGCGCTTTCCACATCCTGCGCTGTACGCTGAATCCAAACTTGTCATTGCTGTAGGTTCTCCACAATGTGTCAATTGTGAGCAAATCTGATGCTGGAATAAACGACACTTCTGAAAAGTACACCCACTTCCGCTTGGCGGCACCCTCTCCCGCAAGAACACAGATAAGCCTCCTTGTTTCATCATCTGCAGCCTCCCACTGTCCTGCCGCAAGCTTATCCCGAAGGGCCTCATAGGAAATTCCAACATCTGACTTCAGCGGCACTTCCACAGCATCCACAATCCCTTCTCGGCTTGTAGCTTGAGCCAAAGCTAGGACCACTCTCCCACTGGAACGGCCTGCTCTCCTCACCAGCGGCTCCTCCTGAAGCCGCACCTGCAAAGTTCGCTGCTGCAGCTCTATTCTATGCTCGCATGCTCCAACCAAGGCGAGCTCCGCAGCAGCTCCTTGTCCCCTTCCTTGCACTCTCCCACTCCCAAACACCATCCCCTTCCCTACCAGCGTGCTTCCTTGCGCAGAAGCCATCCCTACAACAGCCATTGCCAAACCCCTTCAAACTCCCCTCCTGCCTCCTCTCTCAGCCCTCCGCCCCCCTCCTTCCTCGCCCTCGCGCTCGGCCTCACCCTCGCCTTCCTCGTCCGCAGAGAAGAGAAGCGGCGGAGGCGGAATTGCGGCTCCTTGCTCGCGGACGTGGCCGGCGCCTATTAGGCGGAGCGGATAGTGCTGGGATCGCCGCATCCAAAAAGTGCACAGCCCTGCAGGGGAGGGGAGGAGAGGGGAAGAGAGGGGAGGGGGGGCTGTAGGAGGGGTCCATGGCGGCTGCTGGCGGCTGCAGCTGCTGCGTCTGAGGGGTCCGCCATACGTGTGGCGGGAGGCGGGGGGGGGGTGAGCGCCGAGCAGGGGGGTAGGGTTGGAAGAGGGAAGAGCAGAAGGGGTTCAGGTGAGGGGGAGAAGAGTGACGGGCTGCGATGGCAACGGATAGGAGGGAGGAGAAAGGGAAGACTAGAGTTGATGACAGTGGGATATACGGCACTAGTTTGGAGCATTGTGAGAAGATGATTCAGCATTCGCTGAAGCGGAGTAAGAGCGACGAACTTGACTGGGGGCCTGATTGTTGGAGTGAGGAGATCTTCTGCCTTTGAGAAAGTGCAAGCTGCAACGTTGAGCATGCTCGGCTATTATTGAGAGCTGCGTGTATGGATGGTGCTGGCGGCACAGATTCACTGGTAAAATTTATCCGAGACGCCATGGAAAAGGCGGGCTGTCCAGTGGGAGATAACTTTTTTCGCGCACAGGTGTGTGAAATGAAGGCCGGCGGAGGATTCATGCCTGAGGAAGGGGTAAGATATTTGCTTTTTCTCTACATAATGCTGATAAAGAAAAACCACGATCTCCACAGACCAAGCTTTAATCCCTCATTCAAATCAATGATTGAAAGTTGAAACTGCTAAATTGTAGGATTATTGCGCTGCCAAACCTTAGGTGCAATGCGGTTTGTTAAGCTGACCAGCTTTCTCAGATTTTGGCGTCTGCTCTCGGATGGTTTTGGCATTTTGGTGAAGAGTCACACTGAGGTCAGGTACTCAGTGCATTCAGGAGAGTATCAAGAGAGGCGGGGAAAGCTTAATTTGCCGCACTGTGTTTACAGCTGGTTATTGCGCAAGAGGTCATGGCTTGTCAGGACTTGATTCGTATGCCGGAATTATTGAAAGAAGCTATTGAACTATTGTACAATACAAGCCTATACCCTGTAGGTCTAGACGACCTTGAACATACGAACGACAGCATTTCTGAGAGTCCTGTGAAGTCATTTCGCGGCTGCATAGGAGGCACTTTGGTAGGAGTGTATGCTCTGAATTTTTTGGATAAACGGGACTGCTCGTGAAGCAATGCCAACTGATTGTTTGCGTATGGAATCGTTTAGGTTCTGAGGCCGGGAGCATTGGTAGCAGGTGGTGGTGTGTAGTAACCACGTTCTTTATCAGGACGAGGTGGACACAGCGTTGGCCCACGAGCTGATCCATGCCTATGACCACTGCAGGGCTGCCAACTTGGATTGGGTCAACTGTTTTCATCACGCCTGTAGTGAGGTGGGTTTCAGTCTCTTGCATTCCTTCTCCTTATGGAATATTCATGCCAAAGGTTCATTGTTCATTGAAGTAGTTTTGGGGAGTGCTGCTTAAGTTATGGAAGAAAAGGTGTTTTCAGTAAGGTAATGTGTCGTCAGCTTTAGCAATGAACTTATCCTGGGTTCACCATAGACAGATTAGCAGGAGTTTGGGGAGTGCTGCTTAAATTATGGAAGAAAGTTGTACTAAGTAATATAATGTGTCTTCAGCTTTAGCAAAGAACTTATCCTGGGTTCACCATAGACAGATTAGCAGGACTGAAGAGTATCTAGTTGCAGTCGGTGTGATTCTAGCCTTCTTCCCCTAGCATTGCATTAATTGTACTTGAACTCGGCAGCTTTTCCTGCAGTTAAAGTACATTGACCACACACTTTGAATTCTACTTTTTGCTTGCCCTAGTCAGTGACACCTCCGAGCTCGTATTGGAACTAGTGTTGAAGCAGATTCAGATTCTGTAGAGGATATGCAACATCCTGTAAGCGAAGTAAGCGTGAAATTTTTGGGTAATGGTTCTGAGTGCTATTAGGGTTTACAGCTTGAAGCTTGTCTCCAAATGTGGCCCACACTACATAAACTGTAGGCTTATGAAGGTGCTTCGAGCTTAGTGTGTCATAAGCAAGAAGGACCTCCAGATGTTTTCCGAAGTGTAAAGATGGATGGATAATTCACCATTTCAGCTGCAGTGCAGTCAGATATCAGGAGCTTGTCTTTTGGGATAAGTAGTTCGATTGTCTCCCTTATGTATGGGACTAAGGCATTGTTGTCGGGTCTTCTTATGTGATGGAATGTACTCAACAATATCATCCAGTTTACAGTTTTAAACTCTGATCTGAAAACCGCTTAGAGCCTTATTCTGGGCCATTATGCTATTGGGTTGATTTTAATCTTTAGAGTTAAATCGAAGTATCAGCCCACTTCTGAGCTGAAAGCTGTACCTTGCTATGGGTGCAGCCTGGCTTGAAGCTACCTTCGCACTCTGTGTTAAGTCAAGGTTACCTTAACCACAAGATATCCCTAATCGTGTCCCTATCGCCAACTTATTCCTTGTCCAACCTGTGTCGATTGAGACCCACCTCTTGCCTACTCCTATCTTTGAATTACAGCTTAACTGGGGCGTAGGCCTGAGCATCTAGTTAGGTTTGGTAACAGCTTGACTTATTTTTTACCGCATCAGTTACTTGCTACTAGGGAGACGACTAATCGTCGCTTATGGTCCGGGATAATCTGCAGATTCGAGCTGCCAACCTCAGTACGGCATGCCACATGCATAAAGAGATCCTCACTCGAGGATCTGACTTCCGATTCCGGGCCGGCCATCAGGTTCCATACTTCCTCCTGAGCCATCCTTTCTTTACCGCTTTCATATACATTGTTACCCGCGGCAAAACAATAACTTTTACTGAGACTATCAGCAAGTGCATGTGTTTTCTGTCTCATCACTTTACTTGATTGAATGCTAGAGCTTTCCCTTTCCTCGATTGGAGTGAGGCTAGGTAAGATGGTTGTCGACGATGAATGAGGAGGCAAATGAGGCTACTGCAGGAAGGGAGGTAAGGAATGAGTGAGGAGAAACAGAAAGCCTTCAGTGAGAGCGAAGATGGAAAATTCCATAGTAGGACGTACGCTTTGTTCGCTAAGGTTGCATTTTCATGACTTCAGCTGTGGGCTTACAGGCGTGTGTCCGGCGCAAGGCCTTGCTGTCCGTGGCAATGAACCCTAACTGCTCGCAAGAGGAAGCTAAGGCAGCAGTTGAGGGTTCTTGGAACTGCTGCTATAAAGACACCGCGCCATTCGACCGGATCCCTTAGAAGACCTTCCTGTCATCGCCTTATTCAGACGCAAGCACTCATATGGGGATATCCTGCGACCTGATACGTAGCTGGGGCCCTCTTGTGGAAGGACAATCAGGACAGCCTTGCAGCTTTATGGCATCTTTCCAGGCGACATCACCAGAGCAATTGGGTATCTTGGTCTCCTCAAGTTTGAACTATGCAAGTGAGCGTGCGTAGTGCATGGCTTTTATTCTCACTGAACTCAGGCGCACACTTTCTGCAAGATGTGGGCTTCATTTTTTAGACGGGAAATGGCTTGAAGATGCCATCGAAGTGGCAGTGGCATTGGTTGGTTCTGATTTGAACAACCTTTGCTACTGCTAAATTCAAGGGAGCAGCTGCCTGCTTTACTGATCCTCCTTGCTATTGGGAGGCGGGAAATCTCTAGTAACGAGCTTTGCCAGGGCTTGGTGAAAATAAACTAGTCTATCAATTACATGTTTCCAAGCTGGCACATAGGGCACAGTTATTTTTTCATCTATTCGTTTGAGCCAGCGATTCGAATTCTTTCTACAGACAGTAGACTTGAAGTTTTGGAGGTGGAAAATGCACGATTTTAATGGAAACGCAAGTTTGTAGTTCCTTGAGATTGCATTGCCAATGCTGTGCTGCTATGCTTCGTGGTCATCTTTAGGATTCCTGGCCAAGCGATTCCTGGAACTAATTGATTGGTATTTGATCGTTTTGTAGCTGTAATAATATGTGGAGCTAGCTGTAATTTCGGTTGTTGCATACTGAAACAACGCCATAGCTGTCTGCTAGAACCCACAAGTGGGCGCCAAGGCCATCCATAGCTGACTCACAGCAGCACCCCCAGCCACGAGCGAGAGCACCAGTGTCCCTGCCCAGTGTCGTCATGCCTCCGAAACTGTGGCAACAGTGAACGCAGCGCGCGTCGCAGTTCCGTTCAGCGTTAGCTGTACTGTACTGTATCTCGTAGTACAGTACGACCGATGTGCCGTACATCACGGTACTGTACTGTACTTTTCTGCATGTACAGTACTGTACTGTACCGTACGGCGGGGCAGATGAACGGCGGCACGAAACAGGGCCAGGTGCAGACCGCTCCTTTCCTCTCCGCCCCCCGGCCAGCGGCCGGGCCGGGCGGTGCCGCATGGTCATGGCCATGGATGGGCGCGCTGGCGCGTGAGGAGGGCGCCAGCGCGCCGGGGGGCGGGCCAGCCAGCGGGGCAGGGAGGGCGCCCTGCACGGACGGCCCAGATCCGCTGCGGGGGAACAGTCCTGCTCGCGTCGCGGCATGCCATGCCGCCATGGCGCTACATCCCTCCTTCGGGAATCCCTGGTGACGCCACGAACAGGTCATCCCATGCATGGGCCCATCCGCACCATGGCCATGCGGCCCATGCGGCCCATGCCATGCCATCCGGCCGCCCGCCCGGCCGCCCGCCTGGCGTGGCATCCAAGAAACATCGCGCGTCTCGCCTGTGCCTCGCCCGGACTTTATGGCGTGGGCGCTACCTCCTCCCCCCCATCCTCCCCCTTCGCCTCCGATCGCTCCGCTGCCCTCCTCTCCCTCCTCTCGCTCTCCTGCTGCTGCCGAGGCTGCTGGGGGAGGCGCCAACATCTGCGAAATGCTCAGGAAGGGCGAGAGGACGGCAATCTGAGAACCAACATGGGCGGAATGGAGGGAGGGCGCGAGGATTGCAATTTAGAGAGAGCGAAGGGTAGGGAGAGGTGAGAGGTTGGGAGAAGGTGACGAGGAGAAGGAAGGAGCCCGAGGAGTTTTAGGACGCACTGGAGGAAAAATTGTGACCGACTGCTGCCATGCTTGGTAACGGTGGAAGTATAGGGCCGGCGCTGGACTGCAACAATGGGAGATTTTGATGGCTCAGCGGAAGCGGAGAACATAGACAGCGATCATCTTGCAATAGGGAGCTCAGCTGAGGAGGATCGGCCGGTGGATGGGTCAGCAGGAGAAGAGGAAGGGCTGCTACCGGCCTCTACGTGGGCTCCCTCGGCAGTGGTGTTCAAGCATTACGTAGACATGGACGCAACTCATGCAGACTTGCTGAAGAAAGACCGTGGCAAGAACTTCCCGGTAGGATATCCGGCCATGGGATGCGCAGGCTGGTTTCGGAAAACATAACTGCATCAGTGGGGTAATCTTGACAATGGCTAGGCATCAGATGAGGCTGTATGAAGAAGACGTAGATGTGGCAGCATTTCCGGATGACTGTGTAATTTGACCGTTTCGTTAAATTATGGGTTTCTACTACGTCCAGGTTGCTTATCCCTAACTTTGCCGTCACATGGAGAATAGCGTCACGGATGAATCTCTTGGGTGGCTATGCCATTTCTAGAATGTCTGGAATGCGTCTCTTGAATAGCGGCTTCTAAAATCCGCTAATGTAGGTCATTTCCATGTCAATTTTCCGTCCTTTCGGCAGATAGATTGTCGGACGTCGTTCACATGCTGCTGAATTTTGACTCTCCGACTGTAACTTGCAACATGCCTGCATTGCCTCGCTGACCGAGGTGGTCCATGCTGAAGGGTCACGGATGCCACTATGAGTACTGTAGTCCAAATAGACCAGGCTCAAGTGTTTAGACGAGGGCATCACGCACTGGACGGGATATGTGGATTTCGTGGAATTTATTGATCATACGGGCGAGACCCTCAGTGTTATTGTGGAAATTGTTTGCTCCCATATCCAGGTTTCTCACGATTTGTGACGTTTAGGTCCAGGTTTCCAATGCACATCAGCAAGAGTAGCTTTCTTGAGCTTCTTTCATCTGAGCCTTATGGAGCTGCTGTTTCGCCTGCAATTACCGGCATATATGATGAATTTTGGGTTTGTCAGCTGGTGTTATTAGCGTATCTGTAATGCTGGCATCACATAAACACTGCATCATGCGAGCTGTCGTTTTTTGGTTCGACTGGGTCATATGCCAGGCTGATTCATGTAGGGTTTTGGTCTTCCTGTATTGTACAGCTGGTTGCCCGCCTCACTGTGCGCATAAAGGAGACTTTTAAGATTTGCAACCCTAGCTTTGTCTACTTGGAGGCCTACAATCCACGATGTCAGGTTCCCTTAACCAAGCCCTCGCTGGGATTATCAAACGAAGGTCACGACAATGTCAACTCAGACCTTATTTTATACGTCAATGCTGTGCTCGTAAACCATAAAGATAAGAGAAGGTACGTCCAAGTATACCTCTCAAGCATGCAAATTCTCTTGAGGATCTGCCTCGATTCTCTGTTATTTCATTGGAATGTCTGCATATATAGAGAGGATATTGGAGTTGTTATCGTCCAGTCTTCCGAAGCTGAATGTTTGCAGAAAATCTTGTCGAACATTCAAGCAGCGAGATGTTACTTTTGAAGAAAGTCGTTCACTCCGCATCCCTTGGTGAGCTGCAGATATGTCGTGAAGGAGATGCTGGGACAGGGTACTTTTGGGCAAGTAGTGAAATGCTGGAGAGACGATACGAATGACTTTGTAGCAGTGAAGGTTATTAAAAACCAGCCTGCATATTACCACCAGGCGCTCGTGGAAGTTGGTATAGTCGAGATGGTAAGAGTTCGCAACCTCACCGCAATTTCGGTCAGTTGCACGAACTTCCACATGCTTGCTTTGTCTTGCTTTATGGTGTAGAAAGCAACTGAAACCAGAACTCTTCTTCGTGTGAGCTGGGTACAGCTGAACACAAAGTTCGATTTGGAGGATAAGCATCACATTGTGCGACTCCAGGATTCGTTCGTTCATCAGAGCCATCTCTGCATAGTGTTTGAGCTGCTCACATACAATTTGTGAGTTGCACTCCCTATTACCTCATGAAAGTAGGCCGTGCATTTCTGCAAGCAATGCAATTTTCCACTCAGATCAAGAGTCTGGGAAGTCAAGAAGTGTACTTCATAGTATTTTTGAAGCTGATGGGGGCTGCATTTTTAAACTGACAGATTCGAGTTGATCAAGGAGAATCAATTTCGTGGGCTATCGATCAACCTTGTGCGACTTTTCACCAAGCAGGTACTGTGGCCCGAAGCATTCACTTCAGCAATACATCATGAACTATCTGCACGTGACTTTTGGGAAGTGGCAATTGGGCCAATGTTTCTCACTGCCTGCTCTCTGAGTTGCAGCTTCTTGAGTCGCTCATCGTATTGGAAGATGCGCGGGTGATTCACTGTGACTTGAAGCCCGAAAACATTCTTTTGAAAAGGTTTGTGGATTGGATTACCACTTGGATGCTGTATTCCTCTTATCGATGTTGCGCGCTTCGATGAATGAAGTTGGTAGCTTGTTCATTCAAGGTGGTCATCGGAGAAGCAGGGGGTCGTATCTTCTGTATAGTTGACTCTTTCAGCACTTACATGTGCCTGCAGTATGGAAGGCGAGATCAAACTTATCGACTTCGGCTCAGCGTGCTTGGAATCAAAAACTGTGTACTCATACATCCAGGTAAGAAAGACCTTCATTCAGAAAAATGCAGGATACAATGCCTACTTTTCGTGTTGACTTCTGCCCAGTTCGAAAGGTGGGACATGAATCTTAATGACTAGCATCTGAGACACTGCTTTTGCAAGTATGCATTCATCAGGACATGCAGATGAGACAGTAGTGTATGGAGACATCTTTGCATCCTATGAGTTAATGATTTCGACTAATATGATGGTTAGTGATCATAGCAGAAGAGCGATGTATGGTTTGTAGACCTTTAGTCACCCTAATAAACCCATTTTTCCTTTGCGTTCTCATTCTAGTGCCTTTCCCATTGTTACCTTGACACGTTAGCCTGGTTGAACTCAACTGCATATTCGCATGTTTGCTCAAAAACACTGCCGTTTTCTTACCTTTGCATTTTGTTCCACGGTCGTCTCCCTTCTTGCATATAACCTATTGTTCCAATGTTGCCAACCTTCCCCTTCCTGGACGAAAAGTGCCCAATTGCCTCTTAAGCCAGCGTCCAGACAAACCCTCGTTGCAATTATGCCCAAGTATGAAGTAGAACAATTGTCCCCTCCTCTCTCTCCCTGCAGAGCCGGTTCTACCGCTCCCCCGAGGTCCTATTGGGCCACGCGTACACCACCGCCATCGACATGTGGTCGCTCGGCTGCGTCGCAGCGGAACTCTTTTTGGGGCTGCCTCTCTTTCCGGGAGCATCTGAATACGACCTCATGCAGCGAATGACGGAGACTCTTGGGTGAGCAGGAGAGCCCCTATTGGCCGACATTGTTGGAGGAGGGAGAGCCTGTTCGATCCTTACGGGGAATCTGCTGCATGGGTGTTTTTTTTTTTTGCTCCTTTTTGGGGTGAGTTTGTTTGGGTTTTCACGAGCTGACGTGTGCATTGGCGCGTGTGTTGATGCAGGTGTCAGCCTCCTGATCATATTCTTCGGCATGCAAAACAGACAAGTCGGTTTTTCAAACGGAAGCCCACAAGTGCAGCGGTTCAGGGTGGGGAGGGAGAGTCGGTTTACACGTTATTGAGTGCGAGTGAATTTGAGGAGGTTTGTTGCCCCCTGCGCCCTGCTTCTGTCTAGTGAGCCGTTCCGTCAATCAATGCTCTTCTTTGCTAGTTTTGGCCACCGGAGCAAACACATTAACGACTCGAATGAAGGGGAAAAATTGATTTGAGAGTCATCTGTTTGGCGTTGCAGCGTGAAAAGGGGAAACCCGCGGCAGGCAAGCGTTATTTCAAACACACGGGCTTGGAAGACATCATTATTAGCTATTCTTTGAGGAAAGGCATTACTTTTGAAGAACAGGTGAAAGGTAAGGCACATTTTTATTCATATATGTCACCTATCTTTGACTTGGGAGTTCTCAGTGTGCTCTTAGCGCTGTTACATAGGCTTCTAAGTCTCGGGCTCGGCTTGAACGGAAGGTTTTCAGACTATACAACGCTGACATTTTGTTCCTAGCATATGATGTACGGTAGTATATTCTTTCTGATCTCGTCTTCTTTTGTCACTTCCATTGCTTCCACTTCTCGTGCAGAGCAAGATGCTCGTCGTGTTTTCTCCCATTTCCTGCGCGGCCTAGTGGACTTTGATCCCAATCGGAGGTGGACTCCCGCCCAGGTATGGGCACATTTTTTTTTTTTTTTTTTTCTTTCTGGGCCTGCAGAGCTGAAGGCTGTGAGCTCTGAGCAGGTTTCAAGCTTGGAGGGTTTCTAGGCAGTGTGATGGCTACATGTAACTGTTTCTGCAAACATTCGCAAGTAGTCTTTAGCAAATGGTGGCCTTCGATTGGTCCTTAGAACAGGCCCCTCTTATTCACTATTCTCGCGGAGTTGATTTTATGAATGCATCAGGCGGCCAAGCATCCCTTCATCACGGAAGAGCCATTTACAGGACACTGGTCTCCTCCCCTCGACACTTCAAAGATTGTGAGTTACATTTTTATGGAGGACCAATTATGATCTCTCTTTGATTTCGGGCTTTTACTGAAAGTTTGTAATGACCAGCACATGTGGATCGGCACAATGGATATTGCTGCTTGACTACTTCCTTTCACTGTCTTTCCGTTTTCTCGTGTGATCTTCTGTAACACCTGTCAGCAAATTAATCTTATAGTGGAGCAACGAACCGCAGTTTTTATGGACTGGTATGGAGTCATGTGAAGCGGGAGTTTCGGAGTTGGGTCTCCTCACTGTCTTCAAATGAAGTGAATGTTTGTAGATTCGTCCGTATTGGGTGGTGGATTGTATGACTCAGTTCAGAATTCTTTGCAGGCAATGACAGGGATTGCCCTGTACTTCCTTTATGCAGCCTTTACGAACTACAGTGGAGGCGGAATATAGACCCCAACAGCAGACTCAGACACCTCAGCAGCAGCAGCAACACCCTCAGCTTCTGCAGCAACAGCAATTCCATCAGCAGCAGGGGATATACAGCAGTCCTCAGTTTAACGGCGTAGCTCCATTTTCTCCCTATGGAGTGAGCTATGGCACGAGTTACGGCAGTTATGGCAGCTACGGCGAAGGTGCCGGAAGCTACGGAAGCTTCAATGCGGAAAATAGTGCAGTCTACTTCAATTACGCTACCCCTCCTACAGGAGGTAACTATAGCAACGCTATGGCTGCACATGGCCCTCTCCACATGGTGGGAGCCACTCCTCCCGATCGCAGACGCCTTGTATCCATGATGTCTGCCACTCCCCAAATGATGAATGGGCTCATTCCATCAGGTGGTGGCCCTCCCAACCATGTGGGCCATGCCCAGTTGGGAATGAGCCCTGCAGCCAATCCCTCTTTCAGACCCACCTCCCTGGGTATGAGCCCCTCTCAGTTCACCCCCCCTGGCCCACAATATCATCATGCACTTGGGGCCAGTCCGGGGCAGCAAAACTCCCCTGCTAGATATGGGGGGCCAACCTCTCCCCTTCGTGGTCCTAGTGGACCCGCTTCCGGCAATGCACCCGCTGCGCTTGCTCTTGGGAAGGCTGCTGCAGTGGGTCAATACAACAGAAGGCGAGGGAGAGGGAGTGCAGTGCATCCTATAGGGAGTAGCGGTGGAAGCGGGTCTTTGGACGGGGCAGCAATGCAATCTTGGCAACAGCAACAACAACAGCAGCAGCCCCATCTTGGGAGAATGCCCGCAGCCGGTAGTACTACCTCTCCGGGAGGGGCTGTCCCTACCGACTCAGCAACACAGGGTGCTCCGCCGGAAGGAGGAGGGGGAAGAATGGGAGACAACCACAGTCATAGTATCGTCCCTCCCGTTGCGGGTGCCCTTCAGACAGGGGGAGGTGCCTCCCAGCAGGTTAAGCTAAAGAATGGTGAGGGAGGAGGAGGAGGAGGAGGGGTCCTCGGGACGTCTTCACAGATGGTGGGAGGCTCTGCAGGAGGGTCTTCAGGGGTCTCAACTGTGCAGGCATCTGCAAGTGGGGCTTCTTCCTCTACAGGGGCGGCAGACACTCTCACAGAGGGGGTAGAGGATACTCCATCTCCTCCTGATCCCGGGGATTGGGACCCGGGTTATAGGTGAGTACAGTATTCACGCCTGCTGAAACTTGAAAGGTTTTCTGACGTTCTGTGGACTATGTGAGTTAACTGCAGGATGGGAACTGTGGGCTGCTCCTTGCAGTGATGCGTTGCTACTAGAGGAAGGAGGTGGTTTGATGCACTCTCCGGCTGAGGGAGAGGCAACTGCCAGTACTATCGATGGTGTTGTGAGATGGGAGCGGTCAGGAGGTCATGGAGGGTCTGCAGGAAGTATGGAGGGGCCGGGATATATGTTAATGACATCAGCAGCTGCTTCTCCAGGGGGCAGTCCAAATGGAGGAGGTTGGGCGAGGTGATTGACTGAAACATTCCTTCCTTAATTGAGTCTATGCGAAGGAAAACTTGCTGCGATTGGTTTAGATGGTCTTCTGGTCTTGGTTTGTCGCCTTGCACATCGCATGGAATGCTGCTTGCATCAAGAATTCGAAACGTGGATATTTTCGTTTTCTAGCAGATGTTTCTTCAACGGAGTTCATTTTCTGTCTTAAAATGACCTAGCTATTTTGTGTTGAGAGGCCATGCGAATGAAGGAAAAGTCTTGGTATAATGGACTGACTCGCTCTATGTTGCTTGCTGGTTGCAATGCATGGCATAAATGTAGCCTCGTTTAAAAGGGTTCCTTCAATTAAGGTTCGAACTGCAGATCATGTTGAAACGAAGGCATTAAGGCTCCGTTTTCTACGTATTAGATGTAATAGATTGTTAGACTTGCTATATGAGATCCTTTGTTCCCTGAGGCTATATGGGGCTTCTGTGTTCTATGGTTATCAGGAATTCTGCCCACGGAAATTCTCCTCGCAGCTATGACCCCGCCTTGGGAGGGGCCCAAAGCCGCTCTGTATCTCATCCCGCGGGAGGCAATGCTCCCTATCACAACGCGAGTCTCCGCCCCCCTTCCACTCACAACAATGGCCAACCCTTCTTGACTCCTTACCAGCCTCAGCAGCATGCCTCTCTCCTTCACCCTTCTCAGCAGCACATTCTCCAGCAGCAGCAGCAGCAGCAGCAGCAGTTTTTCCTTCAGCAGCAAGCCCACCTTCAGCAAGAGCAGCACCGTCAGATGATGCTTCTGCAGCAGCAATCCAAGGGCCAACAGACGTATTACGGTTGGCCATGGTCTGCAAACGCGGGGTTGGGCAGTCTCCCTCAGCTCGCCAGCAGCGCGGGTAGGGAGACAATGCAAATGCAGCAGCTGCCCTCCTTCAGCTCGGCCCCTTCCTCCAACAACCCCCACAGCGACTACCCCCAAGGTGGTGCCTCTAACGCTCTCGCTCGCAGTCCGGGGGGCTCGGGAGAGTCTGCCTCCGTTGTGGACGGAGCCATGGGGGGGCAGTGGGCCGCCGCCTACGCCATGTCTCCTCCCGACCAGGCCATGGCTATGGCGGAGCAGCCATGGCAGAACGCAGTGGCTGAAGGAGCCGCAGTGGGAGCTTCGCCAGACCGCCGAGGGGGGCATGGACAGAGCGGAGGTGAGTTAACCTTCAACCCCAAAGGGTTGAGGGTTAAGAGTGTTTGTAGTCTTCTATCGCAGTTGTAAGGTTTTGATGGAAGAGCTGTTCTATCTCCACCCCGTCTTTGCCTTCTTTTCACCCTATCTCTCGTTGCTATATTGTGTTTACTCTCCGCAGAATTTTTCTCTCACCTATCTCTCCCCGCTTTCTCTCCTGTGTCTCTCTCTCTCCCCTCTTTTCTTGCCTCCTGTTCACAGGCCTGAGACGATCGCTGCATGGGAGCAATTCACTTCCCGCTGGGCGCCCCCCGCCCGCTGTTCCAGGTCGCAGGGAGCACCGCCGTCTCTAGCTGCAAAGAGAGAGAGAGAGAGAGAGGGAGAGAGGAGAGAGAGAGAGAGAGAGAGGCCTCTGCAGGGTGGGAGGGATGCTCCAGGACTGCTTCATTGTGCGTTGTATGCAATGGCCGGTTTCTCAGAACCTTTACGCGGAGCATTTTCATCTGCTACGAGGTTGAGGCTACTCTTGCACCCAACGGCATTCAGAGCACACAGCATTTGAGAGAGCTGGACCAGGAATGGAGGGGCAGGCTGTGAAGAGATAGGATATAATGTCACATGGTGTCGGGCCCCTCATGCAGAAGCACTGCTCAGGCGGGGCCACGGAAGGGGTTGTTTGTCTGCCTGTAAGTGTTTAAGTGGAAGTGAAAAACTTACATACGCTATAGGAGATATGTGAACAAGCCGGAGGGCCTGCAAGAAAGGAGTGATTGAAGAGCAGACTCTTTGATGGCGAGTGTAGCTGTTAGAGAAAGCATCACCATGCCCTTGGAGGGAGTATTCGGCAGGATTATGCCATTCATTGGTATTGATCCCCACCACTTGTAGTCCCCTTCTCCCACCCTGCCGAGCTCACATGGAGGTAGCTGAGCTCTTAAGGGGGTAGCCACGACTGAAGAGGGAAGCTCAATGTTCAATGGTGTGGCAGCGCCCTGAAGGGGAGTATACATGTGCCGGTTTGGCAGGTGAGGAAATCCTTCTGCTTAGGGTTACCGCCCATTGGGTTGCCTTAACGCCTTTGTCTTTGAGCTGTTTTGGGAATCTGAGTCAGGAGGTCGGCAGAGTTAAGAGATCCTAATCTTTCCTATGCTTAAGTGGAGCGAGTAAGTGCAATTGAGGGAAGTACAGCTACCAGCGTTAATGCAATAGAGTTGTTCCTTGAATATCGCAGCATATGAACGAGCTCCTCCTACTGGCTAATAGAAGGACTGTGTTGATTTGCAGAGGAACACTTTGGGACAGGAAGGACGGTAAAGATTGTCCGCATACCAATGGCGCATGTAAAGATGGCCTGTAAGCTGATGCGCCTATAGCTTAATGACGAGAGTCTTCTGTACTTCAGAGGCAGAGCGGAACATGAGGTGGGCAATAGCATGTGCTTGGTATTACGCATATGGGACTAAGGATGCTTGCTCTTATGAAGAGGGGAGAGGAATTAGTACGAGAGAAGTCCTGCCCAGCTTTAAGCCCCTCAAGGTGGTTTGAGCTGTAGGATGACATATGTATTGAAATGTCAATTCTTCGGGCTATGAGAGCTGCATCACAAGCTTTGCAGGAGTGCTCCTCTTACAATGGCTACTTGACAATTTCCGCATGGCATGATGTGACAGCATCGTCTTGTTGCAAGTGAAAGGTGTCTGCCAATCGAAAGTCCAACTTTTATCCAACTTGAGAAATATCTAGTGAGACGTCAGGCTCGCTTAGCACGTGCTCAACCAGCACTCGCAATTTCTTTGTCCCTGTGAGATGCGGATGAGGTGACGAAGAGGTCCCTCGGGTCCCTTGTCATGTCTTAAAATGTCAACATCAATCGTTTTGCCGTTTTGTCTACATATGCGGGCAACACGAGTAGGGACCAGTGACCAGTTTTCTTTAACTGAGGGCCTTCCCCCGACTCGGTGCGTTTCCATGAATTGGAGAAACGTAGCTCGTAGCTTTGCTTTGGTGGCTCCAAGAACGCATCCGCGATTCTTAGCAAATGAATACGTGCGGGCCCTCCGCGTGAGTGTCTTACCGTTAAGCTCAAATTTGGGAGATTGGGTTTCTATGAAGCATGTGTGGAAGTGCAGCCAACCCCTTTAAAAAAAACCCAACAATGGGCACACAACTGATAGCGCACCAAGTTGTTTCGCACGTAATTTGCAAAGGAACATGAAAGAGAACAAATTGAACAGGGAACGCCAAATTTTATGAATGGCAGGGGGAAAGTACATGCAGTCCATGTCAAGGGCGGCTCATGCCTTCGACATTTCTTTTGTCCTTCGGTCCTTTGTGACCACTTCCTTGTGGGTTCCCCATGGCGCATTTGTCCATGTACATTTGACGGCATCCTCGCCATCGTGAGACCAATGCCACTTCCTTTTCTCTTGGACATTAACTTTGTAGAGTCTCGTTCCATCACAAGCTCCTCATCATGGGGCCCACGAATGCGTGTATTTGCTTCTGACTCCCACAGGGTGGCGGGGAAAAGCCCTTCTTTTCAATTGTAGCAAATGGGGGGCTTCAATCGTTAACAACCATCTGCGTAAGAAGTGCGATTTTCTGCGTGACAGGCAATGTATATCGCTGCAAATCCGGACCAGATTCGGCTGATTGTGACGTCTGATTCAGCGCCAAACGGCCGTCTCCAGTCTGTCAGTCTCTCCGCCAGTCTTCCTCGTGTGCCAACAAAAAAACAAAACAGGTGGAGAAATTGCAAACGAGTTTACTTAATTTCTCAATTCTCAATCTTATTGACAATTGAGCGTTCAACATTGAACACTCAATAAATACTCCTCAAGCCTTCGAAGAAGTTCCGCGACTCAAAGAGCCACAGAGTGTTAAAATGAGAAGAAAAGCTACGAGAGAAACTCTATCTGACGCTATCTGACGATATCTGACTATATTCCTCTAAAGATGATGATGATGATGATGGTGACCGAAATCCCCCCTTTTCCTACCTCCTGGAGATACCCAGACCGCCTTCAGACGGAGCAGGCGCTGGTGCTGCTTTCCAACATCCCTGTTTTGGGCAGGCCCGTTCCATGTGGCTGTTACCGCAATATGAGCCAAACGAACCCTAACAAAACTGTCACAGCGACACGGAACGCCACATTTTTTGAGTGGGCTGTGCGCGAAACATAACGGAACGAATCGGAACGGAACGGAGCGCATCGATCGGGTCGTTAGGGTTTATTCTTTCGCCGGATGTGGAAATGAGGGAGTTGGGCAGAGAGGGCCTAAAAGCAGGCCTTGCTCCGGCTCTGACTGCCAAGGTGAGGGCCGGGCAGGGCAGGGCAGGGCCGTGTTCTGTAGATTTTCCAATTTCATGGAATGCCCACAAAGTGAATAATGAGAATGGGAGGTGAAGGCTGAAAGGGAGAACGAAAGGAGCCCACCATTGTTAAGCGACGTTCTCATTGCAGGGAGTTGATTTGAAAACCGGTACACTGATTACAGGAGAAAGTTCAATGCTGACGGCCGATAGCAAGGATTAGCAAGGAAGGGAAACGAATCCATGCCAGAAATTCGCTAAAGCAAAGGCAGTCTATCCAGCCGGTAAGGCTCAAACATCACATGCATTGCGTAAATCTCCCATAACATCTCACGCATGGATGCCTCATTGATCTTAGCCAAGTTGAGCCAAGTCGCCCATCTGCATTGCTTTCTAAGCAGGTAGCCGTCCATCCCGACCTTGCTTATTCGCGTTGACTGTATGATGTTCAAATTAGTTCTCCCAAAAAAAATGTATTGGGAAAGGAAAGCCAAAATCTTTTTAATTTCTTTTTTTTCTCAACCTATTCGGGTTCCCGCTACACGACAGCACTCGATTGTACGGCCAACCCACTCAAGTCACCATTTTGGTACAGCCAGCTGGCGTCAGCTTCCTAGCCACGTCAGCCATAACCCGCCCAAGGACCGTATCTGTACGGCCAACCCTCTCGCGCGTGCGCGGTCACTACTTATGTACGATTCATCGTACAACCCCGTCCTGCCAAAGCCATCCATTGTTCCGCCGGCCGGCCCGCGACCGGCAGCCGGCCCTTCTTATCGCTTTCCCGATATTTCCCGTCCAACGTGGCGCGCTAAAAATCTCCGCCGCCGCACTTTTCGCCCAATCAGACGCGTCCTTTGCTGGCCTGTCCGTACCGCCACGTAGACGTGTCATGACGTGACGCCCCCCGATCCGATTTTCCCGGCCGCGCCAAAAGATAGGATTTCGCAAATGTCCATTTACGGATTCGCGGGGCCTTTTTTTGGTTATTTGTGGCAGCGCGCGGCGGATTTTTTGTCGGGCCCGGCCGGCGAATGGAGCCAAGTCGGACCAGGTTCAGTGCACTTGGAATGATTGCGCCGTACATCCCCCCTGGCCAAGTGGCCTAAAAAGGGCGGGCCCGCCCGGGCCCTGGCGGTCCCCGCACTCGATCGGCAGCTGCCACGGCCGCGCAAGTGGGCCTCTTCCTGTCACGCTTTTAGGGTTTGGAGGGAGGAAAGGAGGGAGAAAAAAGGAGAGCGAGGGGGAGGGGGAGAGGGAGTGGAGGCGGCTTCAGGGGGAGTAGTGCAAGGAGGAGGGGGAAGGACTGAAGCTTGGATACAGGGAGTCTGAAGCTCGCCATGGCTCGGGAGTCGTCTCCCACACGTGTGTTGATGGGCCCTGAGGCGTCAGAACTTGCAAGCCCGTCGCTGCTGAAGTTTGGAAGCTCCGCGCAATGGAGCACAGTCATGGGAACGGCTTTGAAGGGATGGCAGTCTTGGGAGCTTCCTGGACCTGTCTCTGTTCTTTCGTCCAAGTCCCTGCTCTGCTCTGATGGCGAAAGTGGCGGATCTGCGTGCCTGGAGTCTCTTGCGCTTTCGCATCAGGGGACGGGCGCCTCTCTGCTCTCACTGCTCGGGACGTTTCCTTCCACAGTCGAGGCGTGGACGGCGGCGACCAGCCACGCGTTTCAGTTCTTTCTGTGGGACAATTGGCTGAGAAACCATGGCAAATCTGAGGAATTCAAGGAGTTTGCGGAGTTTTTGGGCGATCTTGAAAGGTCTGCAATGCCGGCACAGAGTCTGGAAGCGACTGTTGTGGATGGGAGGAATGTCTTCCCTGTACGGCTCGACAGAAAGTATCCCGGGAAACGGCGCAGCTTTGTCGCAGCAGTTCATAGCCTGGCAGCAATCGGAGGGGAAGGGGAGTGTGGCGGCTGGTGGTTGAGGCGATACCTGCGAGAATGGCGCGTTTATGCCTCTGTAAGTGATATTTGGGCGTCGATGTTAGTGAAGGTAGAGAAAATTGAATTTTTGGCATGAAGAGTCCAGAATTTAGTTTTTCCTTTGTCCTTGCTGTCCCTCTTGTCCTGTCGTCCGATTCCAGTGCCTGCAACTGTTGATCGTGCCCAGATCTAGCAGAGGTTGTCCTTGACATGACAGGGTGCAGGGTGCTGATACGTTGACTTGTTTTACAACTGCAGAACGGATTGGAGCTTCAATCTCAGCTGATACAGCAGTGTGCCGACGGCAAAACGCCTGCGTTGGACGCCTTTCTTGAGTGCAAAGCGCTGACCTGCGGTGCTTGTAAATGGCTCCTTCTTGCTGCTCATAACAGGGGCTTGGCGCCACTGGATGAGGAAACCCATGACGCACTGCTGCCTCTGCTGGCCATGGCTTCTATGGCGCTGGCCCTGCACAACGACGTCGTCTTGTTCGCAAAGAGCCGTCAGAAAAACCTGAGCTCCCTCAACAGTGCGGTTGTATACGACCACGAACAAGCCACTCTTGTTTATAACTTAATTTTGGGTTTGTTTGTCGAGGAAAGGGCCTCCTTGCTGGACGAGGGCCGCTGGCTTTCAGGGGAGCAGAGGAGGAGGGCACAGCAGGTAGTTGAAGTGATAGAATCCAGCATGTATGGAATCCATTCTTGGCACAAAATTGTGTTACGACGGCATAACAGGGAAGTGAAGGGAACGGCATTATACGAAGAAGATTGCTTCGATTTGAGCTCGGCGCCGAGCTGGATGGCTCCGCACATTCGTGGAGCAGTGGCTAGTGTTGTCAGAAAAGTGATAGCGGCCTCCGGTCACTCGCTTAACTGCTGAAAGTGCTTGTTATAAATAGTAGTATTATCCATTGTTTTTGTGTTAAATAGTGCAGCTTTGCTTGTTATATGTTGTTTGGAGTAAAGTAGATCGCAGTTCTGTTCTGTTCTGTTTATTGGTTTATTGCTTTGTTGATTTCCTTTGCATATACAGGATAGCAAGCCGAATAAGCCAGGAATTACATGTAGTTATTCAATTCAGTAAAGCTCGTCCTGCTTTGAAGAAGCATGACCTCTTCGACTTTCCTTGAATCTGCAGGTTTCGTGAAAGATCGTTGATGATGATAAAAACTGAATGTTCATTCCTCTTCTAAACGCCTGTGTTTGATTAGACCGCGTTGTCCTCTAACGTTTTTCTCCACGCCCTGAAGTGGAGCCCTGGACTCCTGCGGTGATGGGGCACAGTCACCCTTCTTCATTCTGTGGACCCCTGAAGTCTGTATCTTGGAAAGCTTTCAATTTTCACGGGTCGGAACATTGGATCGACAATTGGAATGGTTTGCGAACCGTTGATTCGCAACCCAGCCAGCCATTGGCAATGGTACCAACCATTAGATTTAATGGTTGCCAAGTATGGGCAATGATTGACAACCATTGGCTTGGAACCATTGCTGTCAAACCAAAACACCATTGCCAATGGTTGTGACCATTGGATGTGAATGGTTTCGAGCCATTGGACATCCAACCATTGCCATTCAATGGTTGTCCAATGGTTGCCGGATCAATGGTCCGACCTGCGAAAGCTTTATCTGCGAAATACTAATTACATTGCAAGCTTTCGAGCTTCTGCTTTTTTCCTTTTTGAACTGATTGGTCCTTGCTCACGCCCATGACCATGTTTTGGCAAATGAAAGTCAGTCGATGTATGACAGCATCCACGACGGCCCTTTCTGAAGGCTCCCACGAAGGGCCGCGGCTCGGTTGGCCGCTCCGTTTGAAGGATGCATTTGAGCCGTCGGATAGTGACCACTTGCGATCGGCGCATCGCCACCACCGGTTGATATCGCGGGGGCAATCTGACGATCTCCCCTCTCCGCAGGCGCAGGCAGTCGGGAAAATTTGCCTCAAAAATTTCTATTATTTATTTTTCATGTGCATCGCGCGCATCCACACCGTCGATTGGTGCTCGCGCTGAGGACGCATCTTGTCCGTTCAAGCGGACGCATCGTGCACATCTGTCCAGTGTCCACTTCAAAAATTTGATTTGACACGGAGACGAGGGTGACTATATCGAGGTACTCGCGATGGACCAGCCGAAGGGGACATAGAAAGGCGCATTGCTCTGCGATACGACCAAACAGACGGGAAGAAGAGGGGAACCTACAAAAAAACGAAACCAAATCAAACTAAACCCCATGAAACAAAACTGAATGACGGGTGGGTAACCATTGGGGGCAAACACTCGCCCATTTAAAAGCTCACCACATCGGACAAAATGCGTATGTAGCAACTTGGGAATGGCCAATGCCTTTCAAGATTAGCTTCAAGGTTCCGACACGCAACCATATAAACCAAAGCCCCAATGGACATAAATATTCTATTCTTAATGCAAGGTTGAAATCATCAGTGTAGCTGTTACCACCCCTCTGCCAAGCAGTGATTCGTCCTCTGCGCAGGCGTGCACTTCAATGGTGCACGGCCAAATAGAGGTGCCCACGCCCATGACGTACATTTACGAAACTGAAAACGGGTTACGAAATTCGCCCTCAAATAAATCAATCGCACCTTCCTTAGGGCATCAAATAATTTTCCTGCACCGCCATTCAAACTCACTTGGCCAAGCCATTCTGTCCTCCATTCGCAAAGCCAGCAGCAACGAGTCTGCAATGACGTCACTGCGTTCAGCCTTTGCGTTTACATACGTCAGTTGCCTTTTTCAAGCATACAGCCTCCTTCACAGCTCATCCTTGACACGAGAGGCGTCCTCGTCCTCTCTAGCAAATCGAAGCTCTTTCTGCTCAGCAACTTCCTCCACTAGCGGTTCCTTCGCCAACTCGCCCTTCTTTGGCAGAGTGAACGGGATCTTGGCATTTTGTTTGAGGAACTTGGTCAGTGCCTTGAGAGTATGCCCTTCAGCGGTAATCTGTGAGAGCAAAGGAACCAGGAATCGCTGCGTTAGGCGGACCTTGCGAGGCACACGATATGTCAGCAGCTTCCTAGTGCTTGTATGAGGAGAAGACCTTGATTGGTTGTCTCTAGTTGCTGAGACTGCGCTTTCTACCACGTCATTCTACTCAAAAATTCTGCTTACCGGGTCCCCAGACTTGTTTCCAGCGGGGAAGAAGTAAAGTGTGGGGAAGCCCTCGATCTGCATTCAACACACACAGGGAACACACAAGATTATGCATAGTACGCACGTACTTTTGGTGGTGAGAAATATAGCATTTCTTGAGGATGTACAGTCAGCCTCAGTCAAAGAAAACTTGTAAATGGACGCCACAGCTGAATATAAACTAGATATAATTTAACTCCATGAGCCCATCCCTGACTTCAGTGTCAAGGCCTCAGAAGCATCAGGATCGCATCAGCATCAGCCAGCCGTGTGCCAAGGTCTGAATGAACTGACTCACAAAGTGCACAAATCCATACTATGGCAGATGCGACAGCACTCGAAGGATGGTGGCTCTAAATTTCAAGTTGGAGCTTTTCTTCGTCAAGTCAGACCAACAGCAAACACGTGCGCTACAGCCACTGCTCAATCAAATCAAGTGCAGAAAAGGTTTGCGGTTTGAAGAACTCCTTTGCACCCACCTTCACTCTCTGATGCTCATTAGTTGTTCCATCCATTTTCGCGATCACAACACTATCAATTATGCTGAAGCGCTTCCCCAGCTTCTCATACACAGGAGCCAGCTTTTTGCAGTGACTACACCACGGTGCATACACCTGTCACGCCAAAGCTCTCTGTCAGAGACACACCCATCAATTGGCCAATCCAGGTCCAACAAGCTTCTTAGTAACACTAATTCACGAATTAGTCTCGCTTAATGGCTGCAAAGCCCTTGCATCACTTAAACCTCAGCACAGTCATTAACTCCATACAAGATATCTACGTCTACACCTTTGCTTAATTGTTCTCTGGATGTTGAGTACTCGGTGCCCCCAGACTTTGTGGGAGAACCTATCTCTGAAAGAAGGTTTGCCTTTATTAAAAGATGACCCGTGAGCAAACACTTAGCACATACAGCAGACCCTGGAGAAAAGTAAGAATTTCTGACGAAACGCCAAAAATTGAATGACTGAAACACGCAGAGTTACTCTAAGATCGCCTCGCATATGTGTGATGACAATTGATGACATGATGACATGATGACAATTGCAATTTATATTTTCTCAGCAAATTGATATTTATTTTTATCTCAGTGGATTCTCCATGGAAAGGCTTAGACGTCCAAGTGAAACAAGAAAATCCATAAAATAAAAGACAGGGTTTCCGAATGAAAATGTTCAAGAACAAAGGTGCCAGGAAAAAGCATCGTTTCACATTGCTTACTGCCTTTTATCAAAATGTTCTTAGAGTGTTCAAATGTTCTCCCCACCATATGATCCTGTGTGAGTAGACCTTGCCTTGGTCACAACAAAAGTTATGACAATGTTCGGCTATTTTTGCAATTTTTTTAGAACCAGTAACTTCCAGTGGTGCAGAAAGAAGAGATTCAGGGCAGTACCTCAAGAAGAACATCTCTCGAGTCGTCGAGAACAATTGCATCAAAGGTTGTTCCCACGACAATCTTTACATTACCATCATTCTGTTCAGGAACCCAAGATCCCGCATACATCAGTTTAAGATTAGACCTACCCTGCCATCGTAGTCAACATCATGACGCTCTTCAAGACGCGAGGGGCTGACTCGCAAATGCCACAAGGTGCAATTCTCTTTCCTGGCAAGAGAACCAGAAATAGAATTCTTGCCATATTGATGCAGAAACCACAGCTTGCAACAGGCTTGGAGCTAGTAAGCTAGTGTTGTTGACTAACATTGTTAAAAAACAATCTCTACAAAACAGGGCAAACACCAGAAAGTAAAAGTTTCCCCCCGCCTGATCAGCACGATGGTACTGCCCGCCCATGAGGCTCAGAGTTCAATAATCTTAAGTGGACTATATGCACGATGATGCATGATTTCCTTGTGCCATCACTCACCTTCTCAGGAACAGGTTCGGATTTGAGATAGGGCTTCAAGGTGCCCTCTACGAAACCCTTTGCAAAAGCCTGCCACAAAAGAACAACATTGGTCGTCATAAACAAGCTGCCAACAAATTGCAAACTAGTGTGTAGCCCAGCATAAAGCGCCTAGCATGTACACTTATCGCGAAACAGAACATTCTCGCTTTGGGCCAATATTTCACTTTCTTGAAACCCGTCACCCCTGTAGTCACCTTGATGTTTTCCTCGGTATAGGGAGGGTCCATCTTGAACTTGGCTGAGTCATTCTCCGATTCATAAGCCATAATCTGCGAATTGAGGACCACCACATCTCCCAGGCTGGATATTAGCATTGGCGAGTGACCGCCAACGACCGCTCAACTCTGACTTCATGAAGTGAGCACCTAAAATTGCATTTTACGTTTGTCTCAGTCCAATATAACTGCTTATAGCAATGCCTAGCAAAGCATACGCTATCGGAGACCTCAGGCCCATACGAATACGAAAGATAATTGCATAAATCACCCGAGCACCCCAACACGGCCCTTATGGCGGGTTTATATGCCTCCAGAAAAAAGAAAAGTAGCAACGATTTAAGATCACTGGGTAATCTCCAGCTTATGCTTACACCAGGAGTGCTCTCGTCCATGCCAAAGAAATCCAAGACTGACTTCGAGTCTTTCGAGTTGCTCGAATTAATGTGCACAAAGATGATCTGCTTGAGTACCAACGCGTTGTGGTCAGTACAAGGTAAAAAAAAATAGCCAGCAGCAACAAGATCTGTTCTCAAATCCTGCAGCCAAGTGACAAGTGACAGAAGCTGCATGCACAATCTTACTTTGAAATTCAAACTAGTCTACTCCAGTTTTAGCTGCTACTTACTCCTTTGAAATCTAGCGCAGCTGCTCGATATCCAGGAAGAATGGTATGATAGTCCTTTACATTAGCAAACAGCAGCAACTGCAGTTCACCACCCAACAGATTCACAGTGAGCACGCATGCCTCGGTATTCCCCTTCAACTATGACTTGAGAGGAAAAACTAAGCTGCTTAGATACAATACATGGCTAAGCAGGCAAGCAGCAAGCTCTTGCCTCTCACACCGGACTCAGTCAAGACAGCACTCCGTCCATAACAAGTCACAAGGCCTATAGTAAGCTTAGGTTTCTTCATCTCCAGCACCATCCAACTGCACAAAAGGTCTTCTTCAAAAACAAAACTTCGTATTTAGGGAAGAACCAAGTCTACTTATTCACAGGTAGCTCTGATGTATGGCAAAACCCACTTGTACGCTGCCGTGGATTATTGAGCATATTGAGATTCACTTGGTTGATGTTGAACTCTTTTTCTTTCACTAGTGACAAGAGGAACAGTAGTGCTAGAGAATCACTGACAAAATGCCAGTTGTGGCGTGGTGAAGATTGCCTTGGTGGAAAAACCAAATTTAGTTTTAAGCGATGTATTCCAAACTCTCATTCTCGTCCCTGACCAGTGCTCGCTATAACTAAGGAAGTTTTTGGAAAAAGCATCCATGCCTGCACCACCTTGTTGCACATGTTGGCTTCCACCTCCACAAGAGCTTTTACCCAGGGGCTAAGGACGAGTTGTGAAGCTGTGACCTCTGGCATCAAAGGTAAGCACCAACCTGCCTCTTCGATCCCTCACTGCCAAATATCTGTGCCGACGTCTCATCGCTGAACGTGATGACCAGAGGAAGCTTATTTGATTTAAAGAACTTAGAGAGATCCTCTGCGATAAAACTTCCCTCTGCGTATGCATTCAAGATTCACGAAGTAAAGAGGTTATTCCCTTAAAAAATAATCAAAAGGTGCAAAGAGCCCATTTTTTTGTTGCAAAAAATCATAAAATCTTCATAAACTTTTACTTGTAATACGACTTCAATGTTTCTGAAGGAGGTCGGCGCTGACTCTTGCTTTTCACCACACATTACTGCCTAGCAAGTTGCACCTTCATCCTAGAAAATAGTGATATGCTGTAAGAGCTACATACATGGCAGACAAGATGTTGTTTCAGTAAAAAAAATATCCTTCAAGGTGCCCACCTACTGCAGACAGTTAGCATGGATTTTTTAGTCATTCCCGGTCAGTAGGCACTTCTCAGCAACTATTTTTTAGGGCTTTTAGGGTTTTAAGGGTTTTTAGGGTTTTCAGGGTTTTAGGGTTTTTGTTACATGCGCAAGTGTGGCAACAAAAGCGAAATCCTGAAAGAATAAGAAAATGTATGAATGAGTCGATCCAAGCTTGAGTTACCCACAACACATCATGTAAATGCCAGAAAGTGTGCTAGTGGGGAAATGGTCATCGACTTGCATACCAAATTTAACGAACTTCTCATCCTCCTTCTTAATCACAGCAATAGCGGGCGACTTGCCGGTGTCTAGACCAAAGAGTGCAGCAATGGCGGCATCAGTAGTCTGAACAAAGTAGACATTGTCATCTTGGGCTGCTGCAGATTGGTACTCTTCATATTCTGGCCCCTGCAACCTCCTCCCTTCTTCAAGCGTCAGCCTTGTAAGCAGAAAAACCCACGATGCTGCAGCTACCACAGGATGGAACATAGAATACATAGCACTGCCCAAAAGACAGAGAAATCAAGAAATCAATCAACAGAAGTGGTAACAAGAACATCGCTTTCAAGTTCCAGCTGTTAACGTTTGGAAATGTCTTCAACCAAAATTAATCCAGGTCTTCGAGGACTGGATTCACCTCAAACTTACTGAAGTAGCCAATGCCAATGACAGCTTTCTCGGCAAGAACTACCTCCGCCAGCTTCTTGTCAGTGAGTGAATTAACAGGTGGCCCAACCTTTTTTCGAATCCACGCCACGATATCGTCACTGTGAATCACGCGAAACAGGAGGCAGCACATGCTTCAAAAATAGGAATAGTTTGTTCAATAGGCTTGCGATGAATGCCATCAAGACCAATCAGTACACGGCTTAGCCGCGTAATGATCCAAGGTCGTCAACACCAATGACTGATCCTCGTTTAATAAAATCGTTCCACCAGCCTCAAATGCGGGCAGCAAGAATGACACACAGCGCAAGAGACATGCCCGTGATCACTTCGATAATCTGAAAAGGTTTTGGCTTTCAGCTTTTTGTCTCTCTATGCCTCTGCTTTGGTGCATGGACGAAGCGCTTAACAGACCTGGTTCTTCCTCCAGAATACTGTATCGTAGCACCTTTATAGAAAAGGAAGATTGTTGGATAACCCTCCACTCCATATTTCTCAGCCATGTCCGTTTCACGAGTGCCGTCAATTTTTGCAAGCGTCACATTTTCAGATTTGAGCGTAGTAGCAGCCTTTTTGTACTCTGGCTCTAAGGATTTGCAGTGTCCACACCACGGAGCATAGAACTCGACCAGAATCGGGTCAGGTGACTCAATGGCAGCCACAAGACGCGCAGTATTGAACGACAGCACATCGCTGCCAGGCTCATCTACAGGCTCCTTCGCTTCCGGTTCATCCTCTTCATCGTCATATTGCTCGTCCCCGTCATCCATGCCCCCATCCTCCTCATCATAGGCGCTGCCCTGTCCGTCTTCCGGCTCATCAATCTCTCCTTCGTCGTCTTCAAGCGCGTCGGCGTCGTCCTCCCCGTCGTAGTCCTCCGCCTGCGCCTGCTGCAGCAGCGCCAGAGGCTGCAGCAGCAGCAGCGCCGCCAGAAGGAGCGCCAGCGGCTGCCTCACTCGCGCCATGCCTTCCCCTTCTGCTCCTCCTGCTCCTGCTCCTGCTCCTGGTCCTTCCCCTGCTGCTGCAAGATACCGAGAGATTCAGGGATGGGGATGCTCTACTTATACTAGGATTTGGACGGGCAGCGAAAAAAAATCATCAGGCGCTTGAACCGTACATACGGGTACGGACGTCATGCTGAAAGCTTCGTGCACCGACAAGCGACGGCGCCTTCGTCAATTTTTGCAAACGACCGCCAACGTGTCCACCCCGTAGAAAATAGACACCTGGCACTAAGAATGCTCCCATTGGCTCCACATAACCCGCCCGCGCTGGCTGGCGCCTTCCGGCCCCGCCGGCCGGCCCGCTCAAGTAACCGCGACTCCGCCCTGCGCGGCCGTACGCTGCCACTCTCGCACACTCGCGGTCCGTACGGTCTGTAGGGAGTAAACCGTACTGTACATGTTCCCAAAGGCGCAGGGGGACATGTGACGGGGAGGGACCCGAGGCTCCATGCGCGCGCCGGCGGTGGAACTGGACGGAGCGCATGGAGCTGTAAACCCTGTTGGAGAGAGCAGAGAGCAAGCGCAAGTGCAGGAGAGAGGGAGGGAGTGTGGGAGGGAGCGAGAGAGACAGGAGGCGGAAAGGTGAAGGGGTGCGGAGGTTGGCGCAGCAATGCAGTTCCTGCGAGGACTGTGCGATGACATGCTGGTGCTGAAGAGCATATGGCTCCCTTCTATCACCGGGGACACGCACAAGGAGCGTCTCGACTCCTTCTACGGCCCGCAGGCGCAGGCTTGTGCGTTGCGTGTGGCTTACTACTGGATTGTAGCTTGGAGTCGTGCATTTTGGTTGATCTTTTATATTTTTAATGATATGGTGAATTCATGTTTGCAGCATGTATCCATGTGTGTGTGGTGACGCTCGTTACTCGTGCTGGCTTTTTTGTCCTTCATAGTAATTTGTAAAAACTTGTCTGACTTCAAACTGGATACGTAGAGTTTCTTCCATGATTGAGCGTTATTTTAGAGCTTACACATTTCTGCCAGGCCTCATTCCAGAATATGAAGCAATGTAGGGCCTCGTGCCAGGTCCTTGAGGGAACATAATCTGGTAAGTCAATTAAATGGCCATGAATGATAAAAAAAAAAAAAAAAAAGCATTTTCAGCTTATAAGCATCGGCAATTTATTGCCACCGAGCAATATCCAAAGTATCGATCTTGGAATTCGAACTGGCTATATGGGAATTTGTGTTGAGGTTTGTCAATTTCTCTAGGCTGACACCTTCATGTCTCCAAAAAATTGAACAGCCATGGTTATGAACTTTAAAGAAGGAAGGGGAGGAAGAGAAGCGCCGGTCAAGGATGGTGTGAGTATCTTTAAGTAGCAATGTTTTTGCCCTGTTTTCCTGGTGCAGATGATCGCTTCAGGGCCAATTTTCTCCATGGCCGCCGTCCACTGCTTCAGGCGTGTGCAGCACAAGTCCAGGCAATGGAGGATCAGTCAGGACTTGTATGGGTCGACCTAGGAGGGGGCACTGGTGAAAACATTGACATGATGGGCGACTACATGGACCTCTCTAAATTTGATAAGATTTACATGGTGGACTTGTGCGGACCCCTCTGTGAGGTTGCCAAGCAGAAAGCCACAGAGAAGGGGTGGAGCAATGTGGAAATCATAGAGGGAGACGTTTGTGACTTTGTGCCAACAGGAGGACGGGCAAAGCTGGTTACATTCTCCTACTCCCTCTCCAGTGAGTTGTCGTTGTTCATTCCTCGTTTGCTGCCTTTTCTGTCGCTGAATCTATGTGCAGGAGCGTATGTTGTGGTCAACTGTAAGCTTTCGTGTGTACCATTATTTGGAGTGAGCAGAGCCAGTCTATATTTCTTTTGGAAAGAGCCTTCAAGAGAAACACGTTGTGACCACGCTAACGGGGCAGGGTATGGAGCAGGTTCAGAATGACTTATATTCCAGCTTTCGTGTACTTGTTTGCTTTTCTGAAGTTGCTGTTGCAGATGTGCTTCGCAGTCCATCAACGAGGCAGTATTGTTTTGATAAGGCTTGTCATGCATCAGTCTGCTGTTCAAGATGAGCATCCGTCTTGGACCACTTTTCAGACAGTCTGTAAGGGAAAAGACAAGGATGTGCAAATGTCATGTGCAGTGATTCCGCCTTTTATGGATGCCATTGACAAGGCAATCTCATACCTTGACAGCCGCCAGGGAATATTCGGCATTGCTGATTTCTATGTGTCAAGGAAGTATGACTTGCCTCCGCGCCAGCACAGCTATCTGACCAGGTGGTTTTGGCGAGCTATTTTTGACCTTGATGGGATTGACCTTGGACCAGAACGAAGAATGTATCTCGAACATCGTCTTCAAAGAGGTGATCGTTTTTGGTAACCTGCTTACGATTTATCATATTTGGAGCCAATCTTTTCATTCGGGTGCTATGGGAATGCAAAGGAAGCGCTATGATCTTCTGCCGGTTTAGTAGAGCCAGGGCCAGAACTCATTCACTCACCAGCTGAGACTTTTAGTAATCTGATACTGTATTGTACAGGCATCATATAGTTGAGGCGTATTAATTTGCGCTTGTTTGCTTGGAAAGAATTCCAATTTTACTGAGGCACACCTGCACTATCTTGGAGTTCTAACTGGGGACCAACTTGAGGAGCGTTCTGCAGTGAAGGAGATAAACAGCAGAGGCTCTATACCGTACGTTCCGCTATTGAAGGCCCCTTTCTATGTCTGGCTTGGACGCCATATACCGCCTCAGTAGCTGCCCTGTGGTCTGCATCTGCTTCAACAGCCCTCAAGCTCCTGGCGTTCACCCTCTGCGCTGCCTTCAAGGGAAACTCAAGCGAAACATGCTTGGCTCCCAGTCTGCTCTTAAACACGTTGCCCTTATTCAGTTTGCCATGAGGCAGGGAATCTCGAAGGCTCAGTTTTCCCTAACCTCGGGGCACGTTGGAACGCTGAGCTCTTGTCATCAGCTGCAAGCAAAGGAGGTTCACTCGTCATGTGGTGCTCCTGAAGGTAAACAAGAATGTCTTCCCGGACGAGACCATGAACTGGCAACTGAAGGCACCTATGTCTCCTGACCTGGGAGGTCCGCTTTCCTTGTCACTCCGTAATGTGATCAGTTATTAATTACGAGCTCTACAACATGGAGATCTGGATCATGGCGACACATGGCATTGACCAACTGCTCAATCCTTTTTTTTGTTAGTGAGAACACCGCTCCGCTTGAGTTAAAAACTATGTGCAGATTTGTATTTTTTTGCTTTTCCAGATTTATGCTACAAGCAGGTCACTTTCCATGCATGGTGTGCGATTGACATCAGTACAAATTAATGGCAAGTTTGGAACATGGGTTCACTATTCTTTGTGCATAGGGAGCCTAAACGATGCAATGCAACAGAACGGAATGACTCTAAACGTTCAACCTCGTAGGCAAAGCAGCCCACACACCTCTCACATAGGCTCTTCCAAAGCGTGCAGCCTACAAGAGACGCCAAAAGGAGATTCTAATCGTGTCATTTCCTTCAGAATATCAAAAGGTTGTGATAAAAACTGTGAGCACTTAATGGGTCAAAATCTATTGCCTCAATGGGAAGGCGATGTCATCTTTCCAGCAGACGGATTTCCGCCATGCCTTCGCGGCGAGTTGGGCTGTACCACGCTACCAGCTTCACCGCCCCTAACTTCCCCAAAGCACAGTCTAGGCCATACGTGGTTTCTAAGGAGTGTGGGCCATGAGAGAGCCTGAGGGGGTCCAGAGCAAACCGCGCGTCAAATCGGGCCCGGACCGGTCCCAACAGCTGCAGCACATGTAGGAGAAAAAAACAGGCTCCAGCCTTTTAGGGGTAGTGGATCACAACATTCTTCAATCAGCAACAGCCCTCTGCCACCTTCAACCCTCTTTGGCAACCCCTGCCTATCCTATTCACCTAGTGCACCAAAAAAACCAAGAACACCGAATGCTTCGGCCACGGCTTGTGAGCAGCAGTAAGAGTTGAGTCCAATCAATAATTGGTATAGCAGATAACTTTCTTGGGACAAGGCCAGGGCGCTTTCATGGCATCCATACACATTCTACCTTTTGCAGAGACACGAGCAATGAAATGATGTTCGTGAAAAAGGCAGTTTGCATGATATGGACTCGTAAACTTGGAGCAGCCTTTCCCCTCTCGCACCACTCACCTGCTGCTGGGCCGTTACAGCAACAGTAGGGAAGCCCCTCTCATCAAAATTGTCATTCGTCTCCCTGTCTCCATTGGCTGCACTTGATGCTTGGCTTGTAGCGGTGGCAAATGCAGATGCTGCTCCACAATCCAATCGCAAGCTGACAGCTGTGTGATCAAGAACCAGCCTTTCAAACTTCCCCACTTGGACTGTCATTCCGGTCGATGCAAACAAATCTGCTGAAAGATTTTTTGGCTTCCTTCCATCGTCAGCACTCCTGCCCTCGCTGCTTTGAGTGATGGTTGAAGCTGATCCGGAGGACAAAGCATGTAGATTTGCATTTAAGAGACCCCCTGCAACCTCACAGAAATGAACCACCGAGTAAGGCTCCTGCCCCCGCTAAAGTTTCCACTATTGATGGATAACTCGTTCATTCTTTTGCCTCCAAAACTACAATGCTCCAAAAGCAATCTGTTCAATTGGATGCTACACATGTGTAACCGCATCCACCAATGAGCCTACAGCAACATGGAGCTATGGGAACCAAGCCAACTGAGTCCTAGGAGCCTTCTGAAAGTTGGACAGTAGAAACGCATTCTGAGACATCTTGAGTTTTACAATCATTGAAACGCATTGTACAGCACTCATCAGTGAATAGCGAACCCACAGGAAACATCCATCCCTTCCTATATCCAGCATTGCTACCATACAAATGGCTTCATCACCAAAAGCAGAGTAAAAACAAAAAAATCCAAACTCACGAGCATGACAGTCATTTGCTCACCCAATAGGCCAAACACAGTAACACGTGGTCGAGCTGAAAGAACATTATGTGCACGGCTTGTCATTTGTATCGGCGGAGCTTTCCAGAGTGCCATCTCCTTCTCCACGGTGATGGCCGCCTGAGCCCTAGTGCCTGGCTGAGCGCCGGCAGGGACTGCCTTCACCACTGTGCCCTGCTCACAGCGCTGTAGACCACGCTTCCAGCAACTTTTAGTCACATCTTTACTTGAACTCTCACCTTACTGAACCTAGATATGATTTGCTTGAAAAGAGAAAGGCCTCTATGGCAGCTTGGTTGTTGTCACTCACTCCGTAGCACTCTTCAACGGCTTTCTTGAAGTATTACTTTGACTCGGGTTTGAAGATTGTTTCCTTTTGTGTTACGTTCCATTCATGAACGCATGCAATGTCTTTCCGCTTTGTGGTAATTGCACACTTTAGCGTTCCAAGTACTAGACTCGTAAATAGGAAGTAAACAGCCTTGACCAACAAGAGCAGCTGAATTTATGACATTCTTTCCTCCTCACACTCTTAACCCCAGTGGGCCAAGAAGTTATGCCCAAGAAGAAATCCCAGCTTTCGAGCAAGTGGACGTTACCAATGGAGAGCCCGAAATACGATGCATACCAACACGATAGCGCAAGCCACCACGAGCTCCCCGACTGGAGAGGTCAAGAGATAGGGTTTGGGGCACGTCCCAGTAACATGCCATGCGATCCACACAACATTCGTGCCAAGCTGCTTCCAACGTCATGTCATGTTTCTGCAACTGCAGTTTACAGGCAGCGAGAACAAGATCAGGTCAGGTTCCTCCTTACAAGTTCGTGAAAAAAAAACAACGGACAATCCTCCATTGGTACTTTAGTCATTTGAAATCGCGGTTTCAGAAGCACGCCACTAGTATACATACTTGAAAATGGGTCAGTGATCCAGATAGACATAGCCAGAAATTGTTACTGACTTACTTAACAAGCACGTCATCTGAAAGTCCCTGCTCGCAATTTTCTGTTGCCTTTCAGCAGTGGAACGGCTCAAATTTTCCAAAGCCAGCCTCTTGTACTAACCTTGTGACGAAGAGTGACTCGTCCATGCCATGGCAATCTGCTACTTTTCTCCCCATTACTGCATCCTCCTGTTAGGCCGACCAGGGAGCTTAGCTCTGAGCTGGCAGTTAAAGATGTCTGAGGGCCCAGCAGAAAGCGTCCTTTGCCACATAGTGCATACAGTGAGGGGTCTCGTAATCTCTTAGCCCAATTAAAATGGCCCAAATTTAACAATTTTGATCCATCACGACCATCTTCTTGGTCTTGCTGATGTACAGGCGCATTAGAACCTCTCCCTCCAAAAGCCTGTCCATTACCTCGGGCCCACAAGCGTTGAGCCCGGACCCGTCCAGTCAAAGTAGCCCACCTGCGAACAAGTCAGCCAGGAAACTGCATAAACACAATAGTCGCACTGTGGTAAAAACACAAGAACTGCAACAACGTAGTACATCGTGACTGACTCCGGATGTTCTGCGTCAGAAAAGCCTTGTCTTAAAAATCTCTTATCCACAAACTTATCCGACATTTTGCAAGAAAGTGCTTGCTAGGAAGTTCGACACAACCAAAATAGTTTTTGAGTGATAAAGAATTTACTGAATTGGCACAAAATCAAGCACATCGTTTTAAGGGGCTCCAATTCAAAACCATCAGCATTGTTGCACTTTCAGTTGTCACCCTAGGTTCTGTAAATCATTAAGGAATTAAAGACCATTACCTTAACAAATGCAAAAAGAAACAAAGTACATGATAACAAAAGGTCTGCTTCGGAGTGTCTTGGACCTCACCAGTCACGTCCTCCTGCACTTGCCAAAACTCGATCGAGCACCCATCCTCCTCCATCATCACTGTCGACAGCATACGAAGGAGTGCATGGCACTGCCACATGTGAATAAACAGCCCTCACAGCATCCCGTCAGCTCGAAAAAAACGACGAATGTGTTGAGCTGGCCTGCTCAGGAAGCCGGTGCTGCAGTGGAAAACAAACTGTGGATAATGTGACTCCAAAGCGGAGTTGCTTGATTTCCCTAAGGTGCAATGTACCCCAATGGAAACTGGACAGTCAACCAGGAACATCTTAGCTTTAGCCCTCTCCTTATAGTTATGATAACGATGATAATTGAGCCATGACTTGAAAGAACACCTACACAGTGAATCAAGACAAGAAAAGACAGCCATGATCATAAGATTAAAACAAGGATATGGAAAGGGGACTTGCGGAAAATGACACATGAGCGCCTTCAGGACTGCAAAACCTATAATGCACTTGAGCCACAGCTCTATAACTTCGTAAGAACTTTATTTCTCATGATGGTTGCCACAGATAATAAGGGGAAACAAAAAAAAGACCTGCGAGGAGCCGCTGCAGAAGGAGAAGCTGCTGGGGACGGCTGAGCCTGGAAGATTGCTGGCTGCCGAGTGGAGGAGGCTCATTGGGCAAAGCTCTCACAACGGCCTCCAGTGACCTAGTGGACTCCACCTCCTGGTTCCAGAACTGTGCGCCTAATATCTCCTTCATGGAAATCATTTATGGAAGAAAGGGACTGCAGCCAGTGTCTCTGAACTAGTTGCAGCCACGACATTGCTCCAAAAAGGCTTCAGCACGCTCCTGATGTGTTAGCGGAGGCGAGTGCAGAAGCCATAGCTGCTGCATTGACGCCATTGATGATAAGCAAAGACGAGAAGGAAGGTGCCCGCGAGGCCGGCAGCCACAACTTGTTCCTCCTCCTCTGTGGTCGCTTTAACTTTGAAGTTTGAAGGCGGTGTGAGCTCCGCGTGAGACCGCGCTCTAATCTGCCGTTCGCTTTCACTCTCCTATCAGAGACTCATCGCAGGGCACTTCTTACTGCTGTCTGGCCTGGAACAAGAGCTTTTGCATGGAAGAAACCAAGCCTTACTGCCATACGCTTTCTGTGTTTTGGACGACAGGCTGCTAACGAAGAGGCTATGAGGGAGGAATTTTAGTTTCCTCCGTTGGAGTCATGGCTAGCAGCGGGAGTCTCTCTCGTTCCACTGCTGTTGCTGGAGTCACCCTTGCGTCTGTGGTGGCCATTGCTGGCACGTATTATTACTGGCTCCTCATCAAACCTCGTCGTATTGCTTCAACTGCTTGGCGAGGCTGGACGCTATCCTCAAAAAGAGATCTGCAAATTTACACTGCGGACAGCTGGCGAGGCAGGCTTGCTCGGATAGTCTACGCACCCTTCATTGATGCTGTAAGTCGTATTACCTGATAGGACGTTCTCAGAAAGAATGCTGGCGGTCCTACAAAGGAAAGTAAGATCCTCTTTCTAGAGAGGCAGAAAAAAATGCAGTAGCCATTGAGGATTTGTACCTATTTCAGCAAACAGGTTCAATGCCAGAAACTTTCAGCTTTAGTGCGTGCGTACGAAAATTTGCTTACACGAACTGCCACTTCCAGGCTCTAACCTGCATGATCATGTTCAAAATCTATAGCTGCACTGGTAAATTGCATTGTCAATACTGCTAATGTTTAGTTGATTGCGAAACCTCTCATTGGTTGTCAACTGACGGAGATGACTACATCAAGGCTCTTTCTGTATGTGAATCTGTGTACTTGTTTAGCAACGTGAAGACTTCAATTTTGTCCTCGGCATCCCTCCCATTTGTCAGAGAATCTTGAGGAATCTAACACTACTTTGACATAAACCAAGATTGGCATCTGCAACGTTGTCTTTATTCTCTCTGCTTTTAGGATGGTCCTATGTTTCCCCCTTTTTCTTGGATTTAGATGATACTTTCCTGTCCTGCCACTTACAAGCCAGCTGGAATGTGTGAATTTTTCGCATTTATGAACGAGGTGTGGTGGTTGTATTGCAGGTAAAGGTGACGAATGAGGAAATCTCTTTCTTGAATGCTTTGCCCAGATTGAGCTACCTATCTTCATTAGTTGAAGTCGACCTCTCGGGAAACGGTTTCGACGTATTCCCGGACGCATTGTTGAAGCTGAAGTTCATCAGGAAATTGAGTCTTTCACGGAACAAGATCAAAAGGTTTTGTATTGTATCCAAACTTCCACCTTGTACTCATCTCAGTTTAGATGTATGAGTTGGAGTATCGCGATCAAACTTTTTGAAGGTGTGTCTTCGTTGTTTTGAGCCAGTGGGAAATAAAGTTGTGTTTGAAGCGTATAAGGCCTCATATTGGGCATGTTGGCCAATTGCGTGCAGCCTGCCAGGTGATATTATGATGTTGGAGTTCCTCGAAGACTTAGATGTTGGACGAAACCTTTTGGAGTCAGTGCCCAGCGAAATCGGGAGCTTGACAAGGCTGCGTTTCCTTAATCTGATGTCCAATAACTTGTCAGAAATACCCGATGAGATTGGCCAGCTCACGGCATTGTACCGTTTGGGGTTGAAGAGCAACAAGCTCGGGTGAGGTCAGGTCTCTACCCGCTCAAGCTCGTGGTCCTCTATACTTAACCAGGCGTACAGTGAGGCGGCCACAGTATCACAGGATGAATTTGGACCTGACCAGCAGATTGCATTTGGACTAAAAAAAAAATCTGTGTACTGTGTCTCCTATGTCCTGGCCATGCACGTCGCATGTTGCAATGAGATCGTAATGCGTGAATTCAATTCGCATCGTGTGGATTTTTGGTTATCCTTCGGTAGTTGTGCCCTTGCACCGAAGGAATAGCTCAAGGAGTCATGGGGGAAATGGCAAGGCGGGAAACAGGACTTTACCGGATTCCATGGGGAACATGGTGGGCTTGGTGGAGCTATTTCTTACTGACAACAAGCTCACAGCCCTTCCTGCAGGATTTGGAAAGTTGACCAACCTTTTCAAATTGCAGGTTAGCTTATCTACCATATACTGATGTGCAGCTTGTAGGGTATTTGTACTCCCGCTCACCTCGTTTTAGCTCATGTTTATCAGGAATGGCTTCATCCTTTTCAAAAGCGAAATTTTCATGACCTTCCCTTGGGCTCTGAACTGAATGCAGGCTTCATTTAACAGCCTGGAATCACTGCCTCCTGAGATGGGAAACCTTCCCAACATAGAGCTGTTCCGTGTCGCTGTCAACAGCTTGCAGGCAGTCCCTGAATCTTTTCGGAACTTGGATAAGCTTTCATGGTTTTCTTTGGCTGGCAATCCCGCTTGTCCTCTACCGCCTCCTGCTCTTCCGCACATACGCCACATCAGCATTACGGAGCTGGAACTCGGCAGAAAGCTGGGAGATGGTGCCTCGGGTATGCTCAAGATTTGCTCTAACTTTTGTTTTCAGCGATATTCTTCCGCAATAGAAAATGTTGACGTCTTTGTGGTGAACCTTTCAAAACTGTTAGCTCGCCTACAACCTACGAGAAACTCCCCATTATTTGACGAGTATCGGGATTATTAAGGTTACGGAACAGCGGTGGGTCATGGGCTGCTCTATAACAGTAGCTTTTGAATTTCTGTTTGCATTAGAGGCCATGTCTTGATGCCCAAGGTATAGGCTGGGCTTGCACTTGCAGGAGACGTGTTTTGCGCCAAGTGGGGTAAAAAAGAAGTGGCCTTCAAACAGTTTAAAGCTGAGACCAGCCCCGATGGGCACTCGCGTGATGAGATGGACATAAGCTGTGCATTGGCCCATCCAGGACTCATCAAAGTGCTCGCAGTGGTAGATGAACCAAAGGGCCTCGTGATGGAGCTCGTCCCAGGGAGGTGAGCCTGAGAAGCAGCTTAGGGGGAGGCCGAGCAAGTACCAAGAGAGTTGTTCTCGTATTCTTAATGAAAATGGGTCAAACATAAGCAGCATTTTATCGGCATTTTCACCTTTGTGTCGACTCTTGCGGTTTCCTTGTTCCGACGTTGTTTGTTTTCATTTGAACAGGGCGATGGCGGAGAAGCCGAACTTCGACTCTCTCCTGAGATGTCGGTGGACTAAGGGGGTTTCCTTCGAGCGGCGATTCGTGATACAAGTTGCTTCACAAGTGGCAGGGGCGTTGGCCCACATGCACTCTATGGGTATCTGCCACGGGGATGTCTACGCCCACAATGTTGTGGCAGATGATGATGGCAACGCAGTGCTTTGTGACTACGGTAAAGCTTTCATCACCTCCCTGTTCATCATTGTTTCCTGTTGGATATTTGCTTGAATTAGTGTGCCCTCTCGTTATCCTGGGCTGTTGGCTGAGGGCTCCGTACATGCCTGCATTGATGGGAATAAAGCCAGCGCAGGGCAGTATTGAAAAAAAAAATTAGGGAAAATTGCAGGAATACTACAGTTTTCTGCAGTCTTCATAATTGCATACAGGTCAATTAATTGCATCTATGTCTGGACGCGCACAGGAGCTTCCTTTTGCTATTCGTTGAATACAAAAGCGCCTTTTGAAGCTCAGGAGGTTCGAGCTTTTGGACTCTTCCTTAACGACATGGTCAACCGACTAAGCCCTGCAAAGTCAGTTAAGGACACCCAGGTGGGATTTGAGCTCAATGGTTTGGCAACTGGCTGCACGAAAACCTCCGCCAAGCACAGACCCATGTTCGAGGAAGTCTCTCGGGTGCTCGACTCAATCAGACAAGACTTGGCGTGAAGCAGCGGGAGAGGTGGGAGTCCTCTCGAAGAACGCTTGCAGGAAGGAGCTTGTATCTCTCCCAATTTCTGTCCGCTTAATCTGCTGTGTTGTTTTACGGCAAAGGCTTCATGAACTTCTTAACTCAGTCAGGCCCTTCTGAATCTATTTTGTAACTGGGGAGGTAGAAAGACTGAATCATTTCGTTTCCTGTGTTTGTGTTGCCAAAGTTTACAGGACGGAAACAGTCATAGCTTGTAGCCATAGCTCGTTTAAGGCACCTGATGCCACTGCACTTGGGAGGAATGCATTCTTCGTACAGGTTAGCGAGTCTCACTCTTTTGTCGGTAACCGCAAAAGCAGCGACTGAATAGCATCAAGCGTAGCGATCAAAACTGGTGCCTCACACTGAATCAATTAATCATTACTATCGATTTAAGATGTTGTTATTTATTTGACCTAATGAGAAATCTCGCTTGCCTGTGTTCACATTGTAACGGGTCCTAAAGAAGCGTATTAAGTCTTCACATGTCATCAACTATCGATATGATCTTGCAAATCAGCCGCTAGGGTACAGTAGAATCTCCACAATATCATTGTTGATAAGGAGAATCCTTCATAAGTCATTCCCATTCCGGAGAGAGTCGAGGAAGTGATTGGAAGGTGGAGGATTTTCATAGATGTTTTTCAGCATTACCAAGAACTTCAGCTCCTTGAAACGCCCGTTACATTATTTTGCTGTACAATGCATTGGCTCCTTTATGCTCCCTGTATGAACGCTCATCCAACTAGCTACAGTGACGTTATCTGCAGCTTCCAGCGTTACACAGCCCTATATGTGCTCTCTATACGGTATCCTCAAAATGTACAGTATGGGACAAACCTCCAATTGTTTCTCTCTCGCTCTCCCCTCCCCCCGCCCTCCCTCTCTCTCTCTCTCTCTCCCTCTTTCGGGCACACATACATCCATGGCGGCCCCTCCCGTGCTCGCCCGCCAGCACTCATCAGCTGCCGCCAGTGCACTCACTGCCCCGCTACCACCTCCTTCGCTTTCCTTATCACATTCTCCACCGTGAAGCCGTACGCTTCAAACACTGCCAGGTACGGCCCGCTTGCTCCGAATCGGTTGACGGCGAGGGTCTGGCCCTTGGGCCCAATCCACTCTCTCCAGCCCTGGCAGGGAAGCCGCGGAATGAACGAGGTCAGCGGGTCAAACTTCGTCCAAACTGTGCTTGTATCGTGTATGACCTTCATGTTTTCCATTACGTCCATTCCCAACATACTCTTCTAAAATAGAGTCGACCGTCAATTTTTGTGTCTGTCTCCTTTAGCACCGTTTAGATAGATAGCAAAATCAAAGAGGGTCTTTTAGCTAAGCCCCATCCCAACGTCCGAATGTCAATTGCAAAGCGGGTTTGGTGAGAACTGTTTCGCTGCAATGACGAGCCATCTCAGTAGTAGTAGTAGTAGTAGTAGTAGTAGTAGTAGTAGTAGTAGTAGTAGTAGTAGTAGTATCTTAGTATCTCATCTCAGTAGCGATGTATGTACCTGAGGCGAGCCCGCCTCCACACTGAGTCTGGCGGTGACAGAAGGCGGCAGGACCGTCTCGCGGTAGCGCTCATCTTGCTCTTCAAAGAGCTCCCAACTGACGAGGGACACCACTCGCACTCTGCGCCCACGTCACGAGAGATTCCCACATAGACTGTCAGTGCGCCTTACTTAACATTCTTGTTGTCGATGACGAAAAGTTCCACGACAAGTAGCGTCATTTGCATGATAATGATGTGGATGATAATACGCAGTTGCTCCATCCTGTTAGATGCATCCAGAGCTCCTGGCAACTACTTATGACTAAAGTCACCAGAAGGCAGTCAAGAACAGCGAGAAAAGACGACTTGCAGAGTGCATGGAGAATTAGTACAACTCACTTCATGCCCTCGTCACGCAGCTGCTGCGCTGCCTTTTGGCACAGCACCAGTTCTGCGCCTGTACTGATCAGAATAAGCTCTGGGAGGTTGCCTTCTCCGGAATTGTCAGTTAGAATGTAGCCTCCTTTCAGAGTGCCCTCAATAGAAGACCCCTCCAGCTGCGCGTCAAGCTTCTGCCGTGAGAGAGCGAGTAAAGTTGGGCCGTTGTTTCTGCGAATGGCGGCGATGTATGCTCCCGATACTTCGTTTCCATCGCCGGGCCGCAACACATTCAGGTTCGGGATGGCTCGCAAGGAGGCCAAATGCTCCACTGGCTGGAAAACCACAATGATAAGATCGTTAAGATGGCAGAGAATTGATGATTTCGAGGAGACTAACACTTGAAAGGAAGGGAAAGCAATTGCATGATGCCTTCTCCAATGGGATTTGGTCTTCTCCAAAGTCTTTCTCTGACTATTTGTTGTAAGCTCTTCTTTGCTTTCTCCTAGTTATCACATGCACCTGGTGGGTAGGCCCATCCTCTCCAAGGCCGATGGAGTCATGAGTGGTGATCCATAGAACTGTCGCGTGTGACAGAGCGGAGAGACGGACAGCAGCACGCATGTAGTCCGTAAACACAAGGAACGTCGCGGCAAACGGGATCAAGCCGCTGTTATGTAAAGCAATTCCGTTACTGTTTGACACACAAAAAAAAGGGCCGTTAATTGGTACACCATCCAATTGCAAGTGATCACACGTTCTAAGCAATATCGTCTTAATACCTGACCTAAGCCTCCTGCAGCAGGACGTGTTGAAGGCGAAAGATGAACTTCCCATTCACGAAATTTGCATAATAGTCAGGAGATGTCTGAGACGATGTGAGTTTCGGAACATGCCTTATGGCCCCCATCCCATGCTCCCTAACCCCATAGCGGATGTTCCTCCCAGAGGGAGAGTTCCTTTGGAAGTCGGCCACTCCCTCAAGGTACACTTTGTTAGAGGAGGCGAGGTCGGCGCTCCCTCCCACAAGGCCGGGGAGGACCCCCCCCAGTGCGTTCAGAGCTGCCTCCGAATAGCCCCTCGTCGCATCCGCCTTGTCTTCTGCACTCCATCTCTGCATTGAAACGAAGGGGCACATGAAACACAAGGGAGTATGGAACGTAAGAGAGTTACAAGCTGTGCAAGTTTGAGGGCTTTTGTAAAGGCGAGGTGAAGCAGGAAGTGGGTGCGTGGTCGAGAGGTGCATGGAGGTGGGTCGTACAGGCAGTGCATCTTCCCAGTTGGGAGGGAGTTCCTTCGCAAGACACTTGTGAAACTCCCGCGCTTCTTCCGGATACTTCCTCTCATACTCTTCGAGCGTTTCCTTCCATTCTCGTTCTGCGACCTCTCCTCTCTCAACCTGCTGTCGCATTTCTCTGCACAGTGTGTGTACAAACTTATCAGAGTCTGAAGAATAAACATTCGCACTTCTCTTTTTGATATAAAAATTGAAGATTTGTGAAATTATTCAGTCGAATCCCTATCTCTACGCTACAAATGCTGCGAGGGAGTGAGGGAGAGGGAGAAGGGAAAAGTTTCAATCACTTGTACACGTCTTCCGGTACATAGAAGGGCTCTTTGTGCTTCCAATCGAGGTGCTCCCGAATGCGCTGACCCTCCTCCTCCCCAAAGGCTCCATGGTGGGCTTTGTGAGTTCCCTGCTTGCTCGGGGACCCATAGCCAATTGTGGTTTCCACCTGCAACCGAGGGCAGATGGGAATTCATATCAGCACCACACTTGCTACAAAAGCAGAGACCCCCCCCCCTTCTACTCCCACTATTGTATCCACAACCGAATCTAAACATTGTACTTGCAAACCCTTTCCACAAAAGCTAAACTCAAGCACTGGCTAACCGTGATAAGAGACGGCCTATCTGTCTCCGCCTTTGCCGCCGTAATGGCTTTTCTGATAACCTCCGGGTTGCCGTACTCTTCAATCCCCACACTCTGCACGTGCCATCCGAGGGCCCTATAGCGCGCTGCCACGTCCTCACTGATGGCCAACGCAGTCGCCCCATCGATGGTGTTCTTGTTGTCATCGTAAAACGCGATGAGTTTCCCGAGCCCCCAATGCCCCGCGAGGGACCCCGCCTCGTTGGTCACACCCTCCATTACGCACCCGTCGCCCATGATCACATATCTGCGCAGCGAAGGGGGAGGGAGGGAGGG
>CM074807.1:1537492-1684913 GCA_037447605.1 Zygnema circumcarinatum
CCCTCCCTCCCCCTCTCTCTCAGCCCACCCCCCCCCCTGCATACCTCCGAAGGCGCAGGAGGTTGGGCGCGCAGCGGGGATGGCTACGCGCACAACCTCCTGGCCCGTCTCGGGGTCCATCTGCCGCACCGTCCCGCTCTCGCCGATGGCCACCCACAGCTTGCCGCCCGCGTCCATGGCCATGCCGTCAGGGAGACCTGCACACCGGAACACATCGCTTGTCTGAAGTTTCCGCTTCCAGTTTGCGTGTTGGCAGGTGGAAAGATTACGGAGATGTGATCAGGAGCCTGCGCCATGCGGCCGCTTTTCTTCCTGGAGGGGAAATCTCTCGGGTCATGAGAGTATGTACAAAGGATGGCAGCACAGTGTTTGACTGTGTCAAGAAAGGTTCACTTTTTAGTCAGCTGACTAACCAAAGTCGGCATCTGGGAAGTCTACTCAAGCTGACATCGTTTGCACCTTTTTCAACCTCCTTTCCCGTCTTCTCTATCTCCTCACACTCCGGAAATCGCACCACTGTCCGCCGATTGCTGATTTCCCCAGTTGCCTCCGAATAGTCAAAGCAGTCCACCGTCTGGTCGTATGCAAGAGGTGGAAATTTTCCGTCAGATGATCTGCTGCACGCAACAGACTGCAGCCATGTCCAAGAAACGACCTAAACTGAAGGAGAAATCTTGAACACGCCCCACTTAATACTAGTCTGCGCGTAGTCACCAAAGATAAACATGAAATATTCAGATGTCAAACGGGTGTAAGCTCACGTAGAGGCACGAGTCGATGTAGAAAAATTTAGAGCGATCAGACGACCAGGCCAGCCCGTTTGAGACGATGCAATTGGATAGCACCTCCTTCAAAGCAGACGCCCCGGGTTCAAGCACATACAAACGGCCCCTTGGGGCAGCTGGGTTTGGCCACTCCTTGCCATTCATGCTGCCCACCCAAAATCTCCCTGCAGGATCGACCTTCCCATCGTTGAACCTGTTCAAGAGGCACAGTGAGGGAACTACTGTAAATGATTGGAAGTGGACGCGGTAAGTGATGAACAGCGCGAACGCAGAGGAACAGAATCCGGATCCGGCAGGTCGTGATTAGTTTTGCAGCACAGATCCATGAATTACACGGTATAAAACAGATAATGTGAAAGATTAAACTATCTTGAAAATATCTGGTATACAATGTGGTGAAGAAGAGATACCGACTGCGTGATACATATCACACATCCTAGTAATAAACAGAGTCTGACCTGTTGTGAGAGTTTTCAATGAGCTCTATATGTTTCTGAATAGTTGCTCCAACCTGAATTGAGGGCCTCCATGTTCATCAGGCAGTGAGGCCACCTCCTGACCAGCCTTCCACATCTCTGACATAAGCACTTCTGACTCCACGTGCACTATAGGAGCCTGTAATCGCATAAAAGGACATGATTTAGCAGGTACATCGGAGAGAAAGAAAAAAAGAGAGCAGCATTACGTACAGGAGCCTTGCAAAAGTCGACAGACGAGGCCAAAGAGACGTACATTATGATACGTCTAATTATCCATGCATTAACATCACTTATATATTTTAACCTATTCACCAATATTGAGCCGACTTTGTAAGTAGTGAAAACGATATGATGAACCGCGGGAGTCATAAGGTCAAACATTGCTCCACCGAGCTCTGAAACCATGGTGTCAGAAGCACCTGCATGGCTGCGAGGAGTCCTCCCCTTGCTCGCGGCACAATGCAGCCCACCTCCTGCGGAGCGTCGAGCTTCCTGTGTGCTCCCGACAGCGAGTCGTACCAGAAGATCTTCATCCCATTTGTATCCGCGAAGTACACGCTCCCTGATGCATCGCACACGGGGGACTCCCCGCATGCCGTCCTCGCGTCCAGCACCATTCTGGACGCCGCCATGGCCCCTCCTCGCTCCCTCCCTCCCTCCCTCCCTCCCTCCCTCCCTCCCTCCCTCCCCCTCGTGCTCCGCCCGCCGCAGAGCTTCCCAGGGAAACGGCGACGCCAAAAGAGGGGAGTCGTATGCACGACCCCTGCCACGTGGCACGCTCTTGGCGTGTCCTCTGTCGGTGATGCCACGTGTCTTTCTTCGATTGGGCTTATTTTGTCGGTGGAAGTGGGCTGCGAAAGCGACGTCTCTCACTGTGCCACGTGTCGACGTGGCGAGTTGGAACGGAACGGAAAACGGAGAACGGAGAGGGCCGCGGTGGATGGGACAATGGCCATGAGCGGTGGTCGCAATGCGACTTGTACTGCATGAAGAACCACGAGCTCTGGCAACTGCCTGCTCGCGGGGAGAGGGAGGGAGGGAGGGAGGGAGGGAGGGAGGGAGGGAGGGATGGCATCATGCCATCATCGCACCATGCCCTCATGCCCTCATGCTGGTTTTGGAGTTAGATTGCATTATATCTGTGAGAAGGAATGTTGGTAGTTAATAGTACGAGTTGTGAGGTTTTGCCTTCATGCACTGTCACATGCATGGATAAATGTTGCACTTCCAGACCTTATGATCTCTCCTGTAGAAGGTTTATTACTAATTGAAGTGACAATCAACATCCTGCAAGCTTTTGGAGCTTTTGTGGAACATGCTTCATTCAGGAGAAGCGCCAACAGAGGTTCTGAGTCTGGCGCTCTACCTGAGATTCTTGGGCATTATGATTCTGTGCAATGTGCAAGCAAAACAGTAAGTAGTCCCAAACCATGGTCTTGAAGCCTTGTTCCTGGACCAAACTGTCGCCGGCTAACGCTGCCTTCCATAATCTGTACAAATATCTATCGCGGATGAGCGTGAATCCCTCCTCAGATTTGTTTGGGAAATCTTGTCTGAACCTCTGTGAAGCCGCCAACTGTCATGTATGAAGGTCGAGGTACTTCGCCAGATGGGCGTATTTGTGATAAAGAAAATGCTTGCTTCCATTTCCCAGGCCCTGCAGGGGAGTGGACAACCCTAGTCGCCATATCTGTCTATTCCTTGGTTGATGCACTGAGTAATGGTCGAAACTACCCACTGTATAATGTCGTTAACTAGCCGTTATGATACAACATGGGGTGAGGTGTACATACAAAGGTGCCTTGCCATGATTGAAGTCGGGAAACCTGTGATACCCTCACTTCGCCTGTTGAGAGGGATTGTGATGCTGGATCAAGAGGAGCCAATGTTTCAGGCGAGTTTTTTTGGGGTGCAGACAAAATCTCTTAGGGCTAACATTCGGACGTTCAAACCCCATTAAAACACGCATTTACTAGTGTTTGTTCTGCATGTGTTCTTGTTATTTTTAGATTGAGTGTCAGGCGTATTTTGAACTTTGGTGTGATCAACCTCAATTGAAGTCCAGGCATTCCAGACAGCATGCCAATTATCCAGTGTTTCGTTGTTTTGAGTCAACTTGTATGTCAGTCAAACAAAAACCTCGACTTCAGTAACACCCATGAAAGTCACTTCGGTTTATCAAAGTGTACTGTTATTAGCACCATTTTGCGACCATGTAGACAGTGAATCAATCGACAGAGGAACCAACGGCAAAGAAAAGCAAAATGAACTCGCTGCGATTTTTTCTGGCAGACGTTTCACGCCTGCAATCCGAACCCTACATTGGTGACCGATGCTTCATATAAGCTTACAAATATGCTGATTTGTTCAAGGAAATCTGGTTAAGGCTCGGCACTTACATATGAACCTCACTGATTCACGCGACTCTAGCTTCCAAAGTGTTGAATAGCCTCCGCTTGAATGACTGATTCTCATGTGAAGCAAGGCGACAAAATTTTGAGCTGGAAGCGGCAAAGAAGACCGCTAACCCGCATAAGGAACAGCAAACGAGGGGCCCTTGACTCCCGGAATTAAGCACCGGAAGAGTCCCCCCGCATTAGGAGAGGCATTTCCTGCAACAGGAGGAGGAAGGGGCTCCAGTCAGAGCTGGGAAAGGAGGGGGGGTGGGGTCCATGAAAGAGTGCCCGAAAGGTGATACTTCGGAAACCAAAGGACGTGTGAGTCAAACAAAGAATGCCGGGTCTGCTTGAAGAATCTGGAATGTGGAAAAGCTACACAATACTCAAAACAGGAGAAATTGAAGCTAAAACAGGTAAACACATTGAAATTAAATAATCGTTGAACTCACAGAAAAAGCACAGTACAAAGCATTTTCTCTCTGACTCAATGGAAGGCGCACCCCCCCTCACTTGGTGAGAACTTGTATAAAATGTAAATGCAACTCACCTTTCTCTTCACGAGTTGTCACATATAGCTCGGATAAGTCCTTCCCTGTACACACAAGAGTCGCCACCAAATCACTCCCTCGTGAGTCGATCGCTTTGAGTATCGAAAAGAAAGGAGATAGTTAAAGCGAGAACAGCTGTACTACACAGGGGACAGAACTCCAACCTCCGGAGTGTCATTGTGGCCCAAATGCTAGAAAAGAGTGACTAACCTTAAAGCACGACTGTATCAAGAAAGAAGTTGACATTGCAAGAAGTACAATGTCAAACAGTGCATGGACTCTTCATATTTGATGGAAGTAAACCTGAGAGAGTCAACCATTGACAAAGCTGAGGCAGCACAAGTACATGAAGAGTTTTGAATTCCACCCTTTACATCAACCAGACCTCATCACCATCTTCATTTCTGCTCACCTCCAAAAGCGCATGATGTCGGCCGCTGCACAGGGAGGGCAACCCGCATCAGTTCAACGCCAGTTTCAGGATCAAACTGCCGCACGGAACCGGTCTCTCCAACGACCACCCACAGTTTACCGCTTGCATCTATGGCCATGCCGTCAGGAGGGCCTGCAAAGAGTTCGACCAAATCATCCCTCTCCACCTCAGGAAACAGCAACACGAGGGTGCTGGGACAAGCTTTTGAGAGCATTGCGGCTAGTGTTGTTTGTTAGCTTTGCTAGTTATGGCTTCAACTTGCAGTGTGAACTACTTTGATTTCAAATGGTCCATTAAAGAATCAGAGAAGGTCCTAAAAGTAGGGTATAACCCCCCAAAACAAAGCACAAACTTGTGCACAAATTTCTTTCTTATATAAGAAAATAATTCCTTCAGCATTGTTATGTCGAAAAAGAAATTATTTCTCTGAAATTGCAGAATGTTGCTTTGTGGTTGTGTCATTACAAGGTGAGGCTTGCAGTCCTACCTGGCTCCGTCTCCGACACTTTTACTGCTGTTCTCCGATTGGATATTTCTCCTGTCGCATTGTCATAGTCAAACGCATCGACTGTCTGGCCCAGGCCATGCTCGCGATTAAGCTCAGTGATGACAGGCTTCAAATGTAGATCCATTTTATGTGGGTACACCCGCCGATCAAGGACCTTTTTGAAGGTTTCAGACGCATACATACCCTGTAGAATGAGTCGATCCAGAACATGGTGGCGTTGTCCGAGGACCAAGCCAAACCATTTGAAAGTTTCGTTGGAAACACTTTTTCTTGCAGCTTTGGCGAGTCTCCAGAGTGTGGATCAAGGATGTACAAACGGCCTGGAGGAGCCGCAGGATCTCGCCACGTGGAGATCATCGTGCCTACCCAAAATCGCCCCGCTGGATCGCACTTTCCGTCATTGAACCTGCCAAGGCAGGGGCATTGAACTTTACTTTCCCTCTCCTTGGTGAATAAAAGAGTAATCAGGGTCAGACTAGTTTATAGAAGGTGCGCCATTCAAAGTTTTGCAGTAATCATCAAGCCGTAGGCAGCTATAACTGCAACAACCATAGCCCAAGTTAAAAAAAAAAAAACAAAGCAACTACCTGATCTAAAGAAAGGAACATGTCATACATGCATTTATTTATTTGCCAGGTTAGAGATCAGACAAGAAGTTAACAGACTACTTCCCACAGAAAGCTGAATACGACATGCGCACTTGGTGCTTAAGGACCCTTTCTAATTTCAATATCCGTCAGAAGACAAGAGGAAGAACTGCCAAAAAACCAGAAGCATTGTGGAGAACAAATACAAGATAACTTAAACTGAAGGAACCTTATCCAAACATACCTGAAATCAGGCCCCCCATGGCCATCCGGTATAGCCGCAATCGCATCCCCTATAACATTGGCTGTCATATCAATCTCCACTATCGGTTCCTGAAATTGAATAGTCCAGACAATGCGGTTCTGACTTACGCAAAACAAAAGGATAGAAATATTCCGACTGCTGTTGACTCTTTAGGATGCTGCTATGATATCGTTCGATTGGAAGGTCACACTGCTTCAATGCGCTACTGCTCCCAGTCCTGACGTCTGTCATGAGCTAAGTGCATTCTCTCATTTCTTCAGCAGCACAACCCACAAGTGTGTGCCTTCCCTGTCACCGCACAGTACCAACAGCATTAAGAAACCAACAAATAACGCAAACATTTCAAAGAAAGCCTCTTGCAGCTAGCGTACATCGCATTCAGATGTTTGCAGGCTTGTTCTACCATTCCATAACTCTCACCTCCATTGCTCCCAGAAGGCCTCCCTTGGCCCTTGGGACAATGCAGCCCACCGCTTGCGGAGTGGACACAAACGCATGAGAGCGGTTAACGGAGTCGAACCGATGAACGGCCTTTCCACTGATATCCGCAAAGTACACAGCACCTGATTCATCGCAGAAAGGAGACTCTCCGAGTATAGCCTTGCAGTCCAACGCCAGCTCAACGGCAGCCATGGCGGCTGGAGAGTCCTCCGCGCCTCTCCCTCCCCCTCCCCCTCCCCCTCCCCGGTTCCCTCTCCCTCCCTCTCCTGCTCCTCCCTCTTCTGGTAGGACGCCATGGCCGCTAGACTCGACCCAAGCGTTTCCATGCGTGGTTGTGGTTAAGCGTTGTTTGTTTCGTCGCCGTTACGGTTGAGGGTCGAACTGCGAAACATGGAACTGCTGAAGGGCAGCTTCGCCTTTGTTCGAGCAGAGGGAGTGCGGGAGGGAGTAGGGACCACGGCAGACATAATAATTGATAAAAAATAAAAAATTGAATTAATATGAAGTTCTTATTATTCGTAAAGAAGAATGATGAGGATTTGTTTATTCGTCACTGGTTGAGCATTCGATCAATTCAATGGAGGTCCAACGGCTCGGCTCCATTGTGTGACATTAAAAATATTGGGGTATCCGCGCGTTTGAATGTGGCTGTCTGAACAATGGAAACAAACTGAGACAAGGCCCAAATGTTTAACTGGAAAGAATTCCAAGCCTCTGAATCTCATATTCAATCTAATTGAATTAATTTGAGAAAAGAACTAAATGCCCAAAGACGTGTTCAAATGTCAAAACAAGGTGTTAGATTTTCACATCTATGTGAGGAAGGCAGACTGCAACAGGGGGTTGGTTCTCCATGCCGGGGTGTTCCCTACCAGAACTTCAATCCTGCCAGAGCTGCTTTCAAGTCTAATTCTACATGACTTAACTCTATGACTCTCCTACACCCTCTCAAAGCCAACATCAGCAGCTGCTCCTGCTTCATCCTGCTAGCAACCACCGCGCGCCATCAGCTGTGGAGGGAAGCTACAAAAATATTGGACTAAGCATAAACAAAACACGTTCCAGCACGGAACCGCATCTAAGTCTGCTGTACATCGAGCAGAATAAGCCAACTATTTGCCCGCAACAAGGCCACCCTCATGTTCAAACTCCTCCGTAGCCTCTTGCAGCCAGTTGCCCTCAGCCACGTGCTGGCAGGCAGGCAGACTCGCCTACCTTTATTTCCTCCTCCTCCATCTTCAGGCTCGCAAATGGCCTTCCTAGCTGCGCCGATGGCACGTGGAGGGCAGAGAGAGGCTTAGGGCAGGTTCAACATTGGCCACACAAAAATCAAAGTCGTGATACGCCCTGAGAGTACCTATAGGCGGCCTGCCCCTAACGAGATGCGGCGTCCATTCAGGGCAGGGCAGGGGGGCGGCATTCTAAAAGATTCGGCTGCTTTCTCGGCTATTGCGCTGCAACGGCAGCTGTCTGAAGTTGCAGAGGACGTCCGCAGCCTTCCAAGGTCCTCTGTGAAAGTGTGGGAACACTCAACACTTGGTTCGCTCCGTCAGGCAGACAGCACCATTCCAGATAGAAATAACGAGTTGTGTGTTTCTCAAAAGCGTAGTTGTCGGTTTGATTGTAAAACCTGCGGGGTTTCCAGAGGCTGCCATCAGCTTCTTACCTTTTCAACAGCTGCCTAAAAAACCCAGAAGAGCTCACATAAGATGCAAAGCTCCACTGGACATGATGCAGCAAAAGGAAAAAAGCAACGAGGGATTCACCTGCAAAAAGCATTCTTTGCGTCCGCAAAGTGCAGCACTCTTGTACTCTTGAGCCCTCCTAGGATTTCACGCACTTCCACATCTGTCGCATTTGATGGCAGCATCACTTGCGAGTGAAGGGCACCTTCTCCAGTGCCGTCAGAGGGGTTCTTAATCCCAACAGTCAGCCTGAGGACTCCACACACGTCAAAAGCACATCAGCAAAGTAAACTACTGTGAGACCTACCGAGCTATCACGATAACGAGTGCCGGTTTCAACTTGCTCCGTGGCTTAAGAGCTGAGATAACTACCACGGCAATAGACCCACAACAATAGCACCACCCAGTCCGTCCTCCCTCCCTGATGGACAAATCGTTCCAGGAAGCAAACCATTCCAGTAATCTCCACTTACCGAGAATTCAGAATTTCCGGAGAAACGCGAGGGTTTTCCAAAAATGTGCTCTGACGCCAACGAATGCTTCTTGCATCACGCCCCCAAAAGTAAGGATTGATGAAGTGGTCAATTGGGCAGACGAAGGGAGGATCAACATCTCCTCCCGGTGCTCTACAGGGCGGCGTTAACTTGTCCCACCACCTGCAGTGAAATGCAGACTCACCTTCAGGCCTGCTTGCCCGTATTCAACTCGGCTTCGGCATCCGCAGGGAGCTATACGGTCTGAATTGAGATTGTGAGGAGAAAATTCGAAAGCACTGAACCAAAAGAAACTCGGGAGGAAGGGCGGGAAGAGTCGCACCTGTCGCAGAAGCAGGTGACTTTGGGCAAAATGAGGTAGCGGTCCAAAATGTCAGCTATAGCATAAGCGTTTTGAAGAGCCTCCTGTATTTCACTTGCAAGCAGCTGTCACAAGTTGGCTACAACTGTTTGCTTTCGCAACCCAAAACAACACGCAAGTCTACTTCTTACGTTGCTGCTTTAAAGAAGTTCACCACCGACTAGTTGGTCATTGAAGAACCTTCAAAAGGGCAAAGCAAGTGAGACATACTATCTGCATTTCTGGACGCTCAACTACCAACTTTCAGCATGCACGCTCCTTTCAGAAGGGGCTTGATTTCTCTACATTGAAATCGCTGACTGATTTAATTCGAATTACTTTCAGTTCCTTTGCTAGCCAATTGGTGCGCACGTACATGGTAGTATGCAAAGGCAGCCTTGTGTCGCTCGATTCCTTCCGGTATCCCGTACACCCATTCTGGAGTCTTCACATCAAACGAAACAAAATTGCCACTTGTGTAGAACCTGCAGCCATGATCAAATTATGACACGACACTGCATTTCAGCTGCCTGCCTTGCCATTATCACGAAGAGAGAGCCGAAAAGGAAGCCGTAATTTCAAGTTCGTCTAGCTTCTATTTTCCATCTCAAGATGTGTATTATCCGGCAGCTGCAGAGTCTATAGTTCCTGGAAGCATAACCTACTCGTCCGGATCAAGAAGCCAAAGTCCGTGCTCCCGGAATCTGGCAGTCTTGCCATCTCCATAATAAAACTGAAACGTGTTGTGCACTACATATGGTTGGAGGCCAAGCTTCTGCGGAATACGTTGGACAAAGTACATATGACCGTTACAGAACTCCGCGGGAGGAAGGACCCCGAGACGAATAGTGAAGTTGAAGGTCCAAAAGATGCGGTTGTGGCGTGGCCGGCCATCCGCATGCTTGACTACCTGAATGAACCCCCAACAGCAATAGACAAATTTTATTACTTCGGGAATTTTGCATACAAATTAAAACTTCACGCACACTAGATGACTTCCCAGAATGCCAAGAAAATTATCGACCGTCTAGCTTCTTATCCTGAGAAGAGTAAAGGCAATAACTTTTCCGGATGCTAACTTTGCCTCTAAGTGGAAGTGCAACAATGTGATGGTGGCTCAAAGCACAATGCAGCAGGGCACGTATGTACTGTCCATGTGCTTGCCTGGATAGGGAACATTTTGATCCGCATGAGCTGATTCAGAGCATGCTGATCACCCCAAACCAAAGGCCAATCTCGACTTTTCCCTCGTGTTCTGCGCCGCGGCAGATAATGCTGCAGGTCAGTAGAAAGCCGTAGCCCTCCTATACCTGACAGGTCTCTACTTCACAAATCATTTGAATTTCAGGAAACAGCGACCTACAAGGTACTCTGAAGAGCTTTTACAATCTTTTTGCCGGTAAGCCACGCAAGAGCTCAGACTGTAAGCAGATGACATACGAAGGCGAGTTGCAACCCACCGCATAACATCGTGCCATTCGATGCAAAAAGTTAATGTTTCGGGAGTCGCTCGCAGGTAAAGGACGCCCGTGTTGAATGCATGCTCGTAAACGTTCCCAAATATCTCTTTTGCACGATCTGTGGCGAAACGAAACCAGCCCTGAACATCTTGATTCACTTTGACGGTTGGGTCTGCCTGCATGCTGCACATGTGATATTGAGCAGGGAGTGAAATCATTGGCTCGCCAAGCAGTGGCACTTTTGCTCTGCATACCTGCATGCTGATAAAAATCCACTTGCTTCTCCAGGGACTCACCTTGCAATATCGTTACTATGTGAGACAGAATCTGTCGTCACAAGAAGGTCTGTCGCACCCATTTCTCCGTGTACGCTTGTGATGTTCACTGGATTTCTGAGCCACGCCACATCCGTGTCACTCATGAGCACGTCCCACCCTAATTCTACTATGCTAAGAATAAAAGCTGTCTTCAGAGTTCCCATATGCTTGAAGGCCTCCGGATCCCTCCGGAAATCCTCCTGCTTAACTTTGCTGCTCAGCAAAATGCTCGAGACACCCATCTCTGCCGCCACCTGCACGCCACATCCACATGCTCTCAGATTCCTCCCAAAATGTCTCACTCTTGTCAAAGGCGGCCGGGAAGGGATGATACTATTCTTCACTGCAAACCGACATGGACGCACACTCCGCCATAGTTTGTTCGACCTCTCCCCTTGCAACAAACAAACCCGCACTGTAAATTAGGTTTCTTCGCAAAAACGCACCTGATGCACTTCCGGATTTAAGGAGGCTACGAGAACATTGGTCATGTTGGCGCGGAGCACGTGCTTAATCCAGTTGAAAAGCATCTCTTTAAACGCCATGTTCGCAATTGTTCCCACCACGGGCAGGCCCGGCTTCATCGTGCTCAGCAGCTGCTTCAGGTCTCCTTGATCCACCATTTTATGACGAACCATGGGGTCCGCAGCATATGAATAATTACCCTCCGGGCCGGGGCTGACCTCATTGGTAACAGATGCATTGTTTACCGTAGTAGCTCTTATTCTAGCTTTTTCAGCCATGGCCGTACGGATCTCAGTCAGCATCCCCTTGACAGTGGCCGAGTGACCCGCCATGGTCCTCGGCTGCGGAAGAGGTGTGGGAGGCCACACTATGGAGAGGCTCCGTTTGTCATCCACACCGCCTCTCACTGAGCGAGAAGCAAGCAGGAACGAGTTCGCCAGAAACCCTAACAAGCCAAGAGCGCCAAGGAAAGCGAAGAGCAGCAGACTGGTCGATAGATGCGGCCTTCGCGAGCTCTGCTGCACCTTCCTTCCCACAGCCCCGCGATGCGGTACGCCCCTGCAGCTCGCATCCTCACTTGCGTAGGGCGCCATATCACCTGCAGCTGCTTGCCATGCGCGGGAGCCCAACCCGCCTCCCCGCAGGCTCCCCCGGCGCAGCTCTCAGTGCCCCTCCCGCCCTGCGCGCAACCACGGCGGCCCTGCGCGAGGGGGAGGCCGCGGCCGCCATTGCCCCTCGCAGGCGGAGCTGCAACCGCCCAGACCCGCCTGCCGAGTCGCGCCCCGCCTGAAAGGCGCCTGCCGGCCGCCCCCCGGAGGGGGGGGGGGAGGACAACAGCCGGCCGTACGGTGTGAACCGTACGGTACGGCTCCCGCCTGCTGCCGCGGTTGGATGGGACTGTGAGTCACTGGACAGCGGATGGGGCCGCCCCGCAGGGCGCCCAGGCCGGCTGGCAGGGAGCCGTACAACTGCGGCGGTTGCGCCGGTCGGAGTTCGCCTGCGCGCGAATCGCGCGATGCAAAAAGGGACAGGCCGACGGCGACGAGCGTGCCGGAATCCGTCGGATTCTGTGACGGCGGGCGATTCTGGTCCGTACCGCCGGGTTAAAGTTTTTTTTTCTACCTCAGTAATTTCTTGGCAACAAGAGAGTTGGACAACAAAGGAAATGATTATTGCGGGAGGTCGAGAAACAGAACAACTGTTGCTGTTATTGCGAGCTGTTCAACATTTGGACGAAGGGAAATTGCATTTCCGTACAGATTGGAAGAGGGTTTTTGTGTTCACATGGCCCAACTGAGCAACTCTCGTCAACTTCTGCTGACGTGGTTCAACTGTGCTGATGTATGCTCGCACATGCGGACGGTTGAATCGTTTGGAGACGGGGGAAGTTGAATGAACCTCTCGAAGTTCGGGTCCCGTCAAGTCGCCATACCGGAAAGCTTCCAAAAGCTAGATCACATACCAAAATTCGCGGCCCGATCGAAGTAGCGCAGTTCAACTTCGTTTAGAGGTTGAGAAACTGTCCAACCAGCCTTTCAGCCAACACCGAGGGAGGAGGTTTGAACCACGAGAGGGCGACATTTCCAAGGCGTCGGTGCGCAAAGTTCCAAAGTTCAAGGCAGACCGAATTCCTATTTCCTCGAGTTTCCCGTTCAGCTTGAACTCAGCGACATTGCCCAATCCAACCATTTCCCCGCGCTGGCTGTCGTCCCACACGTGTCGCTTTACTGCAGCTTCCGAGTCTGCCTCCAAACCTGCATCCCGCCAATGCCAGACAGCCAGCAGGCCCTGCTGACGTGCCTGCCAGCCTGCACGCATTCCGTACGAAGCGCCCACAGTGTCTCCGTATGGTACGGCAGTTCCGCCCGGCCGGCCCCGCCCCGCCCCGCCCCAAGGATCTGCAACAGCCAGCCGCGCCGGTCACCGGACCGGACCGGACCGTACGGCCTCGGGACTTCTTTGGCGAGTCGGCGGGCGGGCGGGCGGCAGGGACGCGTAGATTATAGACAGATATTTGCCACGTGGCAGGGCGCACAAGTCGGCATGCGCGGCGTGCGCCGCGTGGCAGGTGGTCTTGTCGCTTGCGTGGGCGGACGGGCGGGCGGGCGGGCGGGCGAGCTGCCAGCCTGGCCGAGCGGCCCCTCCCCCTCGAGGGGGCAGATTCCTATCCTTCCTGGCGCGCGCGTCACGTCATGTCACGTCACGTTACTCGCGGGCCGGCCCGGGCCTGGCCGGCAGAACGGATGGATGCATGCATGGATGGGTGGGTGCCTTCCTTTCGCCAGCAGCCATGCCCATGGGCATGGGCATGGGCATGGGCCATGGCCGCCTGCGCGATGCATGTATGCGCGGCCCGACTGCAGGACGGCGGGCCCGCAGCGAGCCCCCTTCCCTCCCTCCCCTCCTGACGAGGGTCGACAGCGCGGTAAGAGTCGCCTCCTCGCGTCCGCCCTCCTCCTCCTCCTCCGCTATTGTTATTATTGCGAGTGGGCGGGCGGCCCTCCTCCAGCGAGACGCGCCCCACAGTGGCTGGCGATCGTTTCGGCTGCCTTTAGACAGAGCCGTGTTGCTGGCTGGGCCTGTTGGCAGCGTGCTGCACGTGGCCTTTCCTTCTAAATTTGTGACCATTTCACGTTGCTTCCACGTATCTTCTTTTTCCATGTACATGATGGTGACACTACCGTCAGATCAATGTCTATCTTAATATCTTAGTTTGCACATTGATGTACCGCAACAGAATACCTTATTCTCAAATCCCTATTTACAAGCAAAATAAAGTGATTTTTTTTGTAAACGTAAGGTCGGTGCGCTACCGTTATCCAATGGCCCCTCCCTTGAACCACAACTTGTACGTTACATTTAAAAAAAGATAGAAGCAAGGGAGGGCTACCTCGAGTGGCGAGGCCCTTCGGAGGTAAGATAACGCCTTATGCTTATCGCACAAGACTGGCCCTATCCAAGATTTAACCTGTCCTGATGGCATCGCCATCGTGAGATCAAAGCCAAATCCTATCTGTTTCCACTGATGCCATTACAGGATTACTCCGGTGTAGTTGCTTGAGAGTTTGTAACAAAGCCAAAGGTCCGGTACAGAAACGAGCATCCATTCCTTAAGCCATCCCTAAGAAGCATGTCCACCAGCCACCCTAGCAGGGAGTTGCCACCTAAACAAGCACCGCGGATGGGCCACGGATGCAACAGATGCCAGCATGCGACTCTCTCCTAAACCGGATGGCCCTTCTCAATGACACGAAGAAACTGCCGAGCAAGAAAGACTGCAAAAGAAGAGAAACGGAGAAACACAATCCACGCGGAGAGTAACTGAGAACTCCCAGAAGGACTTGCAAGGTTTTTTTTTGTTTTGTTTTGTTCTGCAAAAGGTGACAGAATCTGAGCTCCTAATGGCCTTCTCGCACAGCATCTGAGTTCCACGCCAGCCAATACTCTTTCTGCACCTGACTGGTCACTCACGTTTACGCTTTTGCCTGCTACGCCACAAACGCAACTACGCAACTGATCCTCACGACAACTGTACAGGACCTCTCTGATTTGAGAACAAGCTTGGAATCTGCCAAGGCGGTGGTAGTACATCATATCTACAACTGTCCCTTTACTGCCCCCACACAGACCCGCTCACACTTCGTAGTCTCACAGCTTCTTGCACCGTACGCTCACCGCCTATACATCAACCAAATCCTCCGTTCAAGTTATCGGAGCAGCTTCAGCCTCACTCTCCTGACGAGAGATCTTTTCAAAAATGACAGGCAGTCCGTATTTGGGCTTGAGCGTGAGCACCACCTCCGGGCAATGACGGTATCCAGGAGCGACTTTCCAGGTGAACGATTGCAGAAGCATGGCCAAAATCAGCTTAGCTTCTGTGAGGGCGAAGGTCTGCCCTATGCATGTCCGAGGACCCACACTGAAGGGCAGAAAAGCCAGAGGATGCGCCCCTGCCTTGCTAATGCCATTTGCAAACCTGCGAGGGTTGAACTCGTGCGCATCCTCCCCCCACAGTTCCTTCTTTCTATGGATCAACGCGATAGGCACGACAATATCAACTCCTTTAGGGACGAGAATGTCGTTGAGGCGGTTGGACCGCACACAAGTTCGAGCCAGAAAGGATGCTGGAGGGTACAATCGGAGCGACTCGTAGAGGATTGTCGTCAAAACTTTCAACTGGCTCAGCTGCTCGAATGAGGGAGGCTCACGCTCCCCGCAGACGCTTGTAACCTCTTCGCGGCCTTTTTCTTGCCACTCCGGATGCTCAGAAAGAAGGAGAACCGTCCATGTCAACAGGTTGGCGGTTGTTTCATGGCCTGCAGCACGTTCAACCCTCCTCTGTCTAAGACGGCCCTTGTCTAAGCTTAACATGGCATATGCAAAGTCCAAAATCAGGAGAAACAAAGCAGAAACGATGTTTGCACCTGCAACGAGGAAGGTGATGCACTCATCCATCAGCTGCTGATCTGTCATCAGAGGCTGCCCCTTATTGTCGTCGGCTGCCGCCTCCCCGGTAGATGAGAGCATGAGCTCGAGAAGGTCGACAGGAGCACTCTCCTCCAGTAAACTGCTTCTGTTTTGCCGTTCAATGCGCCGGCGTTTGATCATACCTAGCATCACTTCACGGATGGCCGCCTCCTTGGCTTTTATTCTGCGCTTCTCTGCACTGGGGAAGTAGCTGCATCACGGGCACAGGTTGGATGTTAAAGCACTGCTTGTTTGCAAAAACACTCCTGACAGGCTTCGTTTGAGAACCTCCAGGTCCGAGGATGACGACAGTGTGGATGACCATTCGCATCAGGGAGCTCCTTCACATCACGTTTTCTCAACTATGGCAAATACATCAAACTTGACAATCCGGGCAAAACATGTCAATAGTTATGCGATATACATGGACACATAGATTACTTCCTGGTCGTGTTCACATCCATCCACAGCCAAAGGTAGACACCACTCCAAGTTCATTCTCAATGGATGCACATAATCTTTACATGACGGCACCTATCCCCAAGGCAAGCGGACAACAATTACCGGACGATTGGAATGAGTCCCTGCCCTCGGTAGAACTTCACCACATCTTCAAAATACGTCTTCAAATGACGAAGGCTTTCCTGAGCTTCTTTCCCGGTATCTCCAATATCAGCACCAAATGCAGCCTTTCCAATGATGCTCAAGGCGAGCTCACCAAGCTCGGAAAACACTTCAAACTCCTTTGGCTGATCCTTAAGCTTGTCACTCCAATCTTGGACGACTTTCGTGGCGCAACCCACCATGGCCTCATACATCCTCTGCAATTGCAATCGCAAAGTTTGCCAAGTTATTCAACACATTTGAGATTTGAAAGACAAAATGTCGACTACTACTGTTAAATTAAACCATAATACGCCAAGTATACAGTTTGAGTCAGCCTCCACTCGGAAAAAGAAAGACAACAATGCAAGGACATGGAGTCACGTGAAATTGTAGTGACTTGATTTACAATATCTTTCAATCTGGCTGTTGCTACATCTTAAGCACAGTACTACAAACAAGGTAACAGGGCAAATCTCGGGCTTGAAATTAGCGAGATGAACTATAAATTGATGAAGAAAATCAGTTGGAATAGACATTACTCTACTATGGATTCCGGGAGGAAGGTGTGCTGGAATTGCCTTAATCTCTTTGTGATGGAACGCCGGGTTTATAAGGCGCCTTTGCCGAGCCCACAAGTCTCCAGATGCTGTTACTAATCCGTTTCCAAAAAGTGCAAATGCACGAATGAAAGTACTCTTATGATAAAGATCGATGTGGTTCACGTAAGCCTGCCGGATGAGCGCTGGATCGGTGAGAATCAAACGCGGCACTGGACCAATGCAGTAGTAGCAGTTCCCTCCGTACTTTTCCACCAGTTCATCAAGAAAAGGTGTCGGTGCCTTGATAGGGGAAGGATCAGCACGGGCTTTGCGTATACTCTGCATAGACCACCTTGCAAGCTCTCAGAAATATTGAAGGGCACCACCTCGTGCAGGTGGTCAAGTTAGTAGGTAGTTTCTTTCACTGAGTATGTGGAGTTGCACGATTAGCTATCCCTGTGCACGGCTGGAAGGAATGAGAAGTAAACTTCCGCTTGGCCTGAAAGATGCCTTTGGATGCAGGCCTTGACGAAATAGAAAGGACCCTTCCAATTGAAGTAAAATTCTTATGGTATTTCAGTGAATCCTTCCACGACGGTGTGAGGATGCTGTAAAAACGCAACGATCCATGCATTGAATTTCAAAATCGATCTTAACTTCCATTTTAAAACTCTGAAAAATTCAATTCAGACGCCCCGATATCTGGAGAAACGCCAGCTGACCTCTCTCAATTCCGGAACCTGCCCGAGAAATGGCCGAAACGAGCAGCCTGGAATTCCTTGTCGCTTCAAACATGCAAGCAGCGTCAGTGGCTTCCAAAAATACGTATATACCAGAAAAGTAAGCGAAACCGCAAGCGAGACCGCCCCCAGTGAGGCGAGCCAGAAAGCTTCCGAATGCACAGGCAGCACGTCCAGCAGCGCTGCACCATGACCGGCGGCCATGGCAAGACCGCTCGCCCCCCGGCAGAGGCGGCTGAAAAGAACCTGCTGACACCAACACCAACAACAACTGCAGCACCTGCAGGAGCCCGGCAGAGGCGGGGGAGGCCGGAGAGGAGAGGAGAGGAGAGGGAGGGAGAGGGGAGTGGGAGCGGACGGGTTCCATGTGCTCCCACGCCGAGGCTGCCACGTCAGCGGGATCTCAGCGCAACGAGGTTCGCCACGTGGCGACGATGCCTACAGAGGGCCAGGAGGGAGGCGACGTGACGTGACGTGATGACTGTGACGTGTTGTTACGCTACGTGACGGGCGCTGACCGGGGTTGACCGGGAAGGGAAGCAGGGCCCCCCCTCCCCCCCCCCCCCGGGGCGAAAGTGAGGGGGGTGGAGAACACGGGGCCCATCGCCGCGCCGCGGCACGGAGGGAGGGAGGGAAGCGTTCCATGAGCGCTCGTAGAACGGGCCACGTCGGACAGGGCGTCCTCCAATCAAGTGGCGACCTCGAGCGGCGGTGACGGCGTTCAGCATAGCATTAGGGGGTGTCAGACTTCAAAATCTTACGAAAAGAGTTACGAAAAAAAAGGTTACGAAAGTACTCCGCCGCAGGAGGATCGCGATTATACTGGAGTACTCGTTCTGATGTCAAACTTACGAACACGCGTACTGAAATTTTTTAAGTCTGACACCCCCTATTGAAGTGGACCTTGGCGGCCACACGGCGGCGCGCGATTGGAAGTGGCCATAGCGGTCGATGAAACTCTCCTCACCGATTGGCGCGTTCCATCCACCCATTAAATCATTAAAAAAAAATCTTTTGCCTGCAGCGAGGCTCGCGCGCTCCCCGCCGTCGATCGCCACGATCGGAAATGCTGCCGCCCCCGCCCCCCGCCCGCCGACCCGCCCTGCAGCGTCCTCCCCGGTACGGCGCAGCGGCCGGGCGGGCGACGCTGGCCGAGCGCGCGGTCACCTACGGTCATCGCGTTTGGTCAAGGCCGGCCAACGCGCTTGAAGCGAACTACGGCAAAGGGTTCACGAACTTTCGTGGTTGGGAATTGGGACTGCGATTGGCTGCGAGAGATGCGCAAACAAGGCGAAGAGTCCAGGCAGCCAGCAGGCACATTCGACTATGGTTTCATAAAGCTCCACAGCCAAGGAGGTTCCAAAATTAAAAAGAAATCAGAAAACCTGCAAATTATAGTCTAGTTGACACAAAGAGGACTACGGGAAACTCCATTTTCACCACGTGAATGGCCTTCATGGTGAATGGGCTACCCCAGCCAGGTGGCTGCGCTCCTTCCGCCGCTGGACCCCACGCCTCGTCGGATGCTGATGAGCTCCTTGGAATACCGCTCCTGCAAGCGCTCAAAGGCAGTCACGTCGAGCTTCCCCTGCACTCCCTTGCCCTGCCTCCTCCGAGCTTGTTGCGTGCGCACAGAGGTCCACAGCTGATCGACACCTTGACGCTGCTTCGAGGTAAAACGCGACATGTTATCATAGGCATGCTTGGCTAAAATGTCAATCGTAGTTTGTGCCCTGCACAGAAATACGAAGTCCATTCAGCGGCCTTATAGACAAGGGAAGAACGTCAGCGTTGTGGCGTTCCAAAGCTGACAAAACCAGAGAGTCCAGTACACTGAACAAGTCAAAATGCAAGTCAAAATCTTGGAGATTTGATTTGCAGTGCTCACCAAGTGAGCCGGTATAGCTCAGCTGCCTTTTGCAAACAGAATATCAGAGCTTCCCGTCTCTCCCGCAACAAGCGCAAGTTTTCTTGTGCGGCTCTCTGCTGTTCAGCCTCCTCCTCCCTTTTCCTGCGAGCCCGCTCCTCCTTCTTGGACTTTTTAGGAAGTAAGGCGGACAGTCCAAAGGGGTCACTCTCCACTGCATTGAGGCCGAAAGGGTCGTCAGCCGCAGTCCGAGCGTCAGCTGGAGGACCTGCCTCAACTTCCTGCTCGCCACCAGCACCTTGAGGCTGACAGCTTTTCTCGCTTCCATCTTCAGTGTCAGCAGCCAGTGATTCATACTGGTCTTCCTCTGGAGAGGCTTCAGGAAGTGCTTCTACTGCCTGCCGAATGCGGCTGGTTGCCCGAGAGAACTGCAATCCAAACTTGAAAGCACAAGTCAGCCATCCGCACTTTAACAGGAAACAATTCCTACTCCAACTTAGCGATAAATCCGTAATACTTGCAGTAAAGCCACCTTCATCCTGCATTAGTTCAAGACGATGTAGGTCCTAAAAACCCTAGAGCTCCTCTCTGAGCTCTTCCTTGCCCGGTCATGGCATACATCCCAATACCTGGACCGAGCATGAAAAATGCGATAACTCTCACATGGCCTTGCACTGCTTGGAATGGGGTAGTTCGCAGACCTGGTACGTGTCATCTGTGTGAAGCTCATTCGCGAGATCTGCCCACAGCAACCAAACTTCTAGTTGTGCTTGCTGAGCTGAAGAAAACACCTGCAAACACGCCATCGCCAAAGGAGCCCCAAGACTCAGTACTACAATGATATAGAGCGTCCAGTTCACGAAAAAAAACGGTTTCATCAGTCCCACTTGCTAGCCTCGAGAATGTGAAAATGGAGCGCTTCACATCAGATGCTCAAAAGCTAAGCATACCAGCCTGTGCACCTTACTTTGAGACAAGAGATTCAGCCGAAGAGGAAGGCAAAAGCGTAGGGAACATGGAGAAAGTGGACCTAAGCACGAGACAAGGCCGAGATATTTTATTTTTCATGCTAAATTTGAAAAGCTGAAGAACTCAGGAGCAGAAGTCGCTGGTGCAGAACTCCACGACAGACTTCAAAACGACAAGCTAGCTAGCTGAAGAAACCGTCAATTCAATATGCTATCAGCAACGTACATCAATACGTTCCTTCATAGCCACCTACTCTTGGCAACTTCGCAACTATCTCAGAGCATTAGGAGAAAGGACTTCAGGAGTCACCTCCGGTAGCCGTCCTTACTTGGGAGCATTCACTTGCAGCCACGAAAAGGGCTTGGTAGTCTGCTTGTACGTCAGGCGTGACGGCTGCAGTTGGCTTGGACATGGCTGCTTTAAGCACTTCAAAGAACTGACTTGATGTCGAAGAATTGATGCTACCTGCCTTCAGTAGCTGCAGAGCTAACTTTGAAGCTTTACTAAACTTTGAGATATTGCCAATATGTGCTGCAATTTTTGTCATTGCAGCCAACACTTGCTCATTGTTCACTTCCTCGGTAGTTCTGAAACGTACCTTCCGACTACCTGCAAAAGAACAATTCAAACATTCCGAGTTTTGAATCAGCAAAATAGGAGTAATTCATCGTTGCCATATGGAGATGCCTTCGTCCAGCCGAGACAAGAGCCTTCGTTTGCTTTCTCTATGCTAACTCCCGATCTGATTCACGAGGAAGCAGAGTTCCACACCTTTGTCACCATCTTGTTCGATTCCCCTGACTCCTTTGCCTTCATCACCTTCAGCTTTCTTTGTCTTTAGGGCAGAACGAGGGTGAGAACCATCAGAAACAGCGGCATCAGTCGAACGAATTCTCTTGGCTGACGGCTCGTCTTCTTCCTTAGTGGCGTCTGCTCGGCCGGTCCTTTCCGTCTGCTGGCTGGGAGGAGGCAAATCCTCAAAGAGACCCATGAGGACCTTCACCTCGCAGGTGCCTTCCGCCCTCGACAAAAAGAGCTATCGAATCGCCGAAAGGTCACTGTAGCGCACAGAAAGGGGGAGCCTTGATGCCTTCGTATTTTTGGCGGGCGCGTTGAGGGAGCGAGAGAGAGCGCTTCGATATTTGCAGAAAAAGCTGCTTGCAGTGATGGATGTCATGTGCTGTGGCTCGAGTGCCTGTCTTGACACTCGGAGTGACTTTCAGCCGAAGGATGTCTGTCGTTCAGCATGCTGACTGCCTTGCATCCGAGCTGGAAAGTGGCCCAGCGTGCTCAATGTCCAGTAAGGCATTGCAGGTGTTTCACAGCCTTCCGATCGCAAGGTCACGAATGGCGAAGTGTCCTCGATCGAGCAGAGCCTGAGCTCCAATCTGACCTCAAATGCACTAATGTCTGGAAACAAGAGCTTGACAGGTCTTGAAACAGTGTTGCAGGTTTCATCTTCTCCGTTTATGGAGAAAGAAAATCTTCTAATTTGTTATATTCTCATGACAAGTTGTCGGACACATAAGAATCATTAGTAGAGTATTTGTCGGATGCTGGAGGATGACAATGGAAACGCTGTTGGTGATCCACAAGATCACCAACAGCGAAACGAGAGAAACGAGCAGTGCTCATTGAAGGTGGGAACCTGGAGGATGCCTTTTGCAGCGAGAATAGCGACTGAGATGGATGTCTGGCTCCTTGTCTGAACGGTGGAGCTGAACAAGCGGCTGTACGCGCAGCTCGTTATTGGCTAGTGGGGCATTTGTACGACTCCTGGCTTTGTGGATCTGCAACGAGCTAATAGGTCCGGGAACTTTTGCTCTGTGCTCAAGAAATTTTATAGCTTAATTTCTTGAATTGAAGATAGGTGGTGTCTTAATATTGGCATTTTGCATTCCAGTGACCTTCTCCCAACCCTTCCCTTCTTTCTTCTCTCTCCCTCCTGTTCGTTCGGAAGACCTTCATGAATGATTGGTACTTTACTGAATGCTACATCTGGCTTCCGTCATGTTTTTGGCAGGCTTGTCAATTGAAAATCCAAGGAGGTCGCACAGCCAAGGCTCTGGAAATCAGGAGGTCGCTACAATATCAGCCCTGATAGCGCTGGCTGGGGGGCGATGCGTTGAAAAAGAGGAAGAATTAGCCGCTGGGTCGAGCCTTAGTCATCGTGTGCAACACCTCCTGAGAGAAGGAGCGCCAATGCTTCCTCCAGAGCCTTTACCCGAGAGATGGTGATGATTATCAGCCTACAATTGACGTGAAATTTGTAACTAGACCTCCGCAGGCGCAGCGATCCCAGCTTCATCAGTATCTTGCTGTGGTCAGAATTATGGTCCAGTTCAGTGCAGCAATGCAACACAGAAGCTTGCAAAGCATGTGGATCCGTTTGCCGGGTTTCTGCATCATGAAGGACAACTTTGTCCCCTAGAACGGAAGATCAGGGCATTCAAAAAACCTCCTTGCACTTATGGGTCAGTTTCTGAAAACGTTAATGTAAATACCTTTACTGGTGATCGGGGGAACAAAAGAGGTGGCCTAGTGTGAGCTGGGCTTTTCCCACGCCTATTATGTGATAAAACTGGGCAGTGTTGATCCTGCCGTAGGCTTCATACATCGTGTGGGACTTGTTAGACATTTTGGGTGGATCCCCTATAATCTACCCTTTTTTTGTTTCTAACTACACGACAATATGCGATGGTGAAGGGCGGTGCAGGTGTTCAGTCACCCTGGGCACTCCATAGTTAGCTTACGCCCTCTCGGGACAGCTTGTTTGCACTCCGGCTCTGGCATTTGGCATCAGAAAGGAGTTCACAAGAGCGGTTGCTGAATCTTCTCACTTTTGTAGCTTTCCATGTATCATTTTGGTACTGTAGCACAGTTTCTCGCTTTTTCCAGTGTGCACCACATGCTCTTCTCCGCACAAATGGATCATAGACCACCCCCCCCCCCCACCCCCCACCCTTCCCAAGGAAGACAAATCCCCTTAGCATGTCATACAGCAATCGGTCTTGTAGCAAGGCGAAGTTCCATTCAAATGATACGTTCAACCACACTGTTCATATCGACTGGTCTGCCTTCTCATACAGCAGACATTTCGGCCAAGAACAGGAACACATTCATCCACGTGTAAAAAAAACGACGAGAGACACGCATCGGTTCTCCGCATCAGATAAAATAGAGCAGTCAAATTGGTGATGACAACGATCCGTCAAGAATTTTAAAAAGAGTTTTAGCTCCTGCGGTAGCTACGACTCACATATTCCTTTTCCTGACGCTTAAAGAGAACCTTATTCCTGGATACTTCGACCTATGAAGAGCTTGACCCCATTTCTAGCAGCCGATGAAGAATTGCGAAGGATACCCAAGCATCCATAGCTGCATAATGCACCTGGTTGCTGTTCAGGTGCTGCTGAGCCCAATTGCTCATAGTAATCTTCTTATCCTTAACCATGACTTGACCTAGAACAACCTTTGATAGCTGTTTAAGCCCCATGTGACGGACATCCTCTGTCTGCAGCTGTTTTGTTGCTAACAAATTCAAATCAGTCACTCGAGCCAGACAATTAATTCCGTGATCCCGAGCAAGCTTACGAGCATCCTCCTTAACTCCCACGCCCCCAAGGCGCACTCGAGGGGAAACCAACACTGTAGATAGGTGTAGAGGAGTAGAATCCAAGTAAAGCATTTGTACAATCAGGCATCGAGCTCCAGTAGAGAGCTGGAGTAAAGCTACTTTGTTATCTGACGAAACAGATCGATTCGGCCTCCACTCCAAGTCCATACCAAGCAATAAGTCACTGTCTCCATGTAACAGTTCTGGCTTTCCACACGTATGTGCGTGGTTATCACAGCTCTCGGCAACTTGTACCTTCACACCCAACTCCTCCCTTGAGTTCTCTTCGTCATGAACTCCAACTCCGCTGCTGCTTACGGCTTCAGCATCCTGCACTCCATCCCGTGTTGGGCCACTGATAATCTGCCGAGCATTCGCAAGAAGCCATGCGTCGACTACTTCTGCTTCGTTTGTGGTTGTCACTTCCACCACCTGCCCCATAATTCTACACGATGTGACAGCAGTTTTCCGTGGAGCCGTAGAGCAATGCCCGGTGAACCGCCTTTTATTGGAGTTTCCAGCAAATTCTGTGTCCTCAGAGTCATCGCCCTGTGAACGCGGGCTCACCTGAACTATACGCTTGCAGAGATACTGCCAAACTCTATCTGCTGCACGTAAACCCAACGTCCTGCCTTTTTCTCCTTCACAATTGAGCTGCATGGTACGTGTCCCAGCTTGAGGAGGAGATGATATTCCTGGATCCATATGGCTCTCGTCTTTGAGAACTCCAGCAATTCCTCCATCCGAATCAGACTCTTCAACTGCTGCAACCACTGGCTTGGTCGTGTCACGGCCTCTTCTGTCTATGCTTTGTTCACTTCCAGTGAACAAGTCACTGTCTGTTTCACTTCTTCCATCTCCTCCTAAATCAGCTTCAACATCAGCATTCACGAAATGTTGAGAAACAAAAGTTGATACATCTGAAACCTTGCTAAATTTGGAAACAGTGTGTATTTCCACTGAGATTCGTCTCCTCTTTACACCACAGACTTGATCGCTTAATTCGAGAGCTGCCCTCTCCTTTGCCATCAAAGTTTCTGACTTGCAGGGTGTACACATATCAACAGAAGAGCCTTCTGCTTCAAATTCTGGAGAATTACGGATACTTGTACTACCTTCAATCTCAACAATTCTTCCCAATTGCACTTTTGGAGCCTCAACAGCTGTTTCCTGCACCTCGGCGCTTTCAAAAGCAGGGCTTTTCCTCTCGTTCCTAATTACCTTCAGCCGTCGCTGCTGCTGAACAATACGCCCAAAGCCAGCAGTTGCAGCTCCCTTACTGATTCCATCTTGTTCCGTTCCCTTCGTCACTCCAAGCACCTTGTGAAGAAGGCTCGACTTCACCTCCGAGCTGCCTCGCCTGCCATGCTGCAGACCCCTCCTCGGCGTCTCCCGCTCCTTCGCCATGGCTGCTGACAGCTGGCTGCTCCCTCCCTCCCTCCCCCTCAACAAGGCAAGCCGCCTCTCGTAAAGATCTTTCTAACCTTTTTTGAAAGCTTCTTCGGGTGAGTGGAGTAGAGGGTTGAGCACTTCCGCGGACGCCAAGGTAACCCTCCGCCAATGGCGGCTCGTCACGTTGGAAAATTTGTCCACGTGGCGAGTTGTGAATGGGCGACTGAGGACGGCACAAAAAAAAAAAAAAAAAGGCCTCTCTTTTTGCAAGTAGCTGCAAAGCTCGTAACCCTAATTCGGCCTCTCTCTCGCCCTCTGCCTCTCGCCCTCCTTCCTACTTCCATCGCCCTCTCTCTTCCTCGCGCTCTCGCTCTCCTCGCTTTCTCTCTGCCTCACTCCTCTCGCCCTCTCGCTGCCACGTGGACATGGGGCGGTGTCCGTCCAATAAGTCCAGCGGGCAGAAGAGCAAGAAGCACCTGCACAAGCGAGCTCGCCTGGCTAAATTTCTCGTGAAAGATATCCTTTCCTCTACCTGTGGGTGCTGTTTTGATCCCCGCTGCTTCTTGCTCTGCTGTCTCCTTGTCGCTCTATTTAGTGGCCACCAGTAAGAGGATGGCAGAGAGGAATGCTTCTGGCGATTGGGCAGAGTGGACAATTAAGGTGCTTAATTACTTCTGCTTTTAATTTGCAGAATGAGGGTTAAACACTGCTTGTTTACACTCAGATGTCTGCTCTCTGTAGGTTTTCACGGAGACAGAACGACAATTCATTTTAGCAAGATTGCCCTTCTGTTTCAGACTAGCTCCTTGGTCGGCATGAGCTTCAAGTCCTGTGTTATCCTGCCGAGGGATCGGGCCTATTAAGGTGAAGATTAGAGCGGCCAGCAAGCTGAATGCTGTTGATTGAGGAAATATTTTGCCCTTAACATGCTTTGCCTCACGCGATGATATGATTCACGACGAACTAAAGCAATGTGAGGAGCGCATAGAGAATGGGAAGGGTGCTCCTTCAACCTCTCTGAACGAGGACTTGCCGGGCATGGGGCAGTGGTACTGCCTGCATTGCGAGTATGTCCTGCTGAACCCAACCTCCACTATCATGTTATTGTCAGAGCGAAAGAGCACTCGTCAAACAATGCAACTTCTTACGAAATGCGGTGTTGGTACGGGAACAAGCAAGCAGTGTCACTCCATTGAAGCGTAATGAAAGAGGAACAGTCTTAGACGAACGCATAGCATTTTTTAAGAATTGCCCTACAGCATTGAATGAGGTTTAGAAAGTTTGGGCCATCTATGAAGAAGACACCAGGGTAAGCAATTGTAGCTTAAACCTGTCGGCCCAAGGAAAACTATTAAGCTGTTTTAACGCCCGTTGGTGATATGGCAGATGCAGTTAAACTCAGGATTTTTCTATCTCGGTTTTGTTGGCAGTCATCTCGTTTTTTAGTTTCTTCTCGTCGTAGTTTGAATTTGAAACTTAGATGGAGATGTAGTAGCCACCCTTTTCTTCTCCGTCAGTTATCTGGGCTATGCAGTGACTAGTCAAATCACCAGTTACTTGCAGCAGTTTGAGTCCGGCCAATATCTTGGAAGGATGGTTGAAACAGGGAATTCGAGGGCGCATAGGAAGTTAATGTGTGGATGAATTATAGGGTATATATAATGGTGGAAAAACTAGAGGTGCGTACGGTTGGCGAGGTTAGGCTGGTCAATAGACGTTAATAATAAGTGTTATGTCATCTGCTATAACATACTCTCATGCGTGGTGGAAAAGTAACTATTGGGCATGATTTTGTTACGTTATGACATCTATTGATTGGAGAAAGTAGACTTGCAGTGTATGAGTGTAGCTGTAACGGTTGGGCTGATAGCAGCCTATGTGAATTTTGCATAATGTCACGGTTTGATCTTGTTGTGTGTGGTATGCTGGTAATGCAGCCGGTACTTCGCAAATGCAGGAGTCAGAGACGAGCATTACAAGACTAAGCTACATAAAAAGCGGTAAGTTTAAGTGATTATTGAGAGGGGGGGAATGCATATCTGTTTGCCGCTGCCATAACGTGTCCATGCTATATCGGTGGGCACCTTTGCAGTGTTAGAAAAAGTGCTTGCTTTGCGAGATCAGCAGTATTGGAACTGGGTTTTTCCCGGGTGGATTGGAAGTTGAAATGGTTTAGGACCGGTGTCAGAGTCACAATGTTTATGGCTAGACCCTTCACCCCATTTGTCTGATTTTCACTACCTTGTTTTGTCCTTGCATGCTGTTCCTTGTTCGGCTCACTCAGTTCGCTGGCTTGTTTCTGCACCTTCCTCATCATTCTTCGCTCCTTCGGTTGCAGTGTGAAACAGATGAAGGGTCCCAAACCGCACACACAGTTAGATGCGGACCTTGCTGGTGGTCTGGGTTCTCCTGATAATGGACCACGGCTACAACTTGGAGATGCAGCCATTGAAATGGCCGTATGAAACTTATGTTGACGAAGCAGAGTCTGGACTTCCACCTGTACAGTACTAGCAACCAATTGAGGAGTGACCACCCCTTAGCGTCTTGGATGATTGCAACCTACTTAATTCCGCCTCTATTAATTGCAGGTTAGTTGAATGAATAAAGAGGCACGATAATATCCTGCGAGTTGTGACTGGATTTTACGCACAGTATTGCGTTGCTAACTTGTTTCCAGTGTGCTACTTTGGATAAATCCTCCCCCCTCCTCTCCTGTTCTCTTTCAACACCTGCAACTGCTGGTTCAACCATTACCATGTTCGCCGCAAGCGCCAGTACTTAATCACCTTCCTCCTTAAGCGCAAAGATTTGCTGGTGGACCCATTTCCAATTTAGTTAATTAAGGGTTGTCTGAGGTTCCTAATGCAACCAATGGACAACTTTTGATGCCATGTTCTAGTGCATGCCATGGTGTGGGCACTTGGGACCAGCTGCTCGTGATGCATGTTCCAACAGAGGTGGTCGCCGCAAAGATGCAGCGGTTTGCATCAACGTCAGCAGAGGGTAAACCTGTGATGCGGGTCACATAAAAGTGAAGCAAAGATAAAGGGAGGGGGAAGGAGGGGGAAGATAAATGGTACGAAACAAGCAAAAATCATCAATAGCATAGACTTCGGTAATTGAATCTTCACAAGCTTGTCAAGGCATTGACTCTTTGCGACCAAAAACCATGCAGCTGCGCGTGTCCTATCACGAGTTCGTATCAAGACTCACGCTCAAGGGCCATCGGGCCGTCGCTTGCCCGCTGGGCTGCTCGCTCCACCAAAAAAGTAAACACCCGCGAGACGATGGCGAGGCCGCAAGAGTACGTGCCAATTTCAGCTACTGCTATTGCACGCCGCTCGACATCAACTGCCGGCTGGATGCCGCGCCGCCGCATGAAAAAGTCGCCAGCCGTCCGCCAGTCCGCTGCCGGCCGGCAAGTCCGCCGGCTACGGCGCCGTGGGCAGGTGCTGTACGGTCCGGAAACGACACGCGACCCGCCCAAGGTCGCCCTGCAACGCCGCGCCAACCGCCCCACTGTACGGCCGCCGGCCGGCTGAACCGAAGGGGCCGAACTTTTTTGTCGTGGGCGCGTCAAGTTCGCGGCTCGCCGGGCAGGCCGTGCGGATATGCGGGCGAGGATGGATGACGTGGCACTTTTGCTCGACTACGGCGCGACGGGATTGGCTATCGCCCCGCTCGGGTAAACATTTTTTCACGCTGGCGTCTGCCACGTGGCAGCAGCGGCTTCCCTCCCGCCCTCCCTCTCCGACGTGGGAGGCGCTGCACGCCGAGCGGCGGGGATAGGCTCCGAAAATGGCTGCCAGGGAGGTGGCAATGCAGCCGGAACGGGGAGGGGGAGCCAGGGGGGAGAGGAGGAAAAGGAGGAGACTGGAGGAAAAGAGCATGTGCTGCGTGCAGTCAGAGGCTGAACAAGGCACCGTTGGTTTTTTGAAGGGTGCCATAAGCTGTGGTTTCAGGAGAAAGGAGAGAGGGTTGGAATGATGAGTGATGCAGGTCCGTCGACGGATATACAGGCGAGAACTGCGAGCAAGAATGAGCCGCAGTACCATATGGGACGCAGAGTGGTGTCTATTAAGAAATATCCGTTCCGGCAGGCCGTAGGACCGCCAGAAGGAGAATGGACGACGGGCATTTGTGGATGCTGTGCAGACCAGAGTATATGTAAGTCATGAAATACTGTCCTTGGATGTATTTAATCAGCTGTGCACGTTATATACTTAAATGGTGGATGAAACGCAACCTGGACTGCTAAACTGAGCCCGGGAGGGAGACCGCGATGCATTCTCGCTTCCATAGGGAAGATTAAAGCGCTGTATTTTGTGCTTCTCTGCGGCTGATATCTTCCTGCCAACTTTCTGAATGCTGACAGTGATCAGATCAGCTTTCTCCACTCATGGTTCACGAGAGAATGGTTCAATGTACAATGTAGAGAATCTTAATCAAACCATTCCAGTTGCTTATTGTTGTAGAGTGCGATTGCTGCAAGCAATTCTTCTGTCACCGTGAGCTGACCCGACCTGTTCCCCGTTAACAAAGGCTGTTGTTAGTGACGTGCAGTGTGCTGCGCTCTATTCTGCCCCTGCATTCAGGCTGGACGGAACATTGAGATCATCAGTGGCGGACAAACAGGTCTGCAGCATACAGTAATCTGGTAGAAGATGCATTAGTTGATATGTTCGCATATTTCAACTTTATTGTCTGTACGACAGTGTGAAGTGAAACATTCACAACATAAGTGAAGCAACGAATGGTAGTTGACCATGTGAATGCCCCTTGCAGCATGAGCAGTCGCGGTCTATATCTTTTAAGTCATCTGTTTGGCAATGCTGTCCTAACTTGAATATGAAGTAAAACTGAAGAAGAAAAATCGAAATTTGGAGACTAAATTTCTCTATCTTCACCCGTTTTCCTGAATTCTCTCGTTTCCCTGCAGATGCAGTAACGGCCTCTTTATTGTCAATTGTTTCAATCCTCTCCTGCCTTTACACTTGTGGTTATCGACGAAGCTTGCGTGAAAAGTACCTTCTTCCTGAGAAGCCATGCGGAGACTGTGTGACACATTGCTTTCTCGGCTGCTGTGCACTTTCACAGGAAGGCCGCGAGCTTAAGAATCGTGGCTGGGATCCTGCATTGGGTCAGTGTGCAGTGTTCACACTTTGCTCGGCATTCATCATCTTTCTGTTGCCAGTCGAATTCGTAGCATCTCAGAGGTCCCTATTCAATTTGCTTGGATGCAAATCTTGGTTGAACTTCAAGCACATTTCTGTTCGGCTTCATTTTACTCCACAAATACATCCACTCAATGTTTCACCAGCAAGTAAAAGGTTTGCATCCCAGAGGATTACTGTGAAGTTTCCTATGTCTTCAGCTCACGTGTACACAATTGACTTTGTTCCTTACACTATATTGCCCATCTCTCTCTCTTCCTACAGGGTTTGCAGGAAACATAAAAGCGTATGAAACAATTGGCATCGCACCGCCATCCATGATGATGACGAAGTGATGGATGCGTCCTCAGGAATGTTACTCCCGCAAGCTTACTCGGCAGGACTAGGGCTTTTCTGGACACAGTGTATTGGCATGAATGTGGATGTTACACTTACCTCCAATTGCAGCTTAGATTGTACAGTAAAGAACGAGGTAGTCAATGGTCGTCACTTGGCTGCTGTTCAACATGACGAATAAGTTAGTGCCAGCGGGAGGACAATAGGGGTTTGTAAGCTCCCCACATTTTTTTTTCATGTGTTTTTTGCGGCCAACTAAGGGAGTGACTGGCCAGACGTTTGCAAAAGCAGATTGCACGGTTTTGTATAGTAAAGATGCGTCCCAGACTTGTGTTGCATCACAAGTCGGATGCTCGCTTGCAGTCACGCCGGGTCCTTCAAGGATCTGCCATATATAGCAGGGGGTTGTCTCTGCAACGATAGCATGCTGGCAAGCCTGTGGCTAATACGACCTGGCTCGTCAATAAAACTTGTGTGGGCATGCCACGATTTCGTGGCCAATTTCAATTTTGTCAATTTCAATTCTCAGTAAACGAGCCAATACTTGTGCGAGCACATAGTTCTACGAGGCGTTCAGATAGATTCTCGACGGTGTGTTTTGGGATGTCTTGATGGCCGATAACCTCTCCTAAACTGTCAGTCCAGACTCTCACCTGCTTCGAGAGTGCCTTAAAACATCCGTCCTGCAAACCCACGCCAGCGTGAACCTTCAGGAAACCTGCGGAAGCTTTCGGCGAAGAGAACGACATCCTCATTACGTAGGTATTGGATAGAACAATTCAGTCGTTTGAGGGTTTTTAGAAAATCCTAAAAAGTCCAATTCAAAAAAGCGCCACACGAGCTGAGCAACGAAAGCAGCCAGCGCCAAAAGCAAGGGGCCGTTGACCCGCTCGAGGCGGTTGAACCGCCGCAGGTCCATGAAGTGGACTCACGGATCCACAAATATGATTCACGGTTTCACCACTGCAGGCTTTTGCAGAAGGCGGTGGACCCGACTCTTCCCGGATCAACGTGCTACAGGCCTCTCTGTAATCGCGGCCAAATTTGAACACCAAACAAACAAAAAAGGAAAGCTGTTCTGCTCCATGAACTGCATCATCTTCTGGATGCGTACAGGAGCACCACAATATCACATGATGTTTATCCCCAAAAGATCACGGACTGCGTAGTCATTCTGACGCCGGATTTTTGACAAACCTTCAGAAAGTTTCAGCTCAGTCTTCGCGCAGGTCTTGAAGACAATTTGAAGATTTTACTGAAAGGCTTTTGTGTTTATCTTGTTTATTCTGGCTGCTACTCATAAGCTCTCCTTGTCTCTGCTGTGAGATTAAAAAAAGTCGCTGAGAATGAGCAGCCAACGATCATCTGCTCGCTGCGTTTTTGGTGAGCGGATTCTCACTGTTAATACCCTGTTCCATTAGAATCTTGAATCGCTATTTCTTTCTTATTGGTTGCATGCCTAAGTCCTACGTATCCTGCAACTTGAAGGGCTTCTTCTTGTGGTAACTTAAGCATGCTCGTGCTGTAATTTCAGTGGGAAATATTCCTTACGATGCTACCGAGGAGCAGATTCGGCAAGCTTGCGAGGAGGTTGGCCCCGTGGTTTCATTCCGGTACGTCTCCTGGGTGCTTAGCAGTTTGCAGCAGTAAAGCGCACTGCGCAGATACTCGTGCAGCATAAAACGAGACCTGCGCAACCTGTAGAAGAACAAGGCAAGGACGTTTGAAACTACTTGCATGGCCAAGGTTATGCAATATTGTGAGAACAGCAAACAAGTGTTAATGGGTCAAAAGATGTAGTAAAACGTGGAGAGATATCTCTCTCAAAAATCTGAAAAATATTCAGAGTCTCGTCTTAGAAATGTGATGCTTCACTCCGGTAAAAAGCCCTAGAGCGCAGCAACGTCCAAATATTCGTCTTACAAACTTGATGTGCTTTGCCCTCGCTCGTTGCAATCAGACGCAGCTGGAAGACAGTCAGATACATCTATACTTTTCAATAGTGTGATTCTTTGTAGAAGGAATTCGCGTCTCACATTGCTTTATGTGACCACCAAATTTAGATACCGTCAATTTTGAAAACTATAAAGAAATTTAGGACCGCTTAGGATTTTAGGGTTTTTAGAATTTCTTGCTGTTTTCTTATTCAAAATCATGAGGCTTCCATGAATATGTTTAAAAGAGAGATTGTAGATGATAACAGCAGACCATTCGCTGCATAGTCATCATTGCCAAATCACTTGCACTTTCTTTGGCATCAAGAAACAGCCAGCGTTCAATTATCGTCCTGAAACCTCGAGTTTCATGCCAATTTTACAAACCTCCTAACTAAAAGTTTGGGCAAATTGGGCATTGTATCAGGCTGGTGGTCGATAGGGAGACAGGAAAGCCGAAGGGCTATGGCTTTTGTGAGTACAGGGATGAAGAAACAGCACAAAGCGCACGTCGAAATTTGCAGGGTTATGAAATAAACGGTCGTCAACTGCGCGTTGACTTTGCAGAGAATGAGAAAGGATCGGGACAAGACAGGACTACGGTGTGTATGTTCATAGACGACACTCCACTCCACTCCACTCTCTCTTTCTCCATGAGCCATTACTTGCACGAGACACATGCCCGTGTCCCTTTGCTTTGGCGACTTCTGTCCTGAAGACTCTAGAACGTTAAATATTTTTGATTGCTGGTTTTGATGTTCCTGGAAAGACTCACAGCCAGCTGGAACTTGCACTGGCAGGGGCGTACAAGCGTTGTTTCTACTGTCGTTCAAGGCGGCGGTACATTTACGCAAGGTATTCACATTTTGAATTTCTTCGAGCACCCACCTGATTATTTATCCTTTACTGCCGTTTATTGCATGAAATTTTAACAACATGAAGATTAGCAACACTTCATAACCGTCTTACAGCTGTCCCACCTGAGTGACTCAGCATCTTCACTTCCGGGAGCTCTAGGTGGCCATCAACAACAACAACTGCAACAACAACAACAACAACAACAACAACAACAACAACAACAACAACAACAACAACAACAACAACAACAACAACAACAACAACAACAACAACAACAACAACAACAACAACAACAACAGCTACAGCTACAGCTACAACTGCAGCTACAGCTACAGCAGCAACAGCAACAACAGCAGCAGCAACAACAGCACCAACAACAAGAACAGCAAGAGCAACAGCAACAGCAACAAGTAGCCGGACAAGTTTTAGGTTTGTCACAAATGAACGGACATACAGGAGCTTCTCAAGTGCCAGAATCAACTCCCCCGCCACAAACGGCAGCAGATCCCCTGACTAATCAGCTTGCTGGGATGTCAAAGCAGCAACTCTATGACCTTCTTGCGCAGATGAAGGTGAATGTTCATGTCACTCTTTGTCCTGTTGTCCACTCAAGGTTCACAATCATTTGTATGGTTTTGCAGATAATTTTTCAACAAATGAGCTTGATAGGTTACTCTATTCTCTTTTGGAAGCGATGATCACTTGCATTTCTGCATTTGTGAGTGCAGCAGTTTGCTGATTGTACAGTAAACTTGTTTTGTGAAGTGTTGTTTTTGCAGGTCCTCATTCAAACCAACCATGCTCAAGCACGTGCTATTCTGATGGCAAATCCACAACTTGCTAAAGCACTTTTTCAGGTGTTTTTTCCAGGCTTTGATTTATGATGGCCCATTTTGTGTTATTGCCTTGTTCAAATGACATTGAACTCAGGTCTTTGTCAAGAGATCGTGCGGGCGTGTTTGCTGTTTGCATTTCCTTAAAATGTTTTAGATCTCCTTGCTATCGCTGCAGCTTCTAATTGTCCATATACATTTCTGAACTGTATGTTGCAAGCAGGCACAGGTCATGCTTGGAATGGTGAAGCCAGTATCTTTGGTAAGCTCCTTATCTTAGTCAAGAGAACTAATTTATTTATCTTTTGGAGTTTCTTTGGGTCGTTGGCTATGAGTGTTATAGAAATTAATCTTTTTGTATATTTCGATTAGCAATTTCAAGATGCACTGGGAAACACCTAGAGCAGATATGGGCAAATTTTGAAGTGGAAGCACTAGTGATGATGCAGACTCATCAGCAGCAACCGCAGTCCCAGCAAACGCAGCAACTACAAATGCAGCAGGTGCAGCAGCAACAGCAACTTCAACTGCAACAGCAAATGGGTCAGCAGCAGCAGCAGCCAATGCCGCTGTCACAGTCAACTGCAGCCGTTCCATCTCAGCAATCTGCAATGCAGTCTCAGTTTCAGACAGCTCTTCTTCAGCAGAACATGGCCACGCCTCTGCAGCCTCCGACTCTTCCTCAGGTGCCTTCCTCACAGCAGCCTATAACCTTAAAGCATGCAACCTCAGCAGCCGCAGGAGCAGCTGCGCATGAAGTCGCTCATCCCTCCTTCTTAATCCTCTCGCCCATTTCCACTCCTCTGCCTGCGCAGCTGCAAATGGGGCCTCCCCTGGTCCAACAGCCTGTCCAGATGCAGCCGTCACAGCAGCAGCAGCAGCAGCCGTTGCAGCCAGCTGTTCAACAGCCGTCTCAACAGCAGCCGCCGGGAATGGCTCCGCCTCTCCCACAAGGCCATCCTCAGTCAGTAATGGGACAGTCGAGACATCAGGTATGGAGTGAGATAATCCTCGTCATACCGATCCTTAAGTAACCACAACAATGATGGTCATACATGGATGGGAATTCCTGGCAATAATTTTAGGATTTTATCAGATATTGACTTGCGCCTAATCGCCTTTGGTATGATTGTCTTCTGAATGTTATGATGTTAATGTTGTTATTGGCTTAGTTTCTTTGATTCTCAAATTTAGGCGTCATACTATTCTGCTGTCTTATTCCTTGAGTATGTTCTATTCATAGCGGCTATTTCCTATGGCATGCCGACAAACTTTAGCCGTAGGATGGTGCGCGGATTGTTTCTGTCCCATTTTTATTGATGTGCCACTTCCCTATGCAGTACGGACAGCTTGGCCAAGGACCTCAGATGGCTCACCAACAACAGTTCCAGGTACAATAGTGCAGTAATCTACCAAATGCATAAGAACATGAAAAAGGGCGAAACAATCCCGGACATTGTGAACGCTTCTCAAACGCTTCAGAATTTCATGTGCATACCTGCTGACAAGCCTGAATCATGAAGAGCTTGAATGCACGACTTTCAAAAGTAGAGATTTGTCTCATCGTAATGTGTACATTTTCACCAATTTCAGCGACTATTTGGTGTGCTAGGCATTTCTGGGTTTGTCTCAAATGTTTAACGAAGTGACCTCTTTGCTTGGTCTTTTGCTAGGGCCAGCAGATTATGAGCATGCCGCCGGGATCCTTGGTGTCTGCTAGTGGAGGCATGATGGGGGCCCCCATGGGCATGGCCATGTCGATCATTGGAGCCCCCCCGCTCCCCCTCCACCAGCGGCCCGCCCTCACTCCCGTCCTTCCGGCGGGACAGGGCCCGGCCCTTCAAGGAGGCCTTATGCAACCGCAGCTTGGACAGGTGGCGCAGCCGCCCATGCAGCAAGTTGGGCCAACATCAGTCCCAATGCAGGGAGTGCAAATGAGTGGGGCCATGCCGGGGGTGCAAACGGGGGCAGCAGGACCTGGTGATGCGCGGCAGTACACATCACCTGCGCATGTAGGCGGTCTGGGAGCAGCCATGATGCAGGGAGGGCAGGTGATGCAGCAGCAGATGTATGGGCAGGCCCAGGCTCAGCAGCCGCAGCAGTCACAGGTGACACTTCAAGTAAGGAGTCTGTATATGTAGCGCTACCTCTCGTATTTTCTTTCTCGTTTTGTCTCTTGTCGTCTTTCCCACCGTTCAACCCTCCCAGCCCCTCTACCCAGAGCGAGTTCGCCCGATGCAAGAGACGAAGTTGTTAGTTCTGCAGAGAAATCGGATCTCCTTCTTTCTCTTTCCCCTCCCCAGGAACTAGATTTCGCGAGGCCTCGGTGTTTGGATCTATCTTGTCTTATAAGGCAGTGCGTGTGTGGCGTGCAGGGCTCCATGGACTTGGAACAGCAGAAGCAGTTGCTGCAGCAGGTGATGCAGCTGACGCCGGAGCAGATCAACTCTCTCCCGCCGGAGCAGAGAGCGCAGGTGCTGCAGCTGCAGCAGGCCCTCCGTTAGAACGATATCAAACGAAGGGCTGCAAAATGGTTTAGGATTCACGAATGACATAAGGAAAATAGTTCCTCACTTATTTTTTATGGCCTGATGGTTCTCTGTAAGGGGAAGGCGAAAAGTTTGCACCATTTTGCTCAAAATACACTTCGTTTACTTGCTCCTTGTTGTTTTGAGGAGTGAGCTCGAGTTTTATCACGAACCGAGATTGAAGGGTGTTTGTGGCGTGGGTTTTAGGGTTGTTCTATGAGCAATGCTTCCTCCCTTTGTGCGCACTCTTCTCGATGGTCAAGAAGTGACTCGTTTCAATCTACACGCCATTAAATTTCATATTGCATTAGTTCTCGAAATGAGAGTAGTGGCATTTTTCTCGAAGGCGTTAGGACTGACATTGAGTGGGACAACGAGTTGTTGGCGCAGCTGCTTGCAAAAGCTGCCTGTTTCATGACCTCTGAGAGGTGTCGTCTTTTGTTAAAAAACATGTTCCCACTTCTTCAGTGGAGATGTACATGGAAGTGAGAGCTCGTGAGACGAGCGAGGAGAATGAGGCAGAGAGAGGATAGGAGAGGAGGAGAGAAGTTCTTAAAAAGGCAGATGCCAACAACCCTAAACACTCTTCAAAAATAGAATGGAGTTTCAAAGATGGCATTGTTGATATATGTACTAAACCACACGAGGAAACTAAACTAAGTTACTAAGAAAAAAAGTAATGATCCAATTATTACCCTAAGCAGTCGCAAGGCGCGGAGCACCCCTCAACCTCTACGGGGCGGGGTCCCACCACCGAGCAGAGCCGCCTCTCCTACCGGGACACAGTAAGGAGCGCTTGCAATCCAAGGAACTCCAAATACGGCGCCCCCGTTCTTTCCTTCGCGCTTGCATCGTCGAATTGTACCCCAACGGCATAAATTCCAATAACGACTGAACATCAATCTGTACACACAAAACTTAGCGTGGCGGCTGCCACAAAAGGATGGCCTTCGCCTCCTCAGCATTCTAAAAACAGTATGGTGCAGAAACCTTCCCTATACAATAATCCAAAAAGTGTACTCCCGCAGTACTCTCGTAGCCTATGGACCTGCAGGCTCCCATCCTTCTCAACCCTTCTCCCTCAGCTCCGCGCAGGCATGAGAATTTTCGATCCGGACCCATTGCCCGTTGTCTTCTCCGCCTCCATGGCCTGCTTTGCGAGCTCGTAGCCGGCGAAGTTCATGGCCCCAAGCGGCGCAATCCAGAAGAAGCGCGGCAGCGCCCCCTTGTAGAGCGCGAGCACGCCCTCCCCCGCAATGATGGCCGCCCCCGTGCTCACAAGCCCGGAGGGGTGCCCGGGCGCTGCCGTCATCATCCGCGTCTTGATGACGTCGAAGGGAGTGGTGCACACGGCAGCGAGCCCCCCCGAGATGCCGCCCACCAGAAGGGTCTCCCATGGCGCCAAGTCCCTCTTCAAGGCGTGCCGTACGACCTGCAAGAATGGAAGGAAGGAAGCAGAATGTGAGGAAGTGTGCACCGCACAACCCCCCACCATGGACTGCTCCCACGCTCCTAATCTGGAGTATGCAAAGACCACTTCGTGATTATTCAAAGTTCATCATCTGGCTATTGGGGCCCACACATGCAGAAGGACTACACAGCAGACATGCCCATATGGTCCCTTCATACTGTAAAATAGGGAGATTTGTTGTGCTCATTTCATTTTTTTAACCATCATCAAAACAGTTTGACAAAAGCAGAGCTGAGGTCGAGCTGTTCAAGAACCATTCGTCCACTCTAATGCCAGTGTGGGCCGGAAAAAGGCCAAAACAAGGCAATCAGTTTTTCCAACAACGCTACACACTCCTGCTGCCGTTCTGATGACGGCCCTTAAAGCGTTCTTTACCTTCTTGGCTTCCTGGTAAATGAGGAGCCCCGCCACATAGAACGGCACTTCTCGGCAAAGTGTGGCTGCTGTTCCGCGAAACATCCCCATGGGGCCCTCCTGTCTGAGAGTCCCCCGTATAGCAGCAGCAGCATTAGGGTACATGCCCGCCTGCAGACGCTGCTTCAGCACTTCGCACGGAATGCGAAGACCCGTCCCCAGCACAGTGCTGCAGAGGGAGGCGATGGGTTGAACCTGCAAATTTTACGAGGAGAGACCAAGGCAGGGTTAAAGGCAACAGTGCAGCCGCTAATGAGTGATGAATATAGGAATGAGGATTACTACGCAGAGGATGTCGAAGGGAAAAACTACCATGCCGAAGAGGACTAATGCCAAGGGTTCAACGTAGCGGAAAGGCTAGCAATAGGTTGAAACACGTGACAGCTACTACGCTGGGCATGGATGGAGCTCTGTGACAAATATGCATGTTGAGCGCACTGACAGCGCACGTACAACAGGATGAAGCTCTGTCCTAAGAAGTGCAGGAAAACATTCCTGCACTGCTTCCTGCATTCATTTTTTTTTTTATTGCAACATAACAAAAGCCGCAATGTTGAGATGGCATGCAGCTATGCAGGTTTCTCTATAGTCTGAAAGCTCAAGCGTTCGCTTGCTGGAAAAAACAAAAAGAATCGCACCTGAATGTCAGTTAGGTCGGGGGCCAAACCCTGCAGCAGCATCTTCGTCGCTTCAAAGGCTCCCGTTCGTAGACCATGGCTGCAGAATTACCCCCTTTTGCTCTTCTGTCAGGTCCATGCATCCGCACATAGCCGCCCAAGCACCTATGACCAGGCCACTCTAACTAGAGCATTTTCTGGTACATGTACTAGAATGAAGACGGAAATTGTAACAGTTTTGGTTTTGGCTTTGGTTTTTGGTTTTGGTTTTGGTTTTGGCTCAACAGTGAACGTATTCCTAAAGTATGCCAAAATTCAGAGCGTCGCGGAGAAATTCCTCGAACGAGACTAAGACTATTGCCATTTATTTTCGTAATGCGACGGTATTCCATAGCACTATGGATTTTGCATGCTTTCGACGTTCCTCGTGCACCATGTCCTCTCCATCCTCCTCCCTTCCCCCACACTCTCTTTTTCCCTTCTCTGTCATTCCTCGTCCCTGCGCCCTCTTCTCCCACCCTCTCTCTCTCCCCCTCTACCGCCTAGTCCTTCTCTCTCTCACTCTCTCTTCCATCCAGAGCCTCCCTCTTCTCTTTGCTTCCTTTCTCCCCTCCTTTGTCCACTCTCCACACTCATCCCTTCACTTCCTTTTTCCCCGCCACTCTCTGCTCTCTTCTCTCTTCTCACCCTCTCCCTACATATTCTCATCACTCTTTTCTGTGCGTTGACATGAAAACGCAGGCATCATGGCCGCCATGCGCTGCAGCCATAATGTTATGCCATGTCACCCTCCGGTGAATTGTATTAACAGAGCTAACTCTTGCACACTAGTAGAAACCAAGCCCCGCCGCAGATGATTGGGTTCCTGAAAATTCTTGTCGTCTGCCAACGACCCCAAGGCAGTCGAGTACCGCACAGGCGGCTCGAGATTTCATTCCTCTCTCTGCCGACCGCCCTTTGCGGGTTCTCCAAACCAACTGATATGCTGCCACGTACACAATTTGTGACGTGGCATCCAGATCGGACGTGACATGGCTAAACTAGTACATTCACAAATGTAATAGTTCAGTGTACTGTCGTATACCAGACTTATTAGAAAGTGCAACATACATGCTTAGAGTGGCCTTTCTGCCACATGAACCTCAAAAGGTAGCAGATTTAAGCTCTGCACGGTCGAGGTGACAGCAGCTATAGCAAGGGGCTGCAACCACTGGCCGATTCGATAAAGCCACAACTGAGGTTTTTGTTTCTCTGGTGTTCGAAACCACTCACCTGGCAAACTGGCCAATTATGGCCGGCACGGAGCCTCTGTATAGTCCTTCAAGTCCCAGTTTGGGCAAACTTTGCATCACGTCCCCAAATGATACAGGAGAGGCCTGCACTCTCGTCTGGCTCCCAAAGCCCAATGTCCTGCAGTCAGTGGCTGCCTATGATAACAAATGGAAATGGCGACGCCAAAGGTATGTGCAGTTGCAACAGTTTTTGTAGAAGTACATAATGAGTGTGTCTACCTTGAGTGTGTCCAGCGGATGCATTATGCAAGTTGACAATCCGGAGGCCAATCCTCCTGCCAGGGCAGACTTGAGCACATTTCCAGCAGGAGCCGAGGCAGACGCAGGAGGGGCCATTGGAACCACTGTCGCTGCTTCAAACCACACCATGCTGTAGCCCAGCCATGGAAACACAAAGCAAGACACCATGAGGGCATGAGCGCTGCCGATTCAACAAGACGTAGAAACAGGAACAATGAGCGATGTAGGAGGGACGAGAATACGAAGGCTTTGGTGAACATGCTTCTGCAACTCAAAAGTTCAAAAGATTTTGGCCGAACAGCATTAAAGGATGCACACCTTGGGTCTCTGTCCAAACGTTCCGGAGGTAGCAGCAGTAAGAAATTCCGGAATTGGCCATAAGCAACCTGCCCCCTCTCCGTGTCTGCATCCAGGTACTGCATCATAGCCCGGGCATTGCCCTCGGTGGCAGGTAAGCCTGCTTTCTTAAGGGATGCCAATACCTGCCATTATCAACATCGCATGAAGCCACTGGCCAGCACATGAATGACGGTTTCACGAGCTATTCTGGGAGAAGGATCATAGTCTTGGGTTCGTAAAAAGCTGCAGTTGAGGAAACAGGCATTTACTTCGTTGAAGGCATTGACCCGCGGGTCTGAGGAGCGATATCAATCCTGCACGACTGCATCAGAGCGGACCTGGCTTTTCTGAAGAGTGCCTGATGCGCTGAGATTGAGAGAGTTGAAAGCTCTCAACATGGTCGCCTCCTTCTGCTCCATCAGCGTCTGAAACTCTTCCCAACCGAAGGAACTGACAAACCAATTCCTCCTTGTACGCCTAAGAAACTCGCGAGCGTATCGTGACGGAAGCCTCCGCTTCCGCATGGCTACCTCAAGGTCCTCCAGGCGCACCTGCCCATCTCCGTCCGCATCGAGCTCGTCAAACAACTTTCGTCCTGCAACGCCCCACCCGGAAACACCATCACTTCAGCAGCTACTTTTGCCCAAATAGAGACTATCGATGGCCTACATTTGCAATCGACCATTAACGAGAGAGCAAATGTGCTACACAAAAAGGCCACAAAAAGCACACCAAGACCAAGAAATCGACCCTGTCCAACAACAATTCCCACAGTTTCACTGTGAATATCGTTGAGATAACTCTCCTGTTGTTTAGAATCGTAAGTTTGCAACCATCAGCTCATTTTATGCTTGAGGACCTAATGGCCACTAAGTCCGCCGTGTCTTTAGGACATAAAGAAGTCCTGAACGAATAAAGACGGACATGCGACCTGCATCAAGATGACCATAAAGCAAGAACTATCTTTCCAACACCATGTGGCCGATACGTGCTAGTTTACTATACAACAATAAAAATGCAGGGAAGTGAAGCTGCACAGTCTTCGCTTTTGGGCAGAAAGTGCTGGAATGCTACAGATGCTGCAGGAAACTTAAGTTCCTCGATAGAGCCATAACCGCATAGTCTCATCCGAGCTTTAGCAACAAACGCCCCACATACGGAAGCAAAGCCACAGAAGCACCCCTCCCCTTCACTACTCCAAGCTCCGGTTCATAACTCTGTTAAAATGTTTCTTGCTCATCCCCTTTTGAGACAGTTCCAGAGACCCCAATTCCTGCAAAATTGAATATGACTCTGACCAAAAATCTTCACACTCGCTGCTGAAGTGGAATAGCCCGTTCGAAGAAAACGATACGCATGTGATGGCTCACTTAGGTCGATGCCCAGGCCATACAAAGGGTAACGAGGAACACGAACCTTCGGCTTCGGTGTAGCGAAAAAACTCCTGAACTGATGACAGTTTTTGCTTGTTTGGGAAGTCGCCATGAGATTGTCCCCAGTGACGAACCTTTTCCACAATATCGGCAAGCGATGAGCTTGGTAAGGAGGACCGTAACTCTTCCACTCTTGGTCGCAACTTTTCTATTTCTGTGACAACCGGCAGCTTAAAACCTTTCAAGCGAAGCTGCTGAGCCTTTTCCTGCGGAGCTTCTGCCTGTGACTTTCGAGAAGTTGCAGAATCTTCCTTGCCAAGTCGTCTACTCTCTGCAGAAGCGTCAGATTTTATGTTAGTACCTTCTTCCACATCGGTTTGCCCAGGTGGGAGCGCGATAGAAGGTTCTCTGAGATCCCCTCTCAGTCGTGCGAACGGATTTGCATGTAGAAATTGTTTGCCAATGCGCACACCTTGTACTTTAAGGTTGGCATCGGCATCTGAGAGCTCTACTGAAGGCACGTGTCTGATTTGAGCAATGCGACCTAATCTGGCTTTGCTTTTTGACTCTGGCGAGCTGCCCCTATCTATAGTTTCTTGCATCTGATCCAGTGACGAGTCCCGCAATACGAAAAAACCATTTGCAGGCAAACCTCTTCCATTTTCCACAGAATGTTCCGTTCCTTTAGTCGAGAGACCTGCTTTCTCATCCAGAGGCGACAGGAACTCCAGCAGCAAGTTCTCAATAAGCTGCGGCCAAGCATTGGAGATAGGGGAACTAAACGCCTTTTCCCAGCCTCGAGGTTTTTTCCTATTCGCAACATTCAAGTTGGAAGTCGCCCTTGCGCCTTGCCTTTTACTTTTGGAACTTGACAAGCTAATCCATTTCTCGAACTCTATTCGATCTATTGGCAAAGGGAGACACGCACAGCTGCCTACTGTCTCCCGCACTCGAAGCCGCCGGGCCCTCTGCTCCCATCCCTCCTTACTTCCCTCACTACTGCTAGAAGCAGGTGGCGCTCCACGGATGCCATCCTGCAACCCTTCCTCTTCCATGAATAGAGCGCAGTCATCAACTGCAGCCTGCAGGCCCTACCCCCTAACAGCCTCTGGCAGCTGCCCTTGCAGCGTCTTTCCTACCGCCTGCTGCTCCGTCTGCAACCTGCTCTCGCGCTGCATCACACTCGGCTAGCCATTGGAGTGTTCTCCTGCTGGCTTGGCCTGCATTCCCATGGTCACGCTGCGCTACTGGCCTTCATCCTCCTGCAGTCAGGCGGCGTCCTCGGCCTGAGCGCGAGTAGGGAGAAGGGCGGGAAGAGGCAAGCGAGAGGGAGGGAGGGGGGGAGGGAGAGAGCGGGAGAGGAGGGAGAGGCGGGGGGGCGTGGCGAGCGGCCACGTGGCGGCGGAGAGGGTGAGGCTCGCGAGGGGGCGCGCGCCACGTCCGCAAAAAGGGGCCGCCTCGCCTTATCCCTCTCTCGCTTTGAAACTTTGAGCATGGGGGGAGGAGGGAGAGGGAAAGGGAGAGGGGGAGAAGGGGGTGGAAAGGGAGGGTGGGAGGGGAGGGGGAGTTCAGTTCAGATGATGCGTTCAGTTCACTCTTCAACTACTGCGAATAATGATGCTCGCAAAGGCACGCGCCACATGAGCGTCTGAGGTAGTCGTTGTTGGATTGAGGTGTCTGCAGGTGAGGCAAGTGGGCAGGCTTGAAATGACGTGGATTTGGACCTGTGTAAGGTTATTGAGGCTCGATGACATGGCTTAAAGGCAGAAAGTTTACATTCGACGGAGTGATTTTTGCCTAGCGTCATAAAGCTGCCAAAGAGTTTATCGCAAATACTGACTGAAGAAATTTCTCAAATCTGTACAAGGGAGGCAGGCTGATCTCCTGCCCCACCGTCGTGTCTAAAGTCACAGTAATAACTGTACATATCAATACTACTAATCTTAAAAGCAGGCCTCTGCAAGCGGTTCTAAAACAACCAACTCATGCGGCAGTCCCGCCATCCGCCTGTGCTCAGAGGGAGGCGCTGGCAGAAGTCCAAGCTCTGGGAGGCTGGACTGTTCAGCAGAGGTCTCCTCAGGAGGAGAATCAAGAACGGCGTCGGATAAAGAGGGCAGGCTGGCTGCCACCACATCCTTCACAGTCTGCCACAAAGACACACCATACGGCTACTTCAGGGAATGCAAGAGACATTGCAGACTGACGAGAACTATGTAGAGATTGCACAGCTTTCATAAATCCTCTTATCGAAAAATGAAAGACCTGCTCATGAAAACATTTCAGATTGGTTTCTTAGTGCATTTTGCCACGGACATGCTACATCGATCAGATCCTGGAAACTCAACCCACACCATGAGTATCGAGCGAACCTCAGCCTTCAGAAACACATCTTTCAAAGTGCAAAAGGTAATTGAGTCCACCAAATTCGTGCAAAGAAAGAGGGATTACCTCTGAATCACGCAAGGCCACTTCAATAGCTCGACGCCATCGAGCTCCACCTTTCTCGCCATGAAAAAGTCCCAGCAATGGCTGCAGAACCAAAGACCAGCCAATGAATACCGATATCAGCAAAAGAAAGAGAGAAAGTGAGAGGGGGGGAGAAAGTGAGAGAGGAAAGAGGCCGATACGTTGCTTGAATGTATAAAGGGCATGAGCAGTGGGCTAAAACGTATTTAGTAATAGACCGAAGATTCACTCCAACACGAAAACCAGTGTCGGTGGCTCACCATGATCAAAGCACGCAAGCTCGGTCTGTGCGGGTTATACCGCCCCTTTGCACTGTCTGCATACTCCACGTAGTCCTTCAGCACCTGCACCCACACCTCTAAACATCATCCATCAGCTGAGCTATTCTGAATCCCTCTCTAACTTGCACTAAGTTACAGCACCCATCAAAGTGACGAAGGCTGGCTACCTCACAGATACACCTGCCTTGAGAAACTGCTCCACCCCATACAATGAATAAAGCACAAGATAGGTTGCCACAGACTCGAGTATTGAAGGACGGGTTGGCGTCTACCTGCCGCCTGGAGACTGCACGGTTTGACACTCCATAAATAGCACGATCTGCATCGCCGAGAATATGCCAAGGACTGCTCAAACAAGAAAAAGTGACCGTCACAGGTAGCCCAAAATCATATTGATACAAGGCTCCCCTTACGTGAATCATCGCAGTTGCTTATTCTGCGATGTTTATCCACTCAAGGCCCCTTCAGAAATGGAGGACTGAAGGATCAGGGTGCCACACAACCATAGTGGTTGTTGAGAACAGCAAGCGAAATGTAATGGCCAAAGAGCATTTTTAACCAAATAAGCAAGAAAAATCCCCCGCTTAACCCCAAGTCTTCTTCCACAGGTCCTAAAGGGAATACCCAGCATGTACGCTGAATAGATATGAACTAGGCTCCACCAGTTCCCACACAAGCAGCACGGTATAGAATGCAGCTTTCAAGCGCACTTTGCAGCTTTCTACGTACCAGCTATATGCTGCCCGGCCGATCATCACGCCTTTGAAGCCCCAATGCAAGATGGTTTGAGCCTGCAATGCCATTACCTCACATCAGTATTAAGCAGCCCTAAGCGAGGTATGAGAGCAGCACTAGAGTGCCATCCTCTGAGAGACCCCATAATGATGCTTATGAGCGTTTGACTACTAGGTTACTTGCGACTATTTAAAACTCACTCTGGGCTTCTTCAAGATTCACTAAAGAGGATGAGAGAAAAGGATATTAACTAAAGAAATGACTGGACTATCACCTCACCTCTGATAGCGTCTTGATACCTCCGTTCAAAGTGAAGTCTAAGTGTGGAAAGTCCCTCATCAGAGCCGCCACAAACTCATACCTGCCATACAAATTTCCTGAAATGTACGTCAGCTTTGTCTATTGCTTCTTGCAACCTTGTCGAACGCATCTCAGGTCTGGAGACAAGAAAGAAGGAAATTTTGTCCAAAGAACAGGCCACCACATGACAACGGCTGCAGAATTCTTCAGGACCGAAATGGACAGGCCGCGGAATACAACGGGACTGCAAGTAAAGGCGCCCATTAAACAAATCAGAGGAAAATGAAACTGAGAAAACATCGTACAACTTTGGAAGCAGCAAATTGAAAAGCAGGAATGGAGAACTCAGTCACAAGACATAAACCGTCAACCATATGGCGCCCATCACCAAGTGTGCCATCCATCTTCTGTCTTAAAAAGTCAAAAGGAAGAACAAACAGTGCAAGCACGCACCGAAGTGGAGGGACACTGCGATTTTGGGATGGACTTAGTCCTTTAAGCAGCGCCTTCCGGGCATGAATTACGAAATGCTTTACCGGTGCGTGATTCGATACAGTGTCCACAAATTCACCTGCAACCCATCTCCTCATCAAAGCTCCTCGAAGATCAGAAGGGCTCTCAAATGTCTCCTCTATTGTTCGCAGATCTGTGTGGCATGCCATGCTTGGGAGTTGAATAATGAGCATCCAACACGGCAACTCTAGGGCTCCAATACTTACAAAGTTCTTCATAAGAATCACGATCGTCCACTCCAATGCGACATTTAATGGTGACAGGAACACTGCAGTTCAGCGCCATAGATGCTACAGCATCAGATACTCGCTGCAACCCACAACGCTCATGTCTTCGTCAACACCAAAACTGACAGCATCATGATAATCTCCTCGCTTCCCAGAACAGTGACAACCTTGTCGTGAACTGACAAAATAAGGGTGCAACGCTCCTTCTAAATGGTAGTACAAGTTTAACTCTCTGAACATAACACACCCGTGGGTCAAGCATGAGTCGCGCTCCAAAGCAGCCATGGCCAGCAACAGCATTGCTAGGGCATCCGCAGCTGAGCCCTCCCCGCATCACGAGATACAGCCATTCAGCATCTAAATTCAGGGGCTGCTACAACCAATACCTCCAGATGGATAAAAACGAAGCTGTCACAAATGAACAGTCAATGTTTGAACAAAACTTGCAACTTAAACTCAGTAGTACAATTGAAGTTATTTTTGTGTACCTTCTTTCTGCACTGCGATAACCATTAATAAGGAGTATCTCACACTAAAGACTAGCAAAGGCATAAAAAGTCCTTCACCGTATTGACACGAAAGCAGCCTTCAAACTACATTGTGATTAAGCAGATTAACAATAAAGATCTGATGTAGTCCATCGTTAAACAGTAACTGTTCCTGCTTTCATTTGAACCTGTCGACAGATAAAGCGTGTTCTGACTATATACCACGCTGCAACTCCATCTAAAATACAAATAATGGGAACCGCAACGGCAAACCTCCTCCCTGCCGTCTCATATGCTATTCTCTGACAGGGTGAGGCATCTCACTTGAGGTTGATTTCATCATAGCCATAAGCATCGGCAAGCCGAGCCGCTTCCCCTAATAATGCGGGGTCGCTGCCTCCAAGCTGAAGCACAACAGGATGCTGCGCAGCGGGAAACTCCAGCCACTTATCCTGATACGCCAGTCAGATTAACCATCAATATGAAAATTGTAACACCATTGGCATTACCCATCATGTCATAGGACAGGAAAGGCAGGCATACCAAATTGGGTTGCTGATGAATGAGAGTATTGTCGACCACCATTTCAGTGTACAGCCAAGTATGGCGGCTCAACAAACGCGCCAAGTGACGAAAGTGATTGTCAGTGTACTCCATCATGGGGGCAATGCTGCAGATAAATGCCCCAGAGCTAGGTTGAAAATATATCCAGCGGCCACTATAATAATCGCAATCAAATTGCATATTTTCCAAACAACGAAATACACAGTCACACGGAAGACATTTGCTATTTTGACCCTACTAAGGCAACTCCTTAAAATTAAATAAAGGCCTCAGAAAAGATTGAAATTACACCACTGCTCAAAGAGCTTCAGATGGTACGGACAATATTGTCATCAATGGCCCATTCTCTCCTCGTTTTTACATTAGAATACACGGCAGTTTTTGGGTCTAAGCCAAAAAACTGTTGAATTGCAAGTTTAAAAGCATGAGATATCTGTGAATAAAGCAACATTGGCGAGTAGGGCAGCTAGGAAGACCTTCGCTATTTTGACCCTACTAAGACAGCTCCTTAAAATTAAATAAAGGCCTCAGAAAAGATTGAAATTACACCACTGCTCAAAGAGCTTCAGATGGTACGGACAATATTGTCATCAATGGCCCATTCTCTCCTCGTTTTTACATTAGAATACACGGCAGTTTTTGGGTCTAAGCCAAAAAACTGTTGAATTGCAAGTTTAAAAGCATGAGATATCTGTGAATAAAGCAACATTGGCGAGTAGGGCAGCTAGGAAGACCTTCGCTATTTTGACCCTACTAAGACAGCTCCTTAAAATTAAATAAAGGCCTCAGAAAAGATTGAAATTACACCACTGCTCAAAGAGCTTCAGATGGTACGGACAATATTGTCATCAATGGCCCATTCTCTCCTCGTTTCACATTAGAATGTTGCGCACATGCTTTGGCTACGATTGATCAAAGACTAAACAATAACTCTACATACTCACACCAAGGCAAATATGGACACAATAGTATATGGAAAACATATAAAAAAAAAAAAAAAAAATGATCCTTGTCACCAGACTTCTACAAGGTTCGAATGTGGAAGATGCACATACAATCATGATAAATCAGTGTGAAAGCACGACAAGCAATCGACATTGCCACGTTATTCCAAAAAAATGTGATAGATGATGCAAATTCTCCATTCTACGAAGCCTTGGCTTGTACAGAAATGCGGAGAAAGTAGTAGCAATGTCAACTCGCTGTGTCCTAACGGCACATCGACAAGATTGACAAGTTACCTTAGTCGAGGTGGCGGTAACTTTTCCGCCAATAATGCATCTCGTGAGACTCCAGCGGGACTGGAATAAACCGTCGGTGTCGTATCAAAAGTAGCCCAAGGACTGCCTCCTTCACATTTGTCATTTGACGAATCATTCGCTGCAGCTGAACATGGCTCCGATTTCGATTGCCCTCTTGAATAAAGTAATGAGTCGCCAAAACCCCAGACCCGTAAGCTTGAATCGCACAAGCTATCCCTCTTCTCCGATGTGATCGTCAAGCGCGAAGCGACTCGGGAACATCTTCCTGAAGCCTCAGTAAAGAACTTATTCCTCAAAACCCTCATTGATCTTCCACAATTTGAAGAATCGACAATCTGCAAGTTCGAATTGTGCAAAAACCTGCTCTTTTGCGCAGGCGCGGCGCCTCCTTTCCTACCAACCTTCCCCTCTTGCAAAGCAATACTCGCGCCGCTCCAACACGAGCGAAATCCAAGAAGCGCGATCATCTTCTTCCCTACTTCATCCAGAGACTACCCGCTTGCCTCACCGCTGTACAGGCCCTTCGCCCTCCCCTCGAGATAGCTCAACCCCAAGCTCCACCCTGGGCGCACAGCACCAGCCGCCATAGCTCATACTTCGCCGCCAAACGTTGAACGAGGGCAGTCCCAGGTCCGGATTCAATATTCCATGTGACTACCGGCCGATTATCTGTGACTCTGTAAACTGAGACCCTTTCTATGCACATAGAAAAATTAAACCTCTTTGACACCAAGACCGCTATATGAACTTAGAGGTGTGGTTTCAAGTCGATACATGGATTGTATATCGTGATACGATACATACCTCGATTTATCTTGGAAAGGGGGCGTTCCTGGCTGCCACGCGTCGGCCCCTGGACGCCCCGCGCGACCTCGGTTTTCCCTAGGCCGTACGGCCTACGGCCCGGCTCGTTGACGGCGAGTCGCTAACAGCTGGCGAGGCCTCCCGCTCTCTCTGCTTAGCGCTTCGCCGTTGAAACTGTTCTCTCTCTCTCTCTCTCTCTCTCTATCTTTCTCTCTCTCTCTCTCTCTGCCCACGAGGGGCGGGAGGGAGGGAGGGAGGAAGGAAGAGAGGGCGAGGTGGATGAGGGAGGTGAAACTGTGTGACCATGGAGAAGCTAGAGCCTCTCGTGCGGATGCAAGTCAACAGCTTGTTACGGTTCACAGACATTGAGTTCAAGGTGAATGTTCGAGCGAGCCCTACTGATGCTGTTTCTGCTGATGCTTTTGTGACATATGGGGAAATGTACAGGGAAATACATTCTGCTATTTTAAAGGTTGAGCATCGTAGTCTGGGTCCTAATGTTAAGGAACACGGTGTCTTCTTGTGTGTGCGTGCTTTTCTGAGTACATGCTTTACATTATGGCTTAACTTTCGAGTCATGGCAGGTCGAGGAAATTCGGAAAGGTGCAGAGAGAGCTGAATTTGCAGACCGCTTTGTCGTCCTCGTGCCGTGCTGCGCCGAGCACCTGCGATGTAAGTCAGCAGGTCCTCATGAGGGAATTCCTCCAAACGCTACTTCTGAAATATTGATACGAGATTTGAATTCTGAAGTCTCAATGTTCAGCAAATGAAGTGTATCAAAAGACTGAGAGAACTTAAGAGTCACTCCCGATCTTCGTTTACTGGACGAGGCCGGTTGCTCATCGTTTTAACAAGAAACCTTGTTGAGAAGAGGTTATCCTTGGTTATCCTTCAATCATCTTTCATAAGCTTTTGAAGCAGTACTAGGGCAAGCTTTATTGAGTAAGCAGAAAATGATTGGATTGCTTGTAGTCTGGGCCGATCAGAGTGAAGTCATTAATTGTGCGCTCGTGATTTTTTCTTCCTCACAAGGAGGACCAGAAATCGTGCAAGCTTTAAGCGAGATGTTTAATTCATTATGGAAGTGTCTGCAGCTCGATTACGACGCTCTGGAAGTAATGCGATTAAAGTGATGACAATGTCTTACGTTGATCATCGTTAGGGACAAGGCTTAAAAAATTCTATCTTGAGAATGAACACAAGGCGACAAATGTGTGCACATTTTCTTCTATATGCCGGGAAAGTTGGAACATCACTAGATTGGTCAATGATTCCTCGGGCGTACTTTTTGCGCTCCTATCACTTTCCTCGATCTGAAGTTCAGTGCAACCTACCAAATTTCAACTTGGTGATGGCAGGGCATGTGGTTTACAATGTCACTTCCTTGAAGTCTCCTCCAGATGTCATTTTTGGACCTGACGACGAGAGTTTCCAGCCATTAGTTGCCTTCGGAAGTAAATTTTCAAGTACAGACGCGCAGGTCATCCTTCAACTTTTACAGAATTGGGATATCTATGACCCAAGATTACTGGTGCAGCTCATCGTCACTCTCCGGTACAATCACTTGCTTTGGTTCAACTTGTCTGGTCCATCACTTGGATTTGAAGTCAGTAGTGTCGGGACTTTGGGTCTAGAAGCTCGGACCCTTCCCATCTCCTAGGAAGAGATCATGAAAAAATTCTGGTGTCGTTATGGGAGCTCAAACCTGAAGTGTTCTGGGAAAGCATAATCAGTTCAGGACTTTGAAGCATTCTAGAGGAACCTTCACTCTGCAGGAATCTTTATCTGCTGCATCAGCGGAGACATGTGGAGGACCTCTCGGACTCTCGCGTGCGCTTTGAGCTCAGCACTATGGGCACCTTGCAGGTCCGTACATCGTTTACAACACATTCGAATGCCTTCTTCATGACTCGCATATGTTCTGTAGAGAGCTTTTCTTGGAATCCAGTTTTCATGTGATTTTTTCACTTGTGTGATTTTTGTGTTGCAGGGAATCGATGTGCTCCTGCTTGGAGGTCCAGATAAGGTCTGTCCTTTTTCTGCTTCTCCTAGTTAGCAGTCATGCCGTATGCTATTTTAGCAAACCAACGTGTTAAGGTTTTAACTTTGTGGCTTCCACCGCAGTTCAAGCAAAACTTAAATCTCTATCTGCTCAAATTAGAGAGTGGTTATATCGTTTCATGCCACCGAATCTAACGACTGATTGAGCACACTCCCATCTACTCAACTAACGCCGATGTCATCTTGAGTGGTCACCCCTTCATAGCGGCTGCATTATGAAACTTAAAGAGTGCATCTCACCGCACCTGCCCTTTATTTTGATGGAACTTCCTGTTCTCATGTTGCTGACTCGGGGTCTGCTGTGCCGTATGCTACACCGTAAAGCCAGAAGAGGTGCAGTTTGCCATCCCCCTCCGCAACATTGACGTCAGCGCGATCGAGGCCCTCCAGGGAGGGGCGGCTCCTCCGCCAATAGTGCTGCAGGTCAGTGGGGAAGGGCCTCACTATCCAGCACTTAAGTTCAGTTCAGAGGTGGAAGCATCCAGCTGCAGAATGATAATTTCATACTTCGCTTGCCGGTGTCGAACTGCATTTTGCCTTTTGTCGCTTTGTACTCGGGTGAAAGAAGCCAAGAAGGTCTTTTGTAACTGATCCTTTCAAGAAAACTGTTTCGGTAAAGGTTTTCTATCTTCTGTGGTTTGAGGAACTTCGAAAGTGTTCAACCAACCTGCTCGATGGTGCAGCTGAAGTTTCCTCTCGCTCGCGGAGGCGGGAGACCTCCTCCAGTCAATCTTAAGCTGGTGGCTCCCCCTGCAGTGATGGAGGCGCTCAGCCTTACAGATGCACGCATGCCTGCATGGACGGAAACCACGTATGCTTGCCCTCCCCCTGCAGAGGACAGAGAATTTTGTTCACATCATGTATTCTTCTGGTAGACTCTTACCTTTAGAACACACTGATAGCTCCGCTGTTTTAAGTCTGAACTCAGTTTCTTTTGGCTTGTCATGCCTTGGTTGAAATTGTATGGTCTATTTGATGCTTGGAGGCGAAAAAGAGAAAGAGGAAATGAACTGGAGGCTATGGAGAGTCGCGATGATTTGGAGGAAGAGGAGGTAGCATGTGGTTGGACAAGGGATGACGTTCTTGGGTGGGAAACAGCTGCACTGTGGAGTACCTCCCTGCGCTGCAAAGCCACATACAGCAGCAGGTAGATCCACAGCCCAAAGAGGGAGATTAGTGCGTTCACTTTGGTTGCCATGCCTTCAGTGAAGGCGAGGGAGGACTGCTGACAAACGTGGAGAAAGGGGTTGGGTTTTTTGCAGCCCATTGGCAAGTAGACGGATGCTATGCAGACTCCCTCTTTTCCTTTCTTTTCTTTCCTTTCTTCTCGTTCTTCTCTTTCCTCCCTCCCTCTCTCTTCTTTTTGAGTGAATTCATCCCAAATTAGAAAACTTATGGAGGGATGAGTGGGTGTAGGTGGATGAGGCCGCCAAATCTGTAGAGCTCCGGAAGGCGTTCATGTCCGCAGTGCCGGCGTTTTTTGGTCGGCCACTGGAAATAGAAGTGGTGCGGCCCTTCTCTGCAGAAGCAGCTTTGTCATTTTGTGCCAATAATGGTCGTTTTGCAAGCCGTGAACTTGTAGATCAGCGCAGCTTTATGGCCTACTGATGCAGCAGAGCCTATTCTCGTTGATGTAAGAGCTGTCAAAGGGGTGTATTCAGTAAGGAACCCCCACCTGCACCTTCTAACGAAATTAGAGGTGGGAAGCATGTTCAGTGTCTGGTTTTTCAATTAGACATGCAACTTCTAAAGTTGCTGTTGCTCAGACGTTTCTGGTCTGACATGGAGCGTGACGTCTATGCAGGCGCAGTTCAGAAGAGTCTCAGTGTTTGTGACCTGCAATGGCTTCGCTTTTCTGGTAAGTTAACGGCATCCATGGAGAGCTAACCTTCTTCCTTGCTGGTCTTTTAAAGGCTAATTTCTTCGAAGGATAAGATTCAGCTCACACTGTGATCCCACATTGATGTGTACTCACTTGTGCAATTTACTTGGGCCCCCTGATATCTAGGTGCACATGTCCATCCCCATGTCCTTTCCAAAGCAGCAGCCTGTCATCACTCTTCAGAGTTCACAGGTATCTTTGTCTGATCCTCCTGAAGAACATGTGAAGCGAGCAGTTTAGCCCCTCACTGGTCCTGCTGTGAGGATGATAGTCCAACCATGCTTTCAGTAACCAGCACAACATGGTGCATTTGGATTCGCTTGTACGAGTTAGGCCCTGGGCCTTCACACGCGTCTTCCTTCCGCTGGTGACTTGTATTCAGAATCCGGAGTCACTGTAAACGGAGAGAGAATATATGTGACGGTCTGCAGCTCTGTAGGGTCCATACCTGAGGCCCTGACTTGGATTAGTCGTCGTGTTGGTGGTGGCATGCGTGCTGCTTGCAGCATTTTGATCCGAGCGGGAGGCCAATCACATCACAAGGATATGACGACTATGCATGGAGCCCACGGTGGGACCCGGAGGAGATGGTGCGCCGCATCTGGTAGGCCATTGCTCTGCTTTTGGTTCAGCAAGAGCATACCCGTCTGTTTCATATGGACTTCTGCTTCATACATAAGGTTCATGGGCACAAGTGACCAGGTGGTTTGCTGCAGAGAATTATGAAATTCAAGTCGAAGAACATCTATGTCAGCTACTGTTCAATTGAAGTCTTGTCTATCTGCCTGAAATAATCCTGCGCAAATATGCTGCACAAAAATTCAGCCTCCAGTTTCCAGAGTGTGTTCAATTTCGTCTGCAGCACCCGACAGCAAACACCTTTCACCCTTCTCTCTTCTTTGTCCTTTCCTATTGGAGGGTGCAGCTCCTTCATTCAAGACGTCGCCCCCACATTCAAGCGCTTTTGCAGTGAGCGGAGATGACATTGGCTCCTGCAGGGGTGCTTTTTTAAGGGGATTGGGAACACGGCGGGGGCTTGAGCATAAATCAGGTCAGATTTTGAACAACTCCGCCATCTGACCGGGGACATTCTGTAACGATGGGACCATGGGCGCTCTCCAACTACACCGGCTAAAATTGGCCGAACCCTAAATTTGAAGGATCCGACATGTAAATCTCAGAATTCTCTTTGACGTGGCGAGTAGTTTAGGAGTTTTAGCAAATCTTTTAATTACCGTTAAAACCCTAAAAGTTGCCGTGAGAGAGGGTCTCCTTTCAGGAGTTAGTAGCAGCCAAACTCTGCAGGTATATGAGAGTAGCCATAGGGGAACTCTGCTAGACCTCGCGGCGGGCACATAGTGAGAGGGTAGGAGGTGCAACTTTTCATTCCAGCATCTTGTTTGATATTGATTTTATGACCATTCTTTTGGTTGAAAAAGAGAACGCGTACGAAGAGGCATTATTGTCAATTGTTTCACTGTTGTAGCTTGTTTTTGAGTAATTCAACGGGTTTGAGGCCAACTCAGTCCAGTCGCTTAAAGGGGCTCTGGATGCACTAATTTCAAATGGTCGCAGTTCGCTCTTGATAACGGAAAATGGTGAGGCTGTTTACACCTAACCCTAAATACAGGTCGGACCATTGGCCAAAAACCATTGTTTGCCAAAGAATGGTTAACCAACGGTTTCTATCCATTGCACAGGTCGGACCATTGGATCAACCATTGCAATGGCTATGAACCATGGGATGCGAGTCAGTCAACCATTGCCAATGGTTCTGAAACATTGGATCGCGAGCAAGCCAACCATTGCAATGGTTGCAAACTATTGGATCGTCCAACCATTGCCATCCAATGGTCCGACTTGAGAAAAGTTGGCAATGGTTGGTTAGGCCCAAAGGTTGGCTGGTTGACCCTGCGTCTACGACACGGATCAACACTTCGATTTTGGCGAATTGCATGTGCTGACGTCATTCTATGCCACGGAGATGTCACCCCATGGTCAGTGAGTGCGGCCAACGGTTGGGCGAGTGCCAACTCTTGTCACAACTTCTGCGGACCGTGAGACCGAGTCGTATTTCGTAAATATTTAAAAATATGGACCAAGGATGAGGAAGTGCAGGCCTTTGAAAACTGCATTAAGTCGCTATATAGAGAGTTCCAGACAGCAAGGGGTGGTGACACGTTTGATTGCTCTCTCAAGTTGTTTCCCAGCCTCGAATCTCTAATCGTATTGACATGTGGAACTAAAGAACTGGTCGTCCGGAACATGCTCTAGAAAGAGCTTGACGTGTGTGGACGAATAGATAATTTAGGAATTGATTGTCCACAGTTGAAGTTTGCTCAATTTGTTTGGGATATAAGGTTGTTGATTTTTTCAGGCCAAGCCACTATTCTTGAGTTTCTTGGGAAGAGCGAGGACTGTTTGACAGAGGTCAACCTCAGTATTCAGTGCGATGGGAGGGAAGGGACGGATGATGTTTGCGAAAAGCGTGCGCCTTCGTTTCCGCAACTGCGAAGTTTACGATTCGGAATGTGAGGAGGGCAAGCGATTTACTGATATCGCTTTCATTGTTGTTGAATTTATACCCGAAACTTCAACTTATCCACTTCAAATTACACAAGGAAGAATTGAGATATGAGGATGATGCTTTCATGACGACGATTGAAGGATTGGAAAAAAATGCGAAGAATATGCTGCAGGTTAGAGCAACGTCATTGAGCATTGATTGGCTAGGAGACTTAGTTTTAATAAGCACTCGTCACCTTTTCGAGGGAGGCCAGAGAGAGAGAGAGAGAGAGAGAGGTGGGAAGGGGCGGAGAGGAGAAGTTAGAGATACGAGAGAGTGAGAGAGGTTTCGAGGCTTTGTAGTTGCATTACTCGAGAAGAGGACTTGAAGGAGCCGACTACTTGGTCATTTCTGCCATACCTTTTGAATGCAAGTGTGTGCTCGTTTTCGCATAATGCAATAGGGGGGGGGTCAGACTTCACACAATATCGGTGAATGCTGTCAGTAGAGGATGGAGGGATGCCTGCCCCTGCATGCTGCCGGGCCTTGCGGAGGCATTTTGCCCTTTTTTGCTTTCAGCCCTTCTGGATTCTGTTGGCCAGCAAGATTTCTGCCTCCTTTGTTGGCATATTACAACTGTTTCTTTGGATATGGCGATCTGCGATGTTTCTCAGGAGACTTTTGGTTTATCTCTTTCAAGTCTCTTTACCCCACATTTTTTCTGGCTTGACGATACGATACCTCCTACTGAATCTGCCTATCTGTGCGTTTCACGCAAGCTAGAGTTTGGGTCTTTCAACGGGTTCCGGCCGACTCAGTCCAATCGCTTTTAAGAGGCTCTGGATGGACTAGTATCAAGTTTTTTTTTCCAAAGCTTCATCGAAAGACAGCGAAGAATGAGACCTATCCGGAGGCCGGAGGTTTCTACAAGCGAGGGCCTCAGCACGCTGGAATGAAAGTAATGTACCTCGACTTCTCAATTGTGTGTCAGTCAATGCCTAAAATTAAGAGCCTGACCAATACAAGCGCAGATGCCCGAATTACCTAGCGTGCAAAAATGGTGAAAGCACTCGGACGAAGTAATGTCTGGCTAACATCGAGGGGCGTTCACACCCGTCTTCAACAGAACGTCCATTCTTGAACCCGGCTGGTACTCCTCTGGCTCCGTCCCGGGCCAGAACACCCGCGCACTTCGTTTGCCATGCAATCGAATGAATGTGTTGGATGCATCCACTTCCAGAAGGGTACCCTCCCGCAGCCCCACCACTGGCAGGGCGCCTGCCTCCTCATCCGTGTACTGTCTAATGCGCTGCTCCCGGTTCTCCTCCATACTCACAGTGAGTCCCAAATCGTGCATTTTGGCTTTTGGTTCAGGATCCTGCGAGTCCCCTCAATAACATATGTTAGCTTCAACAAGGTTGAGAACCAGCCCATTAAAACATGGTCTACATATTCACATAATGGCAGGAAGCTCAATCCGGTTGGTGAACAAACAAGTGATCCTTGCTAGAAAGTGACATTCTGAACTAAATGACGGCGGATGAATCCATATGGTTCAGCTGTGTTCCATCACTCACCTGATAATGCGGGCTGATGTTGAAGGGTAACAGTCCGAGGCCCTTGAAGGAAGGGACTTCACAAATAGGCATGCAAATAGAGGCGTGAATGGTGGCACCCGCACATGTTGAGCCACAGCTGGAACTCAGAAAGAGCAGTTCTCCATTGAGGACCCGTTGACGGATGAGATCAATAAGGCCGGGAACTGAGTGCATCGTTCGCAGCAGGCGGAATGTGTTGCCTCCTCCAATAAACAGCGCCTGAGCGCCCTTCACAGCTTCCACCTGTGACATCCCGCAGACGTGCGCCAACGGTTTAGTCCCGAGTACAACCACCATTCATTGTCTCGCAGCTGACCCGCACGACGTGCTGTATTTATTCACCTCCTGTGTTTAACAAAGACCAGGATGACGAAAAAAGCAAAAAAATGTAGAAAGACAAATGGATATCATGTTTGTATATTTCTTGCTTTCGCATGAAGTTTACAAAATTACGTTATGGCGCGGGAGGATGATGAAATGCACAATAGGGCAAGTTCCTCAATCAGTGGTGAGCTCAAGGAAAGGATCTGGTGGACTTCTGGACGCTGGCGATTTTCAAAGAATGAAAAAACGTCCAAATGTTGCGGAAAACGCCTGACGCGTGACTTATATGAAGACTCGTTTGCAGAAGATCATTCAAATGCATAATACATTATATTTGCGGCAAGCGGAGAGAGTTTTTCTTAATGTTTTTCCAGTTCTTGAGAGGCAACTGAAGTGGATGCCCGGGAAGGCAGCTGAGAGGAGGCAACTGCAGGACATACCGGATCAGACGAATGGTGGATGGACGTGCAGTCAAATCCTAACTCCGCCAGTCGCGCCTTTGGCCGTCCTGTATGGTCTACCGGCTGACCGTTCTCATCATATTGAATCCTGCCCTCATTTCCAAAGTACTTATCGTAATCTGCGAGTGCCCACGGCACGAACAAGACACTTTTCACTTGCCCGTCGGCTAGAAAGCGCTGAATGATCTCGCCGCAATGACCGAAATAGGTGCCTCCAAAAAGAGTCGAGTTTGCTATTATCAGCGCCTTAGCACTGCTGGCTGGGGGCTCCGCGGATGCGGCGGAAATGGCATGGGACCGCCAAGCCTGCAGGAGACGCCCTGCAGAGCCTGTGAGCTTCCTGCAGCGTCATCTTTTCTTCAAAACTCCTTTCAAACTTGAGGCCAGCTCCCTGCCTACAGCTTTCCCTCGGACGCATTTGCCGATTCAAGGCCACACTCCGCAGCTGCTCTTCACCCCTATACAAAAATCCTCTCTTCGTCCAAACCTGACCTAACTCCCTCTCTCCCCAAGCCGAGCCCTTCCACCTGCCCGCGGCACTCCGCCATAGCTGCAGAGCAGAGCAAAGGCCTGCTAGGATTAAGGTTTCTGAAAAAGCGCGCCTGCAGGCCGGCAGAAGCCACTCCGGACACTTGACGCAGCAGGGCGCGCGCCATGGCGTCTCCTTCCCCTTCCCCTCCCTCCCCGCTCCCCTTCCCCCCTGCCTCCCTCCCTTCGCGGCCTCCCTCCCTCCCTCCCTCCCTCCCTCCCTCCCGCCGCAGCCCCTGAGAGGCTCCGCGCGCTGCGCTTGCAAGCCCGGAACGCGCACCGACACAGTGCCCCCCTCGAACGTGCGATCGACGGACGTAAGCGAGATAGGGATGAATGTGAACCGTCCGATGCTCACCACTAGCTCCGTGCTCCGTCGTTCCGTCGCAGAGGACGGCACGGGGAGGGCGTTCCCGTGCGGGGCGCGGCGGACTCCACCGCGGTCTGCTGGCCGTGAGGCGACGCTCGCATTATTGGAGGGAGGGAGGGGGCGCGGGAGAGGGAGCGGGAGAGGGAGAGGGCGGGAGATATCATGGCGGGAGAAGAGAGCGGGAGAGCAGCAGCAGCATCAGCAGCAGCAGAAGCAGAAGTAGAAGCAGAAGCAGGAGCAGGAGCAGTTCTCCCACTTGCAAGAGGAGCTGTCTCTCACGCTAGGAAGGGCAGTTGCAGTTTTTGCAATGGCTGCGGAATGTTCTACCCGACCAGTGGCAGAGCCCTCCATTGGGAGCTGGACGACCGGGATGTGTGGATGCTTGTACGACGCTGAGACTTGTGAGTTCAGGAGAACGACTTTTCTGAACGTGTCGTAACGGTTGTTTTTCTTTGTTTTGGTCAAGGGAGCTGGAGATGTCATTGTGTAAATGTCTTGACCGTTATATTTAAAAATATGTGGAATAATGTGTGCGCAGAGGTTACAACTCTCTCTCTCTCTCTCTCTCTCTTCTCTCTCTCTCTCACTCTCTCTCTCTCTCTCTCTCTCTCTCTCTCTCTCTCTCTCTCTCTCTCTTTCTTCCCCCCCCCCCTCCCGCCAGTGCACAATTTGTTGGTTCAAACACATCTAAGCGGAAAATTTACAGTAATGCTCCTCTTCGTCTTGAATTAAATCAAGAGGTGTCGGAAGGCATTCGGTTGTTTAGTTGGCCGCTCAATTGCTGTAAACACGATTGTAATGGCCTGAGCCTTCGATCTTGAAGCTTGAGTCCGCTAATTTTGCGGTTTGCTTGTATTGTGTAGGCTTCTGCACACTGTGCTGCCCTTGCGTGCAGGTTGGTCGCAACGTGGAGATCATCACCGATGGAATGACAGGTCTGTCCACAGTCAAGAAAACGTTTTTGCCTTTTTCTCGCTTGTCGATTTTCCTTCATGATTCTGTCAACACTTTCCTCACAGCCTCCCTTTCCCACATCTCATTTATCCATCCTCCCCAGGCTATTCCACCAATTGTCCCCCCTCGTATTTTCTCTACACTTCGTTTCCTCTCGCACAGGATCTGTCCCGCCCTCTCTCCTCTCATTTTCCGAGCCACCTCCTCCACTATATTCAAACCGTGTCAAAATTGTCTGTAACCTGTCCGCCTCACGAACTCCCTTCTCCATTTTCTTTCTCCCTCACCTCCCGCTTCAGAAACTCTGATTCATACTTCGCCTCACTTGCAGACTGTGTCACTGCCGGTGCCATCTGGTACTTAATTAGTCTAAGCACCGGAGGCCTCTGCGGGTTCGCCTACCTCTGCGGTAACCGCACTCGTCTGCGCCGAAAGTATGCCCTTCCGGAGCAGCCCTGCGGAGACTGCCTGACAACCTTCTGTTGTGGGCCCTGCGCCCTCTGCCAGGAGGCTCGGGAGCTTAAGAACCGTGGCTGGACGCTTGCAAAAGGTAACCGACTATCTTTTTCGATCAAAGTGGTTCTTACGGTGTCTTGTTGTCGTGAGGAAAGCTTGATATGCGAGTTTGTATACGAATGTGGCAGTAGATGGAAGGCAGAGACGAGAAAGTGGCTGGAAGGGACACAGGGTGGTGCAGAGTGAAAAGAGAGTCGTAAGCTAGATTATGGCTTGGCTGACTCGGAATCAGTATGAAGACGCCAAAAGGCCCGTCGCATCTCAGAGATTGGGGTTTTGATCTGGTTGATAAGGATAGACGTGCCAGCAAAAACGTAAATAAGTGATCATAAGGCACGGCCGGTGTCCTGAAACATGCGAAAGGCCTTTCGACGGTAGCTTCTCTGTCACTTGTGCTTTTCCATCCTTTCCCTCATCCTTTCTCCTTCCCTGGCCTGCGTGTGTCATCTGCAGGTTATGCAGGAAACATGGAAACGTTTCATGCGAGAGGTCATGCGCCCCCTGCTCAAGCCATGTATAAGTAAATTTCCGGCTTAAAGATGGATCAAGTACTCAAGCGCACATTTCTCATGTACCAACTATCATCTTGGTTGCTTGTACTTTGACCATTCGAAGGAAGAGCGGCTATATTTTTTGGCAGTCACCAGCTTTCGATGACTACTCCAGAAGCCTCAATACCTACTTTTCCATCACCCGAATGAAATTGAATGAATTGTTTGTGGAATCTGTAGAGAACGGACTGAGGGTCCTAGATGTGATACATCCTTGGGTTTGTCGTCTTCTGTATTCAAAGTTATAGTGAAGCATTCAAAGGCTTTTAAGGCCTCTGAAGTAATGTACCTTGCTGTGAAACATACAGCACGAAGGCCAGTAAAAGGAGAGAAAGCGGGAGAGGTTGCCTTTGTACAGTAAGCACTTCTGAAAGTGTGTAGCAGGAGAGCACTGGACGCTGGGCAGGCCTCATTGGGTGTAGATCTCTTGCGCAGATTGCCAGCGAGCTGGAAGTGTAGCAGGTGGTTTGCCTGTAGCCACACTTCAAATTGGAAGTTCATCTCGATCTTAGACAGCCTCTGTCACACTGTGCTCGTGTTCATGATACGTTCTCCAAAGTAAATTTCAGGCGTTATTCCCTTTCGTTTGAGCAATCGAATGGCAGAATTTTGGCAGTGTTCTATTTTCTTGTCCAAATGACATTTGAGACATTAAGAAGCAAGTCGCTTCGTCTTCGCTTTGCAAAGACGGCTTAACGATTAACCCTTAGGGGAAGTGTTATGCAGCCGTTGTTGTGAAACATGCACTCAGTTGGCAGGCCAATGCTGGTACAATGTTGTGAGTGAGGTATGAGAAGCTTACAACGGCACATGGCCAAGTCGAATTTGTTTAACAGTGCTCCAATATTTCCAAATCGACCACCGAAAGGAAAACCAGACAGGACAAACTAATCCTTTATTTGTTGCAATAGGGCGAGTCAGACATTGACCATGGCCAAATCAATTTAGTAAGCCTGCCGGGCGAATTAAGCATTGGCTAGGTACGCATTTCGGTACGGCTCTGTTCGGCGGAGCCGCGGATCCCGACCTGGAATTCGTACAAGAAACTTTGACTTTTAGTATACTAAATTCTAGAATTTAGTACGCGATGGTCAATGTCTGACTCAACCTAATTAGGGTTTGTCAGACTTAGCAAAAAGTTACGAAAAACATTAGGAAAATGAAAGCTACGAAAGTACTCCGCTGCGGGCGGATCGCGATTTTACCAGAGTACTCGTTTTGGTATAAAACCTACGAATGAAGTCTGACAATCCCTAATGCCAACCTTTGGCAGGGCGCTCCGGGAGGGTTTCAACTTGAAACACGTATCCGTCTACTACTCATATGCCACTACTATGGTACCGATTCATGTTTCCCATTTCATTCCTCGGGAGTCGGGACGCTACAGAGTTGCCACAGAGCGTGTCGGTCACCGACGCTCCAACGGATATCTTGCCTTTTTTCCTGTCACGTGGCATGCCGTCATTCGCCGTTGATGACATGGCAGTATCTGATTGGCTATCAGACCGCCTTTCTTTCCGCGACCGTTCCTATTACCGTACCCTCCAGCCCCTCCCCTCCCTCGACCATACGGATGTACGGTCGTTTGGACAATACAGTTCCTAAGGCCGGATGTTATGTCTTATGACGACCGTCACATTTTCATGAAGTCACTCGGTGGTGCCGGCAGCCATGCGCGCGCAAGCGGCGGCATGGCATGGCATGGGCTCTGTACTCGGCCTCGCTGATTGATTGTGGAAGGTCTCTCTCTCTCTCTCTGTCTCTCTCACTCTCACTGTCTGCATTGCAAGTGCACACATTCGTTGAGGAAACAGTAGCAGTGGCGGCCATGGCTACCGATCGCTGTTTGGAAGGGCTCTTAAGTGGACAAGCATTGATCCGACACCAGCTTGACTCCTTCGACTTGTTAGTCGATGAGATCGAGAAGTTGACACGCCTCTTTCTGGCCATATCCATGGAAGACGACCGCGGGGGGACAGTCGAGGCCTCCATGCTCACCCTCAAGCTTCAGAGGCGCCTGAAAGTCTACCGCCCATTGTGGCGCGGGAGACGAAGGGAACCTATGGAGAACTTCTGCAGTGTGAGATTTACATCAAGGTGGGAAGTTACAAGTTACAACTGTGCATTTATCTCTCTGTTTTATCATCTTCTTGGGCGGTGATTGCGGTTGTACTGGCATTGATAGGGCGATGTATGCTGTCGATTTTCTATTTCCTTACTGGGATCAGTGTGTTGGTTCTGGCCTTCAGGGAACAGAAACGCTCGGGAAAGGGAGGAAGACAAAAGATCATAACAAGTGCATTTCGGTCAATCTGGGAACGATCCAAATCATGGTTGGCTCTAATTTGTGCAGCACAAAGGATCAGGAGAATCGCACCAGTTCCAAGTGTCCCTTTGATCTGGGATCATATTTCATCGTGGACGGCATTGAAAAGGTGAGACCTGATTCCGCTAGATTCGCATATTTGCAATTCAGACTCAAGTGATAGGAAAGTTGAAGGTACGCTGATTCCATAACCTTTAACCATATATTTAATTTCTTAGTTATACAGCAACTTTTAGAATGCTGCCTCGTTCTTCTTTTTGTTTCAGGTGGTGGTTCCGCAGGAGACTGGGCGAGTGGTCAACAGCATTCATATTCAAAAAAGTCCCGACACCGTTGAAGCCTACATCGTTTCAAAACCAGTTCCAACAAATGACTCCATTTTTCCCAGGTTTTCCATTCTAACGAAATCGCCTTATGTCCATAGCGCGGCGTGATGTATGGCAACTCCTGTCACTTCACATTCGTCCTATCCTTATATTTGGCGTGCAGGAAATTCATTGTAAAGGCTCGCACAAACGGTTCCCCAAAATTAGGTATGTGGTTGGGAAGATTATGTGACGAGGAGGGGCCAATTGGCGTTCTTTTCTGCTCTCTTCGCTTCACCACTGCGAGAGAGATGACTGCCGGCTCTCAGCCTTCCAAAGCTGAACACATAATGCAGTTCATGTTTGAAGAAAGCGCGGCGCTACTGAAGAACCACACTTCAAGATCTGTAAATGGGTTAGGAATTTCCTTACAAAAGAAAGAAGAGAAATAATTAGCAGGTCAAGACCAGCCTGAATGAAATATTCAGTAAGTGTTGTCGTTGTGGCTGTCCAACAGGATAATGACAAGTGGCAGGCGGCATTAGGGTGGCTATTCACACGGCTGAAAAATGGAGGAGATGAAACCACAACTTTGCGAATGCTTGAGGAGGGGTTTCTCCCACACGCTGGGAGAGGCCTCCAGGCGCTGCAAAGCAAGGGCCTCCTTCTGGACGCCATGGCCAAGCGTGTCTGCCTCTTCACTGCGCTGCAGGAGTCTTGGAGGGGGGTCAGCACTCAACAACCCAACATGGACATGAAAATGAAAATCCAGACATGAACATGAAAGGAAGAAACCAAAAAAAAAGAATGAACTAAACGGCCATTCGCTTACTGATGGAATCGGAGGGAAGGGATTCAACGTCTTTCAGAGGTCTAAGGGATGCAAAGCGTTGGAGTGAGTGCAGACAGACAGGCACAGTCTTGCTTTCAAGAGTGTGCTGCTCGCGGGAGACCTCCTCCTTGAGAGCCTCTGATTATCATCAAAATTCATTTCCTTTAATTTTCTCTCGCGTGTGGCGGAACGCGGAGGGGAGAGTGCAGAGAGGGCGAGACTCTGGCAGCTGCAGAGGGTTCGGCTCGAGCCTCAAATGCGCAGTAGAGCTCGGCCTCAGGGCCGGCATGCACCCACCACACAACTTCCTTGTGAGTTTTTGCAAAGTGTTTCGGAAAAAGTTGTGCTGATGCGCTACATATGCGTTGTGTCTGCACCCCACCACAAGGGTGCCCCAAACGCAATGAATGAATTTGCAGAGGCTGGTCAAGACGGGGCGGGTCCGGCACGGGCCTTGGAGCTGTTTGGGAGTGTTGACCCCTCGCAAGGCGCTCAACTATGTGGCAGCTTCGTCGCAATTGCGACGAATCAGAGGCGTGGGAAGTGTACTCACAAAGGCCTCCACACGCCGCGGAATGTGAGACACATATCTCTGTTCTTTCTATGTAAACTAAAAGGAAAGAAATTGAAACTGGTAACGTTCACCACTTTATCCAAGACTGCCTTAAACGCAGCAGTTATGTTATTGATGGATATTAATATGTGCAAATATTAGCGTGCTATCCATGGCATGTGCATGCCGTACATTCATTCAAGTAAGGCCCTTACATGCATCCCCATGCTTCGCCCCCTCCCTGCTGCAGCCATGACTCGCAGTGGGGCAGAATCTGCATGGTGGCAACACCCGACAGTGAGAGCCTTGGGCTCATAAAGCACATGGCGCTTGGCGCCTACGTGACCATTGGCACGACGGAGCCGACTTTTGTCCGCGAAAATGGTCGAAACGATGATGCCGATTTGGGTGATGAGCTGTTGGGGCTTGATCCACGAGGGCGTGAAGAGATTCTGAGCCGATTTGAGTGCCGTGATGTTGAATCATTCGTGCAACATGCGAGATAAAGGGCTTTGGATGGGATTCAGAAGTGGGCCAGAATCTTTGTGAATGGGCGATGTGTGGGCTGCAATAGAGAGGGGGAGCAGCTTGCCTTAGGATTGAGGCAAATTCGTCCAATCCACACAGAAAGTGTTTCCGATTTGGCTACGTGAGAATTATGTAATTCAGAGGAGAATGTTGGAGAGATGATGTAGTCTGCTTGTGCTGCAGTTGAAGATTCCACATGGCATCGAGATCCTGCAACAGGAACTGATGGCCATCAACATTAACATGGCACTCACAGCGAGGGAGGGGGGCGCCTGAAAGCGAGGCAGTTAAGGGTCAAATTTTCAGCTCTCAGCTTTTTATATGTCATCCTCAGAGGCTCCCAAGGATCAGATTGGCCACGACAGAGATAATGAGGTCATGTTTTTCTTCATTCGAAGCTAATTCTACGGTGATCACTGCTAGCTAAATCGTTTTTGGTGTGTAAAGTCTGTCACTTTTACCCGTCTAGACCTCAACTTATTGTGATCCTGCATTGCTTTTCATGTCCAGGACCCGTCCATGCCCCTTGCGACTATAGACCGAACATAACGGTGCTAAACACGGCGGCCCAAGCATTGCCATGGAGCGGCTTAAACGGCTTTAAGCCGGCCGGCCTGACCGGCCTTAGGACACTCCCTCTGACGGCTACATGCAGTGAAATCCGTTAAACGGCCCTTTGCGGGCACATGTAGAGTTTGTATCTCGAAGATTTGGCTCTCGGCTAGTTAGACATTTCCTTTTTTTGAAAGAAAATGTATGCGAAACGAAAATGTATGCGTGGGGTGTTCAGGGTCTTTAGGGGTTTTAGAGTGACGCAAAAGCGTTGGCACCAGTTTAGTCTCGTGAGGTCCAGCGGCTGATGCTTTTGCCGGACAGTACAAGTACTCGCTGCTATCGACGGCCCTGTCGCCGTCATTTAGCCACCCACGCTTTGTACAAGAAATAATAATCGGGCGTGTCAGCCTTCAAACAAAAAAATCGTTAAACAAGAAATTTCCGACAGGTTGATACAAAACGAGTATTCTTGGGTCATCGTTATTCGCCAGCAAAAGAGGACCGTACTCCGATGAAAATGTCTCCAGGCAAACCACTTCCAGCTGTGAACCCTCAAGGAAGGGTGGCGTCTATTCTCTGTTGGGTGTGGAAGCAATGCAGCAGCCATGGCTTGCAAGGAACACATAATGTCATCATGCCATACGAGTTCACGTAGACACTGACAATTCGGCCATTTCACAACTGAAGGCTTAACAAGACAGCGCAAGGCAGATATGTATAAGAACCTCATCTTTTTGGGCAGGCCCCCCATGAGATTTGGGTGGCTGTTATATGGGAAAATAAAAGCTACAAGAAGCTCTCTAAAGGATACGTTTAGCACAGCCTCTCCCACTGTGAGCGCTCAGCAAGCACGATAAACCGTGTCTGAAACGGTGGGCAAATGTAGTGGGCTTGCTATAGTAGCTAAAAACTCAATCTTAATCTAAAGCAATTATGTCGCTAAAAGTAGCACGATGACACAGAGTGGGACTCAAAGCAGCGTGGCCGCTGTCATGCACCTGACCTTAGGCCTACGGCGGTCGGCTGCTCTTTTAGAGAGTAAGTATATCCCTAATCTCGAAAGTCAGCAGCTTGAAACTTTCTCGACATCCCGTGTACACGAACATCCAGACTGCCATCTTGCTTTTTGACTGAGCAGGCAATACATTTCACATCATTGCGTGAAGCTCCTGGGGGTTCTTCATTACTTATACATCATTGCCTGTGCCGGAGGTGCCATGCCCATTGCGCGAAAGCGTGCCATGTTGGGGCCATAGCCTGCAAGTAAACGATAGCCAGCTGTGTCACTGTTCCGCAAATGAAGAGATAATACTGCCAATGGGACGCAACAGGATGCTCTATCAATGCATAGGGCGATCAGGTGTAATCACTTTCATGTCTTGTATCTCTGACGTATTCTTGTTCATCTGAATATGCCTCAGTCCAGAACTGGAGTGGCAGTTTCAGGCGGTTCAGGAGGGCAGCACTTGCACTGCAAGGCAGTGGCTATGCAGGACTTGCCGAATGTGAATGACTATCTAGTGATGCTTGTACTGCTTCATGGAACTAAGCAATACTTGGACTTACCAGCTGACAGGTCCCAGCCGCGCTTCTTTAACTCCCTTCCCTCTTGGCAGATAGCACAGGCCGTGCACCAACAATGGGTGCAGAAGTCTCCACAAGGCTGCTGTGGCAGCACATACTTCTGGCGGAGCTGCTTCCGATATTGGCAGGTATACAAACATCCGCAGGCAGTTAAAGACTGCACGAGGAACCATAAGAGTCCTCCAGTGGCACATTCTGTCCAAAACGGAAGGGAGAAGCGAGTAGACATCGCAGACATTAGGAGGTGGCGGATCACAAGTATTTGGCACACACACAAGAGGTGTCGCGTCCATGCCATGTACAAACACCATTTACCCAAAACTTGATCCATTGTGACAGCAAGCTCCGTGACAGGATACATGTTTGGAAAGATGTTTTGAAAAGAAAAATATATATCAGACTTGGTCAGAATTGCAGCAAACTCGACGACTATGAAATCCGTGAACTACGAGCTACAGTAGCTTCCTGACGGTTACCTGTGCGACCATCGGAAATAATGGCGATGTTCCGCCCCACTTGAATGCAGGGGCAACAGAAAGTGCAGCAGCCTGCGATAAACAATGCTGAGTCAAACTAAATGCTAACCTTTTATCGAGTAGGTTAAGAAATGGCCAACGTCATGATCATTTTAGGTGAATTTCAAGATCCAATTCACAGCATTGTAGAAAAACAAACAAGGCAGTAATACTGCCGCTATTGATCTAAAAAAAGAGTTCATTATTTGAATTACCGAACACAGCGAGCCAGCAGCAATGCTGCTGAATCCTGTGGAATGCAGGCATTGCACTGGATCTTACAAGTTTCGCAGTCGCTCAAGCAGCTGCAGATCCCCGTCGTCCATTTTCCCGAAGGATAGTTCGACATCGGCACGCTGTCACTGTGCACGACATATGCGAAGGGTCCCTGCAGCACCGGCATGCTCTGACCGCCCTCCTGCACGCCCATGGCTCCCGGATGCCGCGCAGCCAGCAGATGGAAGGCAGTCGACAGGAGCGCCTGCAGCCCTGAGAGCGAGGGAGGGAGGGAGGGAAGGAGGGGGGAGGGAGGGCAAGGCAGGCAGACGGCGGAGGGAGGGAGAGGCGGCAGGGCGACCAGACGGGACGGGACCGGGCGCTACAGGCGGCGCCCGAAGCTACAGCTGCGGTCCTTGCGAGGGATACAGCCGTGAACGGAAGCGACAGCCGCGAGCGACGCTCGTGGTCCCTTCCACGCAATGGGGGACGGAAAGCATCTTCAAATGGGATCTCACCACGTGTAATGTGGCACACGTGGCACGTCTCCATTGGAGGAGACCTCGAGCGGTAGTTCCGCAGAGAGTGGACTGGAGAGGGGCCGCACTTTTTGGAGAGCCTTTCTTTGGAGGTCCAACTTTTGAGGAGACGGAGGTGTGGGACGTCGGTACACAGACTGGGGATGGAGACGGACGCAAAGGTGTGCTTCCGGAGGACGCAGGTCGTATGGTTTCGAGTGCTGGATGAGCGCAGTGATGATTTGACTCGACTGGGAGAGAGTGGGAGAGGCGCAGGGGCGGGCGGCCATGGCGGAGGGAGGGGAGGTGAGGAAGGAGGGGAGCTCCGCCGCATGGGAGTTGCAAGTGGAGCGCCTACATGGCGGGCAGCTGGAAGGGAGGGAATCTCAGTGCTCGCAGGAGGGGAGAGAGAGTTCTGCTGCAGGCGGCAATGGACGCTGCGGTCTGCCGAATGAAAGTATGGTGAGCAGAGTGAGTTTGCAACTTGCAGATTCCTGTTGGAAACTAATAAGTGAAATAAATTTGATGGTAAATTTTCTTTATCATGCAGCCGGCTAGTTTGTTTCGTAGCCCTTTTGCTCATGATGAACCGTGTGTTCTGATCAGCTGATGTTCGTTGCATACTGCAGACAGCCATGCTGAAAAGTGCTGCTCTAAAGAGCATCATTGACGATTACGCAATACGCATTGACTCCCTTGAATTCTCACAAAGATATAAAAGTCTTCTGGAGCCTTTAGCCGAGGCTGAGGAGGAGCCAACGTCACAACCCGGGTTCGAAACATGTCCTGAAGTGCCTCCTCTGAGTGTTGTGATGCTTGTCGTGGGTACCCGAGGCGACGTCCAGCCTTTTGTTGCCATCGGTAAGCGCTTAAAGGTGAGGTTGTTTACAAGCTGCACGACACATCCTCACATTTTCATTTCTGACCTTATCTATGGGCATTCGATGTCGACAACGTCATTTCATCCGCAGCAAGCCAGTCGGCGTGCGCCACGTGCCTCTCACCAGTCCGTTTCTGTCGCACCAAGCTGCATAATCAACAAGGATGATTTCATCCATAATCACTGCAAGTGCCAAAAGTAGAACACTCTCGGGACATAGTGAGAGATTCGAGATATCTGTGAAGCATGGATAACTTTTCCGTACTCCAGACCTTTCCTCCGTCCTCTTGAAGATTAACTTACGTAGCTTAGCATTTTTTGGTGGCGACTCCATACGACGGCAATTGTGTTCCTTACAAACTTCTCCAGAAATATTAGTCGCTACTTCTGGTCGTTTAATTGATCATCTGAAAAGAAATTCTCTTTTTTTAGGCACACAATCCAAAAAAGTACCACTGGAGAAGTTACATATTATATTTCAGTTTCGGTGCAAGTACCGGAAGAGTATTGAAAGGAGTGGTTCCAGGATTCGGGGTCCATTGCCCATGAATGGAGTCATTATTCGAAGGGACTATTGTCCTTTTGGCACTTTAATCGTATGCATTAGGAGAAGTTCTTAATTTGGCTTTCTAGTAGAATCACTTGTACGTGGACAACCGTGTCTTAAAAGTCATTGAATAACACAACTAATTTCCTGCCATTTTTCCGAAGGCATTTTTTCACTGTGTCTTCTCCCTTTCAATTCACTGCACCTGAGCACCTGTCGTATGAGAATTATCGCCAGTAATGGGAAAGATGAAAGGGATTGTGAAAAGGACAGGGTGATGGGGAGGGTGAAGGAATATGGACACAGAGTGCGACTTGCGTCCCATGCGACACATCGTAGCTTTGTCATGGGATCGGGGCTTGAGTTCTATCCACTAGGAGGTGACCCAAAGGTTTTTGCAGAGTGTAAGTCTTTGTTTTCTTTGCTAACTTGCAATGTCAAGATGCACCTCTTCAATATAACGAATGACTTTTTGAAAACTCGGTTTTCGGACCTCATTCTGGGTGCTGTGGCCAGAACACACGTTGTAACACTGGCGATGTATTGATACTAACCTGCAAGCTTAAGTGCCACATACCTATTTCTAGACTATGAATATCAAGGTTGATTAGTCTTTTGGGGTTGTGGAGGAGAGTAGACCTGGTGAAGAACAAAGGGCTTTTCCCGGCAAGTCCTTCTGATGTGAGCACACAGAGGCGCCAGTTACGGTCCATCATCAACTCCACGTGGCCAGCCTGCACGGAACCTGACCTTGAGACTGGCGGAAGGCCATTCGTTGCAGAAGCTATCATTGCGAACCCTGTAGTAACGGGTTAGTTCTGTTTAACTTTGCTGCATTTTCTCCTGTTTCAGCCACTGCGGTTGGTTGGTCAAAAGACCGTTATGACAGTCTCAGGTTGTCAATGCATGCCGGAAGACTGTCCAGCACAACTCAACCCCACTCGACTTTCCCCAACCCATGTATTTTCAAAACTGCTGCTTCATTAGCCCCGTCAAGCAGAATTATATTGATAGTGTCCTAGAATTCATGATTGAAGATTGAGGGGTGGGGGAGGGTTGAACTAGTCAAAGAGAAAGCTGCTGGCAAAGAATAAAAAAAATGTCTAGCGTGCTCCAGTAGCCGTCGAGACTGGGGAAGAATCCGTAGGTGTTGTGCAAAAGAGCGACATGAGTATGTGCATGTGTTTCCATGGAACAGTTGCACGCTTACCAGTTGCACTTTTGCAACGCATCTTTGGCTTGCAAGAAATGAAAAAACGATCAAGCCAAAGTTGCCACTCAATGAGAGGCTAAGTCGAAGGGGAGGAGGCTTGCAGGTCACACCCACGTGGCAGAGAAGCTGCAAGTGCCGCTTCATATCTTCTTCACCATGCCCTGGACGTAAGAGGCTGAGCCATTAGCGTAGCTTGACTGCTAACTTTCCTAGAACCGTAAAGACAAATCCTTGCTTGAATGTTCATGCCATCGTCCATTCTTTTAGACTGAAAGCACGTGATGTAGGGGCATAGCATCTTGACAGAACTTGGCAAAAAAGTGACAATATCTGAAGTGTTGGGGTTTCGATGTGCTTAATCTTGAATTTTAGACACTAGGCCCTGCTTGATCAACCAGCGAGTGTTTCATGCAGGCCGACAAGAGCATGGCCGCACCCCTTTGCCAAAGTTGCCCATGTCAGAGGGTGGGAAAGTCTGGTGAGTTCCGTTCCAAGTTACAGGTGGTGGTTCAGGTGCGACTGTTGAAGTTGGACGTAGAGCAGCATTCACAGTTACAAGGCCAACCCTTACTGCAAAGGACCCTGTCTGTAGATTAATGTTCGTTTTGGATCCATGCTCATTTTCCTTTGCATCAATGTCAATCAATCCAAGTTCAAACCAACTGCGTGGCCTGAAATCCTTCACACTGCACGCTGCTTGGGTGGGTGAGGATTCTAGTTGACCTACGGATTGGTGGAGACATTCGTAGACATTGGGGTGCTTGACATTTTGAATGATTTCCGGAAGACGCGCCTCGGGCTCCCTCCCATTTCATACCTTAACCTTCTCTCTTTTCACAAGAAAGCGGTGCCCACAGCCTACATGTGGAGCCCCGCATTGGCCCCAAAACCGAGAGGTAATCCGTACTCCCCTCTTTCCACTGCCTTGGGCAGAATCTGAAGGTTACATGCATCTATTTAGACTGCAAAATCTTCATGGCATCGACCACTTAAAAAAATATAGGAAAACTCTCGGAAAAACCTTGTTAAAGCGGGTGGAGCAGATTCATCTCTATCCTTTTTGTTTGGAATGCAGACTGGGGGCCCCTTATAGACATCGTAGGCTTCTGCTTTCTGAACCTTGGCGACGAGTATGATCCTCCCTCAACGCTTGTAGAGTTTCTCAAGGCCGGTGCGCCTCCCATCTTTTTTGGGTTTGGAAGCCTGGTACGAAAATCATCCGTGATCAACTTCACTGAGGAATTCACCGTTTCTTTTCTTCCCAATTGATCGCCCTCTTGGAGAACTTGAAAACATGCTGCACAATAAGCCAGGGAAGTAATAGACTCGTAAAGATTTTCTTGGATAACGGTTCCTTCTGCGGCAATCTGCAAACTATTACTCGTGGCATTGAATGGAAATCCGAGTCTTGCACTCTTTCTTCCTGTCTTGTGTAATCCTCTCTTATACGGGGCAACCCCTATGGCAGCCTGTAAGGAATCCCGAGGCTATGACTGCTGTTATCGTCGAGGCACTGCGGCAGACGGGACAACGTGGGATCATTCAAAAAGGCGATGGTGGCTTGGGCAACCGTAGGTTTCAACCTCTCCACTGTAACGATGCCTTCATCACGTCTGAATACAATAATATTTTGTAGCTGATGGACCTCCTTCACCACTTTCCCTACGGCAAACATGCAGATGCTGCATGATTGTCTTGGGGAGTAATGGATGTGGGACAGTGGAGCAGCCAGTTGAGGACGTGTACATCATTGGAAATTGCCCTCATGATTGGCTCTTCCCGCAGTGTGCAGCAGTGGTGAGTGTCGCTATCTGCTTCATCACAGAGACCTGCTTTGCTGGTGGGTAGAGCTAACTGTTCTAGTGAACGGAGTCACTGGTTTGGGAAGAGCAGGAGCAAAGATTTCCTTGTTGGTGATACAAGGGAAGCTTAGATTGTGAGAGGCTTATTGGACTCGTGCCTGTTGGAGGATGTCTACCATGGAGCAGGTGCATCATGGAGGCGCAGGAACTACGGCTGCAGGACTAAAGGCGGGGGTGAGTGGCGATCATAATGGTAGCTACATGAATGGAGGATGTCACACTTGTATAAAGGACGTGCACTAATCGACACTTGATATTGCAGCACAGGATTTCCCCCTCTATGGTGGGGTCCCATGAAATTTCATGCCTGAGTTCTTGGAATGATCGCATCCAAGTACCCATTTAGCGCGTGAGAGAGGGCCATTGATATTGTCTTTCCTGCGCAGCGTCCCACAGCAATAGTGCCCTTTTTCGGAGATCAGTTTTTTTGGGGACTGAGATGCGAAAGCCGACGGGTGGGCCCAGCTCCAATTTCTGTCGACCAGTTCGACCTTGACCATGTTGTGAATGCTATCACCATCCTGCTGCAGCCCGAGGTATGTGGAGGGATGGAATGCGCAGAAAATTTTGGTGCTAGGAGGGTGAGGGGGGTAGGGAGCAGGGCAAGGGAGCACAAAAGACGCACTTTAAGTTGTTGGCACTTCACTATTCCGTTTCCTCCGACCATCAGCAGCGTGTGTTGGTCTGCCTCTGGTTGTTGACATACGTACAGTTGCCAATTATCTCAATAAGAGGTTGAGAAGGGTTGGCGTTGAGCAGGTGATTGAGGCAACAGATATGCTTTCCAGAAAGATTAAAGACGAAGACGGTGTCGAGGAAGCAATTAAAGCTTTCCACAAGCACTTGCCTAAAGGCGTTAGGTTGGTGATCTCAACCTCTCTTCTTGCCTTTTGTGCTTGCTTGTTTCTTATGTTGAGAGGAGAACTTCCAAGCGTACATGGGGTGACTGAAATCTTATATGCCATGGACCATTGGTAGAACACCGATTGTCCCTGAGTGCGAAACCATCCTTTGCCTAAAGTAGACAATAATGCATCCCCTCGGAAGTGTACGATTCTAGACCTTGTAGACCTGAATGGCTGATGCTATTATGGTAGCAGTAGTCGCATGGTGCTACGCATATTCAATCCTTTTTGTGATTGTTTTGCCAGGTCAAGCAGCGAGTTCAAGGAGACGGATGCAGAGGAGGCACAGTGGACGACTTGGTGTAAAGCGTTGCACTCCTGGCCATGGTGTCGCTGTCTGCTGTCATCTCCAAGCTTGAAATCTACGCGATCCATCTGATCTCTCCGGCAATTTCTATGTGCATCGGCAATGTACCATGAAAACGTATCAAAAGGCATGTGGAAGATTGGAAAGCCAAGCCACTCGGTTGCACATATGTTGTGCCGCAATCATGCCGGTGTTGGCCCGGTGTACAGGTTCCCTGTCAGAGAAAGGGCTGTTCAGCTTCCTTACTGGGAGCCAGACCTTCCTCCTCAGCGAATAAGTGATATGTTCTTATGAAGGGTCGACGTTTCAGGCAAGTTATCATCTGTTCGATAAGGCCGGGTCGTCCATGCTGGAGGGTTGTCTGGTTTCTAGGCAGGAGCTGGGTGCTTTCACTGGCCCGCGTTTTTCATAGGTTTGTGTGGAACTGGACCTTGTCACTGCTGCAGTGGCTTGTGGAAGATGACTGCGTTGTACCCTTATGCAGGCGGCACAGGCGTGTAATTGAACTGTATTATAAACCTTTTATGTGAACCAGAACTGCATCCTCTTTCAGTGTCTGCATACGTGAATGGAACTTTTGGGCATGTACCAGAGGGACTCCACACTGCTTGGGGGCGTTGCCATTGATGTCATGTCCCAAAGCTTCACATTCGCCAATTATAGAAATATTTCTTGAGAAAAGTAGGGTATTGGGTATAGTAGAATAGGAAATGCCTAGACCTTACGATGGTGATCCCTGCCCTTCCTTCCCTTGCAATCGGGCTGAAAATTTCATTTTGACCCTATTATTCCCGACATACAGCAGCTGGTACTCTGTAAAAAGATAACATTCTTCACGCCACACGCCTACGCACTAAGAATGTACAGCTACCTAAAAAAACCGCGGTTGCTTTTGGAAGATGGCGTACAAGAGCGATTCACTGCCTTGCCATCATCCTTCTTTCAAATAGGTTTTGAAAGGCAGCATCTTTGCTGACTCTGCAGTGCCCAATGGTCAGCCACATCCTCAGCTTTCCATGCACGATGATGCAGACAGGCACACAGCATTGAATAACAACCAAGAGTCCAAAGACGACTTGCAACTGTGCAGGTCATTTTGTCAGTACGAAGTACCATGCAGGTCAGAACTGACAGTTTTATGATTCAGCACTGAGTAATCAAAACGCCTTACAGCCAAAAAGAATGGAAAGCCCTTCCCATCCAAGAAATCAACAGCACCATAGGGACTGAAAAGGCAGTGCTTCACAAGCAACGACAAACGAGACATTCTCCCGTACACAATGCCAGTAAGGACAGAGGAGCCTTCGAGCTAGGTTTAGAAATAAAAACACCTTCACAACCGGCTAATGCGCGGTCAAAACGTGCTAGTTAATCGTAAGGATATAATTCACATTGGGTGTCTATAAGCTAACAGGGAGCTGGACGAGAACAACGTCAGTATATGCGGTTCCAGTAGCAAGGTCCATCGTAACAACAGCTGCAAAATAGTCATGCCTACTTTATGACACTGCTGTTGTTAAATAACCTAACGAAAAAAAAAAAACAAAAATGAAAACTTGTGTACAAGCTTAAGGCAAGTTGATATCATTGTTCAACTGCATACGCATGTTTTGAAAACATCAGCCTTGGGGAAACGTTCACTACCACAAATTGTCTGCAGAGAGAACGTAAATGGTAAAAAAGCAGTTTGCCTTGAACATTCTGACTCGCCAGGAGCGTAAAGGCAGTCAAGACTGTAAGCGAGTTAGGCTTGAGGCGCATCATCCGTGCTATGAAACAGCAGAAACCTTAGAGCCGTAGCAGGTCTTGATGCTTTCTACGATAGACGAGAAGCAGCCATTGACTTGTCCCTCGCTCTTGGTCTTCTGCTCCGACCCCCCCCCGGCCTCCGCACCACTGTCCTCCTTCCCGCCTTCGCCCGCCAACTTCTTCCTGCGGTCGTCTCTATTGGCCGTGAACACTGCTGTAAACGACTGAGGGTTCCCTTTCTTCCCGATCGCCGTCATGGGCGGCAGACTCGGCCTCACTCTCCCTCCCTGCCCCTCCGCAGGTGCAGACGCCATCCCTGCAACTGCTATCGCCTCCCCCAACCCTCCACTTCCTCTCTCTCCTCCCTCTCCCGATCTCCCTCCCTCTTCCTCTCCCCCTCTCTCCCTCTACCACTCCCTCTCCCCCTCTCTCCCTCTCCCTCTCTACCGAGATCCCCCTCTCTCCCTCTCTCCCTCTCTCCCTCTCTCCCTCTCTCCCTCTCTCCCTCCCTCGCTCTCCCTCTCCCCTACTCTCCCTCTCCGCTCTCCTGCTGTCCTCTCTATGGCGTTTCAGCGTGAGGCGAGAACGGCCGCTTCGAGGCACCACCACCTGAGGCGCGCCCTGCCAGCCGCCACCCGCCGGCGCAAACCGGCAACGCTTGGTCGCCCAATTTCCGTTGACCCGCCGGCCGGCTGGCCAATCTATTCTAGAACTAGTAAACTTTATATGGTGGTTATTATTATGATTCGTTATGTTTTCGTCTCCGTTCAGTACTTATTCTTAAATGAACGGAGGGCGACGTTAGGACGGCTGGCAGCCGGCCGGCTCTGATTGTCACGATCGCCGGCGAGATTGGCCCACCGTACGGACGGTCCTGTCAGAGAGTCTGGCAGAGAAATCCAAAGAAAAATTTGTCGCTACAGGCGGGCTGCCCTGGCGCCGACAATTTTGGCTGAGGGTCTTCCCGGGCACGCCTGAAAGTTTTTCCCAGAGTTTCGGGCTGCCCTGTATTCGTACGCTTTCGTACAGATTCGTACATTCGTACAGGGCCAGTGGGCGCGGACTCGGATTCGGCTTCCACATTTTGCGGCGCGGCGGCCAATGGGGGCCCAGTGTCTACACGTGGCGGCTGGCGACTTGATGAGCTCTGCCACGTGGCGCCGCTGCCAGGAGGCCGAGGCCGCCCGCCCGCTCGCGCAGTGACGGCGGGACGGGACTGGACCAATCGCTGTTGCAGTTTAGCGTGGAACGCGACGCTCCGGCTCCATGTGGTGGGCAACGGTGGCCGTCCGATGGCCGTCCGGGCCTCCCTCCGCGCCACGTGGCACGCATCGGCGCCTGGCAGGGCCTGGCCCGCGCCCGCCTTCCTTTGACATTTCAAGTCGTTCGTTTCCGACGGTTTCCGGCCGGCGGGGCAGTCCTCCCTCCGTTCATTCATTCATGGGGGGGAGGGAGGGAGGAAAAGAGGGAGGGAGAGAGGGAGAGAGGGAAAGAGGGAGAGAGGGAGAGAGGGAGAGAGGGAGAGAGGGAAAGAGGGAAAGAGGGAAAGAGGGAGAGAGGGAGAGAGGGAGAGAGAGAGAGAGGGAGAGAGGGAGAGAGGGAGAGAGGGAGAGAGGGAGAGAGGAAGAGAGGGAGAGGGAGAGAGGGAGAGAGGGAGAGAGGGAGAGAGGGAGAGAGGGAGAGAGGGAGAGAGGGAGAGAGGGAGAGAGGGAGAGAGAGGGAGAGAGGGAGAGAGGGAGAGAGGGAGAGAGAGGGAGAGAGGGAGAGAGGGAGAGAGGGAGAGAGGAGAGAGGAGAGAGAGAGAGGGAGAGAGGAGAGAGAGAGAGAGAGAGGGAGAGAGGGAGAGAGGGAGAGAGGGAGAGAGGGAGAGAGGAAGAGACGGAGAGAGAGAGAGGGAGGGGGAAGCGGTGTGAAGAAGCCGTCCAATCAGAGGAGCGAGCATTGCGAACAGCCTTCAGCCGCGCTCCTCCTGCCTCTCATCTTCCCAACAGACAACTTGCATATGGGTCCAGGAACGAGACATGCATAGGTTAACATTAGAAAAACTCGCCCGATAACGTACACTCGTGTCTGCGTTGAGTGGTATGTTATGCTAGAGAAGAGGACGACAGACGGCACAACCGCTCTTCAAGGCCAATTTGCAAATTTCTCTGCTTGTTAATCAATTTTGTAGTCAAGCCTCACGGCAGCAGCAGCCCCAAAAGCAGCAGCAGCAGGGCCCATGTCAGGCCCGGCGAGAGGACCATCGTGAAGGGGCCGTAGGAGTGCCAAAGAGCGCCAAAATGCTGCATTCGCACTCCACCCGCACCCAGCACACACAGAGCAGTCAGAGACACATTATTGTTGCTAAGAGCAACACAGAGAAAAGGGTCCACTAGCCAAACTCTGAACTCTGAAGCAAGACGAAAAAGAATTGAATTACAATTGCAAGCGGTAGAAACCACCTTAGTACAATTCCTCAGTGTCAGGATAATGGCAAAGGGGGCTTGATTTCATATCAAACGTGGAACGCTGCTGCAGCTTTGGAACACTCACCCATTTGAAAAAGAAGACAAGGCCGCCTCCGAGCACAAAGAGAAGGGCCCTCAGAGCGATAACCACAGGCCACTCCACCACAGCCTCCTCCTGCTCACTCCTCCCTCCCCCCTCCGCCCTCTCTCTCCTGAGCCCAAAAAGTTGAACAGAATCCTCCCCCCCCTCAGCTCCCCCCCCACATGTTGCTCTCCTGCGCAGCACCGCTTTGCTGCTCCTCCTTACTTCAGCCAAATCTGACGGAGGAGGAGAATTCTCAGTAGAGCCACCAGCCGTTATATTTCCCTCTACAGCTCCTACCCCCTTCACTCCTCCCTCTTCGACGAACTTTCGCTTAGTCAAATAATGGGAGAGCTTCCTTTCTCCCAAGAACAGCATGCTCCATAGAAACACCAATGGCAGACCAACATATAAATAAGGAATCACTACTGTGAGGACGTCAGGAGCTCCCAGCCCCTCCATAGGAACTGCGTTTGAAGTAATCTGCGCTGACCACCCCCAGAGAGACATTCTGCCGAGAGGGAGATTCTCTCCCAAAGGGTGCCCCCAGCACCATGGGCCCACAGAGAGCTGCAGAAGGGTGGCTCCCTGAACCCACCAAACCCTGTGCATGGCTGCTTCACAGGCCGAGAAGACTACGAGAACAGGCAGAGCTAATAGAGCCTTTGCAGGCCCCAATGTTCCGCTCAACGGACGCAACAAACGTATATGTTCACAACTCTGAGAGGCTTCTTCTCTCTGAAATGCGTCAGACTCTCCATTGACCATCCCCTCCTGCTCCTCCCCTTCTCTCCCACTCACTGCGGACGACGACTGCACTGAGTTCCGAAGATACTTAGCGCGTTCCACGTAAGCCTTCGGTAGGAGGAGGAGAAGCCAAAGGAGGAGAAAGATGCAGCGGAGAGCCCAGGGGAAGAGGCCTTCCCAGTGAGTATACATAAGAGTGCGCTCCACCCATGTTTGCTGCAAATTCGCCCTCTTTCCTTCCACTGAAAAGGGCTGCAAAGGACTTTCTGTAACCGCACCCCTCGAGTCCTGAACAGTGACTTTCAGCCAATAGCAATCTGCCTCGGAGCAGCTAAACCTTTTTGGATCCCATGGAGCAGAGAAAAGGGGGCCCTGCACTGTGGCATTGTCCTCAGCTGTGAGGGGAGTTGACTCCAGTTTAAGCTCAGCCACGGCAGACTCTCCTTCCCCTTTTCTCTTGTCATAAATGGAGACGCTACATGAGAGAGGAGAAAAGTGTGAGAAAACGAGGACGCGAATATAGTCCCTGTGACCTGGCTGGTCTTCACTGCCCTCTGAAGATTCCAGTAAAAAACGCGAATCGGGTGGATATGTGACAAGTATGAGAGCTTTAGGGTACACCGTGCTTCTGAATTCGTCACCTTCAGCTTGAGAGGCCACCTTTGAGCTATCAGAAGCAGAGCTGCTCCTCAATTCTGAGGTGGAAGGAACTCCATCAACGAGACGAACTTCGGCAAACGAAATCAGCCCGCTGTCGCAAGCCATGATTCGAAAAATGCGGTTATCTTTCCAGTCCCCAACCGCCCACTCCCACAAGCCAGCAACTTTCACAGTGTGCGTTTCTGGAGAGCTTCCACTAGTCCTTGACAGCTCATGCAAATCCCTTGACTCCCTTCTCCCCTCCTCTGCCTCCTCACCACCTTCACCATTTCCGTGTGGTTTGATAGTCCCACCAAAAGCAGGAGAATGAGCAGAAGCCCGGTTGCCAGCTGTTGCCTTCCCTCCACCATGGAAGCGATACATCTGGGTGCCAAACTTCTGGTGAAGGTGGCCGGCAACGTACGCAGCTACGCCATGCTTCTGCAAAACTTCTCCAATGGTTCGCCCGGATGGACTTTGTGTTACAAACGAGAGCGGGTAATGACCCAAAGCTATCAAAACAGGGGCAGCGTCGGAGGGAGTGCTCTTATTGGTCCAAGTGCTGAGAGCGCCGTCAAGGGCAGCCAAATCTTCTTCTGTGGGATGCCCAAAAAAATTGGCCGGGCCTCGCAGACCGACGGCAGGAGAGCTGTCGATGGCTACAAAGACATGCTTTCTGCCCAAACCATTCTGGATAAGCAGCAGGGATAAGTAGAGTTAAATGCCAGCATAGGCGCCCCCCACTTTCTTTGTCTGTGGAAGACCCATGTGAATAATGCATATGTACAGTTTTAATGTGATTCCTTCTAAAGCCACTCCAGCAAAGGTCAGGTTACGCTTAAAGGCTTCATATGGCTCATGCTTCTACACCACCAACAAGTTCAACGGGGAAGTGCCATCTTAATCCACATTTGCTGCTTACCCCTTCCATACGCAAACATTCAGAAAGAAACGTTTCAATGCTTACCTGCACAGCAACACTATATACATTACTGACGGTGCTGCGATTTAGCCGACCAGAAACAGAGTAGGAGGCGTAAAAGTCGCGTGTCCCGCCTCGTATAGGCACTTCAAAGGTGTCATGATTCCCCCGTAAATCGAGAATGAGCTCATCATGGAGATTGCTTTGCCTGCTAAGCTGCTCCATGACCCCCTTATAGCGCTTCCACTCTTCCTCATCCTGCCGAGTAACTGTCCTTCGCTTGTTCTTGGCATCTGCAAGGACACTGGGTGGAAATGAGCGCTGGAAACTGATCCTAGACGCACACAAAGTCCTGCTTGCTGTTGACATAGCAAGCTCGCTTATGCGAAGACACAAGCGACGTAGGCGATCGATAAACAGAATGCGGCCTACATGTCTTTCATCAATCGAAATGCTTGTCTATTGTCGGTGAAAACTGCATACCTTTAAAATGGATTAACAGCTGTCATTCACAATATCGGATAAAAAGCCAAAGTGTGGACTCTCAACAGACCGAGCATAAACTTGGGAGAGTTGGAAATGGTTAACGAGCAACCTATCAGCCCGTCAACTTACTGCAGGGTCTGTAAAGGTGTGGCAACTTTAAAAACGCAATCAGACGGAAATGTCAATTGGAGTTTGACGGGCTACGAGGCCACAATCCATTATTCTTTCGACTATACGGTTTCCAGGGCTCAGTGATTCGAAACTTTTCACAAGTTCAATTTGTGTATTTTATGTACACTTTCTCCAGGCATACTAATCCGTCAACTCAGAAAAAGGTTCTTCTAACGTTTTTCTGCACAGCTTGCAATATCTTGGATGTATCCGGCGTACAGCCTATACCATGTCGCAACGTACTAAATTTCCTTTTCCTCTCGCGTCTCCATAAATTATTTTGTTGAAATTAAACTAACGGCTAGGTAAACATTCTTGCATTTTTCTTTTTCAAACTTAACAACCCTGCTTTTCTTCCGCTCTCCTACTTCCTCATTCGCACCAAGCCCTCAATAACACCGCCGAACCACTCCAAAAGATCATCCCCAACCTCAGATAACTGCAAGCAGACTCATACTCCTCCCATTTCGTATTACTGGGCCACATATCTCCAATGCCTGAGATATCTGCTGTCCCCCATGCACCTGCGCTGCAAAGGTACGGCCGAGTCGTAGCAGCAGCGCACCCGTGAGGTCGCCCGTGACGAGCAGCGCTGCAGGCCTGATCAGCTGCAAGAGGGGCCCCAGCTGCTCTTCCAGGTCTGCTGCTCGAGCAGGTTTGTATGCGCTCACGTGCAGATCCGACACGTGTACCCACCACAGCAGGTCTCGCCCGGAAGGTGGCCCTCCTGCAGGGTATCCTGCAACCAGCAGGCTGAGCGGGAGGAGAAGCAGGAGGCGGATAAGGGGGAAGAAGGGAGAGCGGAGAGTAGACGCCATGGCTGGAGGCGCCGAGCAGAATTGGGAATGCCTTTTCAAAATGAAGCTTTCAAGCTTCAAAACGGGGACCACGGTGACGCTTTTGAAGTTTGAGCATGTGAACGATGTTCCAAAAACTTGGGAGTACGTACAGCCTCGTGGACATGCACAGCGAGTGCAGGAAAAGGTTGAGAATGTGAACGCAATCTCACGCTCTTATAAGGGGCTCTTGCGTCGGGCACGAGTGACAGCACAAGCATTTGGCAATCTAAGATGGCAGATTATTATGTGAGTGCAAGAGACCGAAATCACAAGACTGCATTTTGCTTGAAACAGATTGCAGCTGAAGCACTTCATCAATGATCAATGAAGGCATTTGCAGTGAGCCGGCCATGGCATCAACCTCATACTTCTCCACTCTGTGTACCTCCCCCTTTCGTTGCCAGGCCCAGCTATCAACTCGAGGCTATTCGCCTGTCAAATAACTGCACTGGAAGTTGGGCATCCCTCACTTTTTCAAGGATTGCGTCATTTACCACGTGATGGAACTAGAGGAAAGTCCAGCTCCATGCGATGGAGCTCATCTTCTAACTGGATGCAAGGTACACGATGGACGAAACCTCGACTCGCTTAAAATGAACAGAGGAGGTTGAAAAGTGGATACCCCAGTTCCGGTCCTGTCGCTTGCCGCATTTAGTTCCATTTAGACCCACTCCCTTGAATGTCGCTTTTATTGTTGGCAACGGAATAATCATGTGTTATATAATGGGAAAGATGCAGTAATATAAATACAAAGAACCCTATGACAAATCATGATTCAGCCTGACCCACTTCTCTAACGGGGTACCACTATGAACATCAGACACAAGCTCCAAGTGGAGGGTTCTCCTGTGTTGAGGAGAAATTGGCACAAGTGTGTAGAGAGCCTCCGCGTGTTCTCTACTTCAGAGCCAGCTCTGAAGGAGGAAGGGCATACGGTGCCAGCTCTCCTATTTCCGGATGATCCGCCTGCTCATTTCCCACCAGCATATAACACTTAGGTTTCTTAGTTCCATATAGCAGTGTCAGACTATGAAGCGTAGGTGGGAACTTCTCACAAGCCCTTTGGGCAGGTCAGTCTGATCCCCAACGAGGCTTCAACCAGTACCGCTCAAGGATTACGTTGCATGCACACAGAAAGACATGCATTGAATTGAAACCCACATATGTGCCTCAGAGCTGGCAATCAGCAAAGGGATGTGTAACCTAGATTCAGCTGAGAAACTGCCGCTTTTGCATATTGAATTCTGCAATCCATACGGGATGATAAACTCACCAGCAGCTGCCCAACGCTCCAATCATTGCGAAAAAGCAAAACAGGCCTGCCCCACTGTTCATCCCGACCCTCCAAAACGATGTAAGACTTTGCCCTGACTTTCTATTCCGCTGCCAGTGTGTCCCTGCATAAGGTGCAACCAAAACTCCGTTTTTCACCAATAGACAGACGTTCCATCTCACCTGATCTTTCACTACCTCGCAGTTAAACAGCCGGCCCGCTTTCTCAATAGCTGGCCAGCCTCTCTCCACCCATCGGGCCACTGAGTAGCCCATGGGCTCCATAATTGTTTCCACTCCGTACTCAGCCTGCATGCGGTACTGCACCACCTGCAGAGTGCCCCTAACTCCAAGGGTTCAGAACTGCGTGCTTGCTGCAGAATCTCAATACAGAGGGTGGGGGGAGATGATCCCACCAAACAAGGGTTTGCAAGCTTGCTTTTTGGTTAGTATGAGCCTGCTATTTGAGGATCTGGTAACTGATTGTAGCCAAGATTGCACACACTTCGAATGGAAGCAGTCGCCCGCTTTGACTAAGAGTGAACTGTTCTGCTGAACGGCCCATTCAAAGGTATGGTGATAAAACCTCACCTCGAACTGAAGCTGTCCTACTGCTGCCAGAATGGGGTCTTGCCTCCCTTCGTTCCGGCTATAAAGCACCTTGAACCCCAAACAACCCCATTTCACTATGTCAACTTCCCCATCGGATTAGGGTTGTCGAGTCCTCCCCTCCACTCCACTGGAAAACTGGGATTCGCCAAATCACAAAGATACGATAAAGAAGGCTAAGCATTCTCTCAGATATTGAAGTTCACCTGCACTGCTCCTTCACCAAGCAGCTCTGTGAGACCCTTCTGAAACTGCTTATACTTCGACGGATTAGGGTTCCTCATCAAGCAGAACAACTCTGGCGAAAAGCTCGGGATTCCAGGGAATGTGCGGCGGGGCCCAACATATATCGTATCCCCGATTGCGAAAGTATTCGGATTGTTCAGACCTATCACTGCATGGAAAAAGCAAACAAAAAAGCCATTTATAAGAGAATAAGCGACCTTCATTCTTGCAAACTGGGACAGGGCTGACGCACGTCGACGACTTTTGCCAGTTAGAAAATGCAACCAGCAACACCTTGAAGAAGCAATGCAACCGCAGAGATTCTCCTGCCTTTGTTGCCCCAAAAGCTCTCACCATCCCCTGCAAATGCTGTCTCCATTACGGAGCGGTCCTGCGCAAACAACTTCTGAGGTCGAGTGAGGGCCACTGTCTTGCCCGTGCGAGCCAACTGCACCTTCATGCCCTTCACGAACTGACCTGCACTTGCAGGGGAAAGCAGAATCAGAGTCAATGTTTTGGGCATTCGCTAGGGCAGGGTCAAAAGGGGACAACCTTCGGAAGAATGTATAATGGAGGAGGGTTTACCGGAGCAAACGCGGACAAAGGCCACCTTATCGCGGTGCTTAGGATCCATGTTGGCCTGCAGCTGTATGCAACAAGACACAAAGCTACCTGTAAGAGTTTTGCTCGAAACGGTCAATTTGAGCTTTGGGTTTATGGCGCTTCAACTATACTAACAGTTTCAGAAGGATGACGAGATGAGGGTCGAGCAGAAAGCACACGTGAAAGTACTCATACTACTTTAGTCAAGGGAATACACAAAAAATAGACGAAGCAAAGGTAGTGGAAACACTGTAAGTCAGCTTAGCTATTGCTAGCGTGGTTGACATTACGGTTTTAGCTGCTCACCTTGAATATAAAGCCTGTGAAGTGTGGATAGTCAGGTGAAACCTCCCCCAAATTACTAACATGGTTTCCCGGGACCACAGAATACTCCAAGAAACTCTCCAAAAAGAGCTCTACCTGCAGAGTAGCGGCGTTAAGAAAAATGAGCGAGCAGAAGCAGAGTTATACCAACAAGCAGACATGTGAAAAGTAGCCCTGGCTATGGCTACCGCCAAAGGAGCCAAGGGTTCGGTAACAAATACTGGTTTGATTCCAGCCATTTTGTTCGTTCGCAACTTCGTTCTGCTGGATTTGAATAGCATTCAGTTGACAAAGATCTTCCACTAAAATCAGGCTACATAATAGTGCTCAAAGTAGACGGTCTGAATAAGGTAAGAGAGAGAAGACATTTGAGGGGAGAAAAATTGCACGCACGGGAAAGCTGCATAGAGTGTCAGAATTCTATTCAATAGGCAGCTGCTAACAGCTTAAAACATTCCAGCTAATACACGAGAAGAGACTGCTCTCTTACCCCAAAATTATTGAATGCACTGCCAAAGAATACAAGCGTGAGGTCTCCACTATGGACCTTCTCCAAATCCAATGGGGGGGTCAACTCCTCCAGCATCTCCACCTCCTCCTGCTTCCCATCACCTCAACCACTGTCTAAGAAATTGAAACACCTCTCCCACCAGCCATCCTACACGCCAAGTAATGGCAACACACAATCTGTAATGCTCCACGTGTGAGGATTCACCAAGAGCTTTTCGTAGAGGTCCTTGTCAATGAGCTCTTCCAATATGGGGTCTCCCCATGGGATGACTTGCGTTGTGGTCTCCCTCCGCCCGTGCTGCGCATCGCGTTTGAAGAGATGCACTTCGCCGCGGGGCCGATAATAGACCCCCCTGAACCTGCAAAGCAAGAACATTTGGGCGGCTGAATGCCTGCTACTTCAACGGAGACTGCTTATGGCTGCCATAGGGCTAATGCAATCTTGACGTACTACGTAATTTCCTGGCGAGGAGCCATGCCAAAATGCGAGCGGAGTGCGCAAAAATTAGCACACTTCCTAATTCATGGCTCTGCTTGGAGCGTGGATGAAATGGCTGCTAAACAGCCTAGTATTGGATGCTTTCACTAGCATGCAAACAAAACAGCCTTCTCATAGCCAAGCCTCCCAGAGAGGACCCCCCAAGTATGTCGACAACAATGTCTTAACCCGACGTTAGAACCCAAAAGTAAAATGCTGATGGGCAGACCTGTCTCCTGATCCAATTGGCCAGTTGACAGGGCAGGTTGCAAGGTCAAACTCCTTCTCTATCTGGTCGAGCAGTTCGAGGGGTTCAAGGGCAGGCCGGTCCATCTTATTCATAAATGTAAAGATTGGAAGCTTGCGCATGCGGCAAACCTGCAACCACCCAAAGCTCACATTGAACAACCTATTGCTGCTGCCGACAGACATTGGTTCTGACTCTGAAATGTGTTCATTGCAACAAGATCATTTCAATATATAGACAAGCCAAGCTCTCTACGTTCTCCCTGAGACCTTTCTGTATTTAAGTTCAACAGCAAGGAAAGAGTAAGATTGAAGAAAGCCGTTTGCTTGACAGAATAGAACATTGCAGGCGGTTGCGTGAGCAGAGAAGCAGCACACCTCAAACAGCTTGCGGGTCTGCGGCTCAAGACCTTTCGCAGCGTCCACAAGCATAACTGCATTGTCTGCTGCTGCGAGAGTCCTGTCATTCACGGATCAAAGTTGCAATACTATTGTTAGCATAACGTAGTCACTATCCGATTTCTTCTTTCACGGCTATCTTACAGATCAACCCTGTGACAGCAGCAAGGAACCAATCGAAAAAAATCAAGCTTACAGATGCTTTAGAACAGGCTTTGGAACAGGAAGTTGCTACCTGTATGTGTCTTCTCCAAAGTCCTGCCATCCACAACGACCTCCCATACAAAAGGGCATCAGTCTGCAACTAACGTTGATGCAGATACAAAATGCAGTCTTGTGACCACGTACATGAGTGCATGTGTTCATCGGTGAAGGTGCAATCTATGCTATCATCAATTTCGTCCCTCGAGATTGCTGAAATTTTGGACGCGATTTTAAGCATTTTTTGAAGCAGCAAACCATCATATACAACCTCGCCTAGGCTCAGTACACTACTCAGAGACTGCTAACTCGCAGGGCTTGTATCACCCTGCAAGAGAAAGCGGCTTACCTGATGACCTGGTGTATCGAGAAGAGTGATCTGCTTGCCTTTCGTTTCAAAAACCATCGCTGTTGACGTAATGGAAATGCCTGAGCCGCCAAATAAAACGCAAATTTAAAGTTATGTCGTAAGGAGATCTCGAAATGGATTCAAACATAAGAAATCCACTTACTGTTCACGTAATACGGCAACTCTTTGAACAAACGCAGAAACAATTTCCCTAGAAGGAAACCATTTGCATTCAAATTGGATTTGCGTTGGAAAAATACAGCAGCATCCACAGACAGCACATGCAGATGAAGCTGCCTTTAAGCCAGATACTCATATGACATTAATCATGCCTTTATGCGTACATGCCGCTTCATAGGCCAAACGAAGATCCGGTAAGTTGAAGTTGTGCCACGATCTTTGCTACTGTTATTACATGTAGAATCTAGTAAGTTGCTTTCCCAGTATCATCTAGTGACTTTGACACGCAACCCATTGTGAGAACGTGTCAATGCTTGCTCAATTTCCCATACACAATTGGAGGTGGTCACTCAACCCTAAAAGCGAAACAGTCATCTACTACGTATTTATTTATGGGAGAGGGTTGCCAGGTAGAGGATGGAGAATAGAGAGAGTACTTCTTCGCCGAATGTGAAGAGAGAGTCAAAACCCAACCTTCATCACCTCATAAGCGATAATACTCTTTGCTAACAAACCATAAAAGGTCAAGGTCCCCTTTGCATGGGGATTACGACGACTTTGGGAATTGGCAAAAACTGTATTCAGATTAAACGTATAACTGTATTCTTAAACGCCCACCTCGCTGCTTTTCAAGCTCCATCCAGTCGGAGGTAGCAGACTTCGCTGCCCTCCTCGCCTTGACAACACCGGCCTCGTGAATTGCACCACCATATAAAAGCAGCTTCTCTGTCTGTTCATCCAAGACCACGAAAAAGCCAAACCTGCCAGATAAGAGGGTTTTCAGATAGCCTCCAATTTTCCGTAAAGGATTTCAGCGGCTTGACGAACCTCAGGGTTTGGAAGAATTTGTGAATGTGCAAACCGAATTCCTCATGAAGTGATAATCGAAGGCAATGCTAAGTAATATGCGACAGTAATCTACTTTCATTCATACTTAAACAATTCAGTATGAGTCCTCTTTGGCTCGATAAAGCTTCGGTTTGAGAAAAAAGCTCGCTTACCTTGAACTCTTCAAATGATGGGAGATGCTACCCTAGTAAAGTTTAATCAATATATGCAACGACCGTAACATTGAAAGTCTGCTCTGCTTGAAGCTGACTCATCAAGTATACATTAACAAGCCCACCACGCTGCAATATGCGTCACCTCACCAAGGTGGTCTTCCCAGCATCTGGATGTGAAATAATTGCAAAGTTGCGACGTCTTTCGACTTCCCGAGCAATATCAGCTGGAGTTAGCACGTCCGCCACCTCCGCTCTGTCCATATCCCTGAGGCCTTCATCGCCTTGGATAATTTCACCACTGGTAGTGCTTCCGTCCATCTCCATAGAATCAAGAGCCAGTTCTTTCTCTCCACCTTGAACAACATCAGAATTTTCGGTTTCTTCACAATCCACGCTAATTTCTCTTCTCAATTCTACAACTTCTAACGACCCATTCTTCTCAGAAACACGCTCGTGCTGCTCAGCTCCACCAGCCTGAGCTTGAATAAGTTGAGGGCCTACATCCAGCGCATTACCATTCTCACAAGCTGCATGACCGTTCCTCAAATCCTCACTCTCCGCCGAACTTCCTGGCAAATCTTCACCCAGCAGCTCGATTCCGGATGGAGCACCTGCAGCCTCTGATGTGCGCGCGACAGCAAATGACCGGTGCGAACACGCTCCTCGACTGCTTGTCCTGTCTAGCACTGCCACACTCTGCAGCGACGCAGTTCGTAAGCGACTCTCCCCCTTCACCTTCACAGCGCACCTCATCCATGGCGACCCCGTGCTTGAATGCCCTGCGCCAGCTGTACAGCATCCCGCTGCTCCGACCGAGCATCTTGCAACACTTGTAGCCGCTTTATTATGCAAAGAGCGGCTCAGTTTCACCAGCACGCAGTCTCCGGCCAAAGCCTCCATGGCTGCGGAGAGCCGAAGAAATTAGGGTTTTCAGGGAAGCAGTGCAGAAATTGCCCCTTGCCGACCGCTCCTTCAAGGGAAGCTTCGATCGCTGCTTCCGCGCGCCTTCACTGGGTTCCTCCCGCTGTCGTCACGCGGGTGCCATGGCCCGCACGTGCCAGGGAGGCCTGCTATTGGCAGAAGGGCCTGCACTGGGACTGTACTTCAAGAGGACGAGGGATTGTGAGAGCGAGAGAGGGTTAAGGAGCAGAGCAGGAGTGAGAGTTAGAGAGTGAGAGAGTGAGAGTAGGCGTGATGGCGCCCAAGCTCTGGTGGGGGTCGGGCTCTTCGTGGTGCTGGCGCATTCAAATCGTTTTGGAGGAGAAGGGTATCGACTACGAGTCCATTCTCATCAGGTAATGTTGCGGCCATAGCTGACATTGCTGCGAAAGCCGCTTCTGTTGAATATCAGGAGCTAACAGTGTTTGGAGTGCTGTGGCGCCTTGCAGCTTCTCTGAACGGGAGCACAAGAAGCCTCCTGTTTCGACCCTCAACAGACGTGGACAGGTGTGCTTCCTCTTTTGATGTTGACTGTAACTTGTGTTGAGTTGGTGGAACTGCAAAGAGATGCTAGATTTTTTTTTTTTTTGCCATCCATTTTTCTTCGGGAAATGTGGAATACTGATCGTCTTGCTCCCTCTTGTTGTGCCTTTTTGTTTTCATCGTCTTTCACGGCTAGCTACTTATGCAACGTGTAGATGAAGTCTCAACCAGCTTATTTTTGCTTGCGTGCTTACCCGTTGTATCGTGTGTGGCTTTTTATCGCCCACTTATCAGACCTTGGTATGACTAAAGGCCTCCACAATGCTAGAGGATGTAAAGTTGTGTAACGTCGGTCACGTTGTCGATGTAAGCGCCTGTTGCAATGTCTTCTTGCTGCTGCTTGAAGTCGCTGATCATGTATACCGTATCAACTGATGAACAGGTGCCGACCTTTGTTGACGGTGATGTGGTCATCTGCGAGTCAAGCGCTGTCTGCCATTATTTGGAGGCTGCGTATCCTGATAGGTGATCGTCTTGTTTCCATGGAACCTGTCTGTACCTGCTACCCTCATGTGCTGTAATGTGGGAAGACGAAGATTTGCAGAAGGGGGTAGCGTGAACCGAATTTATTTTCGGGTATGGTTTCTGTGTCACATAAATGTTTATCACTTCAGGATATGAAACTTACTGTGGAAAAGTCATTACTTTGTGAGGTTTTCCATTGTCCCAAATGACAGATGAGGCCTCTAAGGGAAGCTCACATTGCTGTCGTCCATTGATTTAGTTTACTCAATCTCGCTTGTTTGGCGATTGCAGCGGGGTAAAGCTCATTCCGGATGATCTTAAGACCAAGGCAGAGGTTCTGCAGTTTATGTACGAGTCTGACAACTTGTACACTGTGTTCCGTAAGTCTACCTGCAAACCCGAATTTACCTTTATCTATCTTTGGTGATGTTACTATCAAAACTAAAAGCGATTTTGAGTGTTTATGCAATGAGATTGTTGAAGCTTGCTCATTCTAGAGGAAAGACTAGGGGACTGAAATATACATTCACAGAAAAGGCTGTGTGTTTTTCGTCTTTACATGACATCCTACAGAGTGATTTCCTAAAGGCCAACGATAGTTTGCTCGAGGCTTTTAGCATCGTGGCTGGAGGCAGCGGAAGCAGCAGGTGAAACTTGAATAACCTTCAAAATACAGACAGAGTAGCTGAGCGGGTCGAACTTTGGTTGCGTGGAGTGCAGGATGCGTCGCCTTCGACTACTTCATGCCGGCGTTCAAAGCAGGAACGGTCGATCCGACTGAACACAAGGAGAAGGTTGCGCCGGTGAAGGCAGAGCTTGCTCTATGGGAAAGTTCATTGACTGTGAGTACAGTGACCCCTTTTTAAACTGATGACTAAGTGGCACAAGGACTACTAAGGAGCTTGTGTTTTGTGAAATTCTTTTTTGTTTTTACTGAAACTGCAGGTTGCTGAATTTGCAGGGAAAGAAATATTTGGTTAATGAAACGTTCACGATGGCGGATGCCTTCTTTTACCCGTTCTTGGCTTCATTTATCCGATGGGGTCTTGATTTGGAGAAGGCTGGGTTTCCTGCACTTGCTGCGTAAGCCACAGCTACCTGCCACTCATGAGTGGAAGAGATAGACAAGAGTCTCGGTTTCATTGTCAAGGTTCAAACCGCACACTGGAAGTGGTGACATGCAAGCCGCCACTGCTTTGGCTTGTTTCTGGAGTCCCATGGGCCTCTGACAATGTTCGCTAAAGCATTGATGCACCAGTCTCAATTTGGATCGTCAGAATTGACTCCAGCTCTTGACTTGTTTAAGTGCACTAGCTGCTGAAAGTGGCAAGGCTGGTTCTGGACTCTGCGATTGAAATCTTCTGAAGGATGAATTGCTTGAGGCTTACCTATTAACACGCAAAGCTTTTGTCGTTGCTGTGGCAGATATGACGCGCACATGTCGGTGAAGGAGAGCGTGCAGAAGACCGCCCCGCCCCACTGGAAGGAGGGGCCCGGCACGCCTGCCTTTGCGAACGTGTAGAGGCGCTTTCTCTCCCGCGGGGTTCAGCCCATATAGCTGGTGCCAGGGAGGGGGTCGGCGTTAGAGCCGCTACCATGGGCCGTGGAGCTTCTTTGCTTTTTTATTGTCAGGATAATCAGAGCCACAGAGCAGTGTTTGTGCTGGAACGAAATGCAACGATGGAATGTTTATTTATCACGAATGTCATGGGCGAGTCCTTGTCCTGCAACCTCTCTTGGTGATAGCTGACTCCTCTGCGGAGCCTCCACCATTTGCGGTTGTGGGTGTGTGAAAGCAATTTCCTCTCTTGCCATATGGACCGTACCCTTACAAAGACTTCAATTTGTGTTATGGCCAGACCATGTACACTTCAACGAAGAGAAAATAAGCCATTGTGCATTTCGTATATATAAGAGGTAACAGTGCAGTGCCATGTCCGTTGGCAGATGCTGTAATGCGTTTGTGTTTCAGCACTGTGCATATAAACGCTGTGTCCATGTCATGTACCGTCACAGCACGCAACCGTTGAACTGGCTTCACAAAAAGGCGGTAAACAGCCGCATGGAACGCCACGTGGCGGCCTGCCCGAGAGGCGTGGAGTACGGCCTCTCTGGAAGGTTCGCGCGCCGACGCCTCTCGAACCTCCGCCCTTCCAAAACGTTCCAAACCGCGCCACGGCACCGCCAAAATCAGAATGCGCAATGTCGACCGTCGGATCTCGCGTCCGACGGCTATCCGCGTCCGAGGTCTGACCGAAAAATTTGGGCTGCGGCTGTTTTGAGGGGCCCTCCTGCCTGCCTACGCTTTTGAATGGTGCGTGGAGGGGGGTTTGTGAGGGCAGGGCAGGGCCTGGAACTCGCTGAAGGGGAAGGGGAAGAGCCTGCAGAAGGGTCTGTTCAGGAGGAGAAGGGAGCGGCTGCAGGAATAAGAGGGCTTGTGTTGGAGGTGTAGAGAGGGAAGAGAGAGGCGGGCAAGATGAGCGTGGTTGGGTTTGACGTTGGCAACGAAAGCGGCATTGTGGGAGTTGCAAGGCAGCGAGGCATAGACGTGGTGTTGAACGATGAGTCGAAGCGGGAGACGCCCATGGTGGCGTCGTTTGGAGAGATGCAAAGGTTTCTGGGAGTAGCGGGAGCTGCGTCACAGTTGATGAACCCGAAGAACACGGTAGTGCAGATGAAGAGATTAATCGGGAGGAAGTTTAGCGATCCTGCGATTCAGAAGGACATCGCTCTGCTGCCGTTTTCTGTAACTGAAGGGCCTGACGGAGAAGCGCAGATCAATGTTATGTACTTGAACGAGAAAAGGTCGTTCACACCTACTCAAGTTCTTGCCATGATGCTTGCAAACTTGAAAACGATAGCCGAGAAAAACTTAGGCACAACAGTCGTGGATTGCGTGATTGGAATTCCTGTGTACTTTACCGATGCACAGCGCAGAGCGTACTTGGATGCAGCGAGCATCGCTGGTCTGAATCCCCTGCGGCTTATGCATGAGACGACAGCCACCGCTCTTTCATACGGTATCTATAAGACAGATCTTTCGGATACGGATCCGCTTCATGTGGCCTTTGTGGACGTTGGGCATGCCAGCATGCAAGTGTGTGTGGTGGCCTTCAAGAAGGGCCAGCTCAAGATATTGTCACATTCTTTTGACGATTCTTTGGGGGGGCGCGACTTTGATGAGGCGCTCTTCAACCACTTTGCTGACCAGTTCAAAACAGAGTATAAGATTGATGTGCGGTCGAACGCTCGGGCGTCCTTGCGCCTGCGTTCTTCTTGTGAGAAAATGAAGAAGGTTTTGAGTGCAAATCCTGAGGCACCGTTATCTATCGAATGTCTGATGGACGAAAAGGATGTTAGGGGGTTCATGAAGCGAGAGCTCTTTGAGGAGCTCGCTGCGCCTGTCTTGGAGCGCGTGAAGGCGCCCTGTCAAAGGGCTTTGGAAGAAGCCGGCATCCCTGTTGACAAAATTAGTGTAGTAGAAGTCGTTGGCTCAGGTTCCCGCGTTCCAGCCATTTTGAAAATTCTTTCATCTGTATTTGGTAAGGAACCCAAACGTACGATGAATGCTAGTGAGTGTATTGCACGAGGATGTGCCCTTCAGTGCGCCATGCTGAGCCCGACCTTTAAGGTTCGCGATTTTGAGGTGAGCTCCAGCAGCAATTGCTGATATAGCAGCAGCGCTTTACATCAAGGCTGTAAAGCAGGCTGACAGCGTACGCAATTGTGTTTTCTGCACTATTCACTCCGTTGTTGTGTTACTATCGGTGCCTTTGTTGACTTTAGCTCTCTGCATACTTTCTCGCATTTTTTTCTTTTAGGCTATTCTTTTTGTTTCCGTGTCTGGCTTTTCTTGTGTTTTATTTTCCTCTGTACTGCTGCATTTAGGCAGTAACATTTTCTAGAGGCTCATGATATGGGCCTGCATGAGTGCGAGGTCCTCCGGCCTGCTATATGTGCTCACCGTCCTGTAATAGACTTTTGAATCATTGTGTAATTGCATTTCTCCTTTCTATGTCTGTTGCTCTAGTTATTGCTTTTTGTGTTTCCCCTTTTTTTTTACTTCACAAGGCGTTCGCAAGAATCTCTTTCTATGTAAGGCTGTATCTGAGAATATTTGTTTCACTTTGGCAGGTCCAAGATGCATATCCTTTTCCTATTGCACTGTCATGGAAGCATGCAAGTTCGCCCCCAGATGGTGGGGAAGGAGAAGAAGCTGCCGCAGTTCCGAATCAAATTGTGTTCACTAAGAATAATCCAATTCCTAGCTCGAAACTTCTCACCTTTTACCGCTCTGAAACTTTCACTATTGACGCATTCTACGTGAATGAGTCGGAGCTTCCCGCCGGTGCAACGCCGAAGATTGGAACATTTACGGTAGCTGCCGCTATTGCTTATGCTATGACTGTCGCTGTTTCATTTCGTAGCGATATTGCTGCCTAGCTATTTAGGTGTATTCACTAAGAAAAGTTCAATTCAGAGTGCTCCAGAAAATCATGTACGCGCTCTTTCAACATTTGTTCGTTTGGGCTGTCCAGGTGGGACCGTTCGCTCCCTTAAAGCTGGAGGATGTGAAGCCAAAACTGAAGGTCAAGATTCGCCTGAATCTCCATGGAATTCTATCTGTGGAATCAGCAACTGTAAGTGAAATCCGCGGATTCGAAAGTAGACCTGGATAATACTGGTTTTACTTGGTTTGTGTCCGTCGGGGTTTATCCTTGCCGAGGTTGAATCTGAGATTTTAAGATCAATGTAACGATCGCGTCACGATTGTTGAGAATAACCTGCGTTTTCCTCCTGTGTCGTGTTCTAAACGGTTGCTTCTCTTAGGGATGCATTGGTAGTAGCTCCTACTAAGTATGATCGTGCTTGGGTTGGCATACAGCTTTTGGAAGAAGAGGAGGTTGAGGTGAAAGGCACAGCGTCTATGGAGACGGACAATCAGTCGGGCTCTGCCGAGGCTGCTGCGACAGCATCTGAAGCGGACACCAAAATGGCAGACGCCCCTGATGCAGCTGGCCAGTCTGGCCAGGCTCAAAATGGAGCACCTAATGGAGTGGCTGAGGAAAAGCCCAAGGTTCGATTCAAGCACAACACTCTGTTGGTGACTTGGTTTTTTTTCTGGAATTATTGCTGATATTGAATTTTTGCCTCTTATTATCACGGGACGTTGTGGTCTGGTCGGCCATATATGTATTGCTCTCGGATATAGAAGTTTGTGAAGGTTTCATTGCCATATGCCTGCATGAGCATGTGCTCTAATGTCTCTGAACTATCATATTCACAGATCGGGTAGCCGTCCTATATTCATTTTTGCAAAAAAATTGATGCTTTCTCTTTTTCAGGTTTGGGACTTTTTGCTATAAGTGAGTTTTGTTCTGTTATTGATTTTTGTTGGCTTCAGGACAGCAATGATGAGGATAACAAACAGTAATTCTCGTGCCTTCTCTGCCGAGGACGGTACAATGGGATAAATTCGTCGATTGAGCTGTCCTGAGAAAATTCTGTGTCTTTTTAATTTGACTTCGTCATGTCCGTGTCAAACCCCGCTCGAGTCCAACTGTTTATTATCAATGTTTTTTGCAGCCTAAGAAGAAGACGAGGCGAACTGAAGTACCCATTCAGGCCAATTTGTATGGAGGCCTGTCTGCAACCAGCCTGCAGGGTTCTGTTGAGAAAGAGTATGAAATGGCACTCCAGGATCGGGTAATGGAGGAGACAAAGGATAAGAAGAACTCGGTAGAAGCATATGTGTATGACATGAGGAATAAGGTAAGAAGACTGACAAGCTGCTGCTTGAGAGCATTGTTGTCTTTATCGTCAAATGCGTCGGCATTTGAATTTAACTTTGACAGGTGGAAATACCAAGTCCTTCTGTGTTTGTGCTGTGATTCTTTTGTTTGATGGAAGTGTGTGTTGTAAAATGTCTTACGTACATAGGACATGACCAATGTGGAAGAGAGAATAGTACATGTGTGTGGTCGAGAAATACTCGGTTTTGAGCATGTATGTTCTTATCTGATAATCCTCCTTGTGCCGGTGCAGCTCTATGACAAGCTTCAGAATTTTGTAACAGATGCGGAGAGAGAACAGCTCACTACTAAGTTGCAGGAGACAGAAGATTGGCTATATGAGGATGGGGAGAATGAAACGAAGGGTGTTTATGTGGCGAAGCTGGAGGAATTGAAAAAGGTGTGATACCTCTTTTCTCTCACATTGGTTGGATGCTATGCTTCTCTCGTCTCTTAGCAGTACTTTCGCCAAGTAGGCATACCGGAAGTGTCACAGCGTGTAGAAAACCGTGGCTATTCACCCATCTATTCGTCTACCTTGGAGTTGTCAGAATCGTATTCGTCGTTTTTTATCCTGAAGCCCGGGGGGCCTTGCAACTTCCTGAAACGATGTATATGTTATGGAATGAATGTGAAGCTATCCCGGCGTTGTTGTTCGACATCTAGGAAAGGGGTTATTTTTACCTTCAAATTTAGAATAAGTACAGTCGTATGGCAGTATGAATCAGCCAGTCCTCGCATTTCATTAGTTGGAATTGACACGTGCTTGTTGGTTCACAGCTGGGTGATCCGATTGAGAATCGATTGAAAGAGGAAGAGACGAGAGGGCGTGCCGTCGGGGAGTTAACATATTGTATCAACTCGTTCAGGGAAGCAGCTCAGGCTCAAGATGCGAGATATGATCACATTGACGCGGCAGACAAAGTGAAGGTGGGTTCTCGACCCATCAATTTGAAATACAATCTTTGAATGTACAGTTGTATGCCTATCTCCTGTTAGCGGCAGGGAATCAAGAGAGAATTCTCTGTTTCGATAGTGATCTGCAGTCAACTGGTACTGGTGATTTCTTATAGGCTCTCTAGAACGGACGCTCAAACTGCGCTGGGTTTCTTCAGTCTCATATTAGCAGACTCGGGAGTTCTCCTTTACTGAATCGTCTTCGGTATACAAATGCACCAAGTGAAGCACTGCATGTTTAACTTATCAACGCATGTGGACAAAGCCGTTGACAAATCGGCTTTGTACCTTTGCAGTTCCGTCATATTAGAATGCCCGTCGATAGCTATGGATTGTGGATCAGATAATTGTAAATGAAATGTGGATGGTGCATACTGGGTGCTAGTAAGAATCCCTTTTGCAGTTTGGTTGCGGATATTACAATGAAAAAGTCGAATCTATAGCGTAGTTAGTTGTCAAGCTTGCTTGTGTTGCATTAGGTTCTACTCCGACGCAGGGCTCTGGAATGTAAGTGTAGCCGAAGGAGCATTGGAATGCCATTGTGTAAGATAAGTTTAAAGAGCATCATTCTGCTTGTGTGGATCCTGGCAACAGGTGGTTGAGGAGTGCAGTAAGGCGGAATCCTGGTTGAAAGACATGTCACAGCAGCAGAATCAGCTGCCTAAGACAGCAAACCCAGTACTGCTTACTGCTGACGTAAAGAAGAAGGCGGAAACACTCGACAGGTACTTCCCAGCCAGAACCCCATGTGTTAATTGTCTCTTCGATACGTCATGGAGTTTGGTCAGCTCTCTCTGAGGGGGAGGGGTTGGGGAACTACCATCTCATGCTTTGATAATGTCACATTTGCCTGTGTACTTTACTTATGAAGCATAAGATCCACATCACTGTGTCACTGCAGGTTCTGCAAGCCTATCATGACGAAGCCCAAGCCTACTCCCCCCAAAGCTGCAGCTCCCGAGCCAAAGCCGGAGCAGAAGGCGGAGGAAAAAGAGGTGCCCGGGCAGTCGATGGAGACAGAGGGCGCCCCTACTTCTGAAACTCCGGCAGGGGAGCCCATGGAGACGGATTAGGGTTGGGGCCCGTGGGTGGGCTTAGGATGCACGGGGGGATCGGTCAGTGTTAGAGGAGGGATGATATAGATCGCAAGGAAGCTATGTGCCTATAGTATAGCAGATTTTTTGGAGCACCACTGCCTGAGTTTTCAAGGGGTACTCCCTTCAAAATGTTTCGGTTAACAATGAGTCATGTACTACGGAGGGGGAGCAATTCATATTCCTTACTTTTTGTTGGAAGGAGCGGAGAAGGGCCCATCTGACAACCCTGGTGTGATGTATCTGTCCAGTTGATAACAACTTCTGGAAGGACACTTTTTTGATGCGAAGAGCTGCCGACAACAGAAAATTTGTTCACTTTTTGGGGGAAGAAAGGGTCTGGTTTGCGCTGGTTCTGATCTGTCAGTGGTATCAGTGGAAATCTTTTGGGAACAAGATGATTATATTTTTTTGAAATTGACCACTTGTGCTCTTGGTTTGACAAAATACATTTCGACTCCTTGAAGGGGTCGAATCCCACCTCTCACTGACTCCATTGGGGGTCCCGACCGTATCTTTTGCTTTAACGTTTGAAATCAGAGTCCGCACTGTTTGTGTCTAATAGTCACTGAAAAGCAGCAGTGAATTTCGACTCGCTTTCTAAGGAATTTTCTGATGAGAACCCCTACTGTGCAATATTCGATTCTCTTTCCACTAGTCAAGACGCACTGTACACTTCCTTGTTTAAAGTCCACGCAACATTGGTGGTGACTAGCGATGCTGATGAAAGAAAGAAAAAAAGAGTCACAAATATTTTAGGGCAAACATCATTTCTGCCTTCTCTTTCTTTCAACAGTTTGCTCCCTTTTCCGTCGCAGTTGAACTTCGTGCTAGAAATTTGGACTGCCTTTTCGTAAGCAAAAGACTCTGAAAAGGCCGTTAAGATATTCGAAGCCTCAAGCAGCTTTTTCTCCATAAAAAGGAATAGCCGCCACTTCCCTTTGAGGCCCTTCACAGGTTGGACGTGGACCGCACTGATCTCACAGACAATGGGACTGATTCCGACCATTGGTGCCAACCGTTGCAACCATTGCCAACCATTGCCAATTTCTCTGACGATCTCTTGGAGGACATCCGTGCCAATGGTTGGTCTCAAACCATCGACGAGCTGTACGGCATTTGGACAACCTTCCCATGTTCGTACAATTTGTACAATCCCCCGTACGGCAGCCCCTGCCCCTGCCAGGGCGAGCCTCAATGAGGGGGGCGAGCCCTGCCCAGCCCCAGCCCAGAGCTTGCAGCCATGGCGGTGGCGGTGGCGGTGGCGGTGGCAGCAAGAGAGGAGATTTCCCGCGCGCTAGACGAAGCCACAAAGGGCGTCGGCCTCCTGCCGGATGTCCCCGCTCTGCTCGCCGTGAAGCGCCTTGCACGCTCCTCGGAGGGGAATCTGCGCACCGTTTTTAGTCTGTTGCGGGACAAGCTGCGCGCAAACCACGCACAAGTACGGATGCCTGAGGGTACGAGAGATGCATTTTTCAGCAAATTTTTTTCCCCTTCTCTATCTGACCTCTCCTTTCTTCGAAGAATTATCCTACGGAGGCCCTTTTCGCGCCACATGGCGTTTATTCTTAGTTTGTCTTCATGCGAGTGGATGTCTCACTTGCATCCAACGGGCGCTAATGGGTCACGCTGCTCCTCAGTAGACAGTTGCATCTTAATTGCGTTAATATTGCCCATGCACACTCGAATTCCCCAGCATCGCTGATGCAGTCATGCACGCTGGTAAAGCAGGAATTCATGTGTCTACATTTTCCTCAGGAACCTATCCACTTTCTTTCCCTTTTTAAAAATAACAGCGGTTTATTTTATAAGCTGTGGCGTTTTATGTATCAATTCATTTAGCTTACATGGCATTCCTCTTGACCATGCAGGTGCGTTACCTCGCCCTTCAGGTTGTGGATGAGCTCTTTATGCGTTCCAAGCTGTTCAGACAACTGCTTGTCGACATGTTCGAGCCTTTTCTTCAACTGACAGTCGGTCATCGCACGGAGTTTCCACTTCCTCCTCCCAAAGAGCGTGCTTCGGCTCTTCGAGAAAAAGCCATCGAGTGTGCGGAGAAATGGAACGATGCATTCGGACTGCACTACAGGGCTCTTCATTTGGGATATCGTTATCTGAAAGACACATTAAGGTACAAGTTTCCTAACCTTCCAGAGCAGAGAGCGGCAGAAGAAAGGCAACGTCGAGAGAAGGAGGAACGAATTCAGAAAATGCTGGCAGCCAAATTTGAGCGCTTTCAGGAGACCTTTCCTGAGATGAAGGGGGAAGCAGAGGCCACCCTTGACCAGATAGAGCAAGCATTTCAGATTATCAAACGCGTGGGCAGCTCCGAACCTGCTTCTGCTGTTGGCGGCAACGATTTTTTGGATGAGGCATTTCAGAAAAGGGAAGATTCTGACGATGAAAATGAGGAGGCCTTGTTCGGCACTCGAGAGATGAGGCGGACGGCCGTTGAACTGGATGCCGAGAATGAGAGAAGAAAGGCGAACATGGAGAATGTAGCCGTGGTGGAGTCGTTACATGAGCTGCTGAAGCTCTTATCTAAACGGCATCTTGTGGCTACACAAGAGTGGCTCACCCTACTGTCTCGGGTAGAACTCGATGATCGGCGCCTTTTAGAGCAGCTTCTAAAGGATGTGATTGACCTCAGAAATCGGCTGACGGATGCTCGAAAACGTTGTGAAGAGCATGGCATCAAGGTACTGTCAACTTTTGGGGAAGGCCTGGCAATCAGCAGGGAAGATGACATGGAAGGAGTGGAGTGGGAGACAGGAGCTTCAGTAAGCCAAGACATAGCGGGTGCCGGACATGACGTTATGGACGTGAAACGTGGAGAAGCCGTGGCAGCTGTTGCTGAAGAAGGATGTAGCAAGGATGCAACCAGGAAACCTTCTTGTGGGAATGCCATATCTAGGGAGAGTAGCTTACAGTTGAACACAGCAATAAAAAACGAACGAGTAACGAAGGAGGTAAGCAAGGAAAAAATGACCCTTTTTCAAAGTGCACCGGTTGTACCATGGGGGCATTACCTCGATCACTGGGGAGAGGAGGACCGGATTCAGGTGGACACTCGAGGCCTGACGGTTGATAACCACTGGGGTCCCATCAACTCTGAAGCCGTTCTTCCGGCAGACAGAGTGAAGGAACTGAGCCTTCGAACCTCATACTACGAGCCTGAGGCTGTACCTAACCGGCCATGCAGGGCCCCTCTAAAGAGCGGTGGACTATGCCAGCGGAGAGATGCTGCGAAATGCCCATTGCATGGGGTCATCATCAATCGAGATGCACGAGGTCAGCCCGTCACAGATGAGAGTCGCCAGGAAGGAGCGAAGGATTCACAAGAACCGGCCAGGGGAGCTGACATTGCAGAGAGGGGCATGGAGACGACAGCTGAGGCTACATGTGATGATGCAGACGCGGAGCCGGCTCCGGACGCTTCTAGGAGCGCATTGGACAGATTGCAGCATTCTGAAATGCTTCGTGGACTCGCCAAGCAGGCAGTTGAAAATGTGAGGATGAAGGACAATTCTGCAGGGAGGGAACGCAAGAGATTGGAGGCGGCAGGAAGAAGTGGGGCTCGTTTGGCAAGTGAGCACAACGAAGCTGTCTTAAGGCAGGCGGCTCTTGCAGGGAGCAGGCAGGGCCTTGGAGAAGTGCTGGGGGAGGATTTGGAAGAGAGCATGAAGCAAGAGGTAAGCAGGACAAAACGAAGGAAAGGGGATGGACTAGCCGCGATGTTGAAGAAGAAGGAGACAACAAGGGATAGGCTCTCGAAAAGACTTTTGAATACGAGAGTGAGAGGTGCAACAGCGAAGCACATTGCCAGGGAGGACGAGCGCAGTCAGCACCAGGTGTTCTCTGCTAGTCAGTAACACAAAAAGAAAAAGAATAATACATTGTGGAGCTGCAAAAGCGTGTTCATTGTCTATCCTGCCATAATAAAATGGAAAATTCATATTCCAGTTGTACAACTCAATCATGCCAGGATTGTGACTGTCTCGGCTGAAGAAATATAATTTAGAAGCTTTGGGAGATGTTTTCTTCGTGCAATCGAGGCTCGCCCTTTTTGTTAGAAATGAGCACCCATGCGTCAGGTAGATTTTCTGGCTGGTATAAAACCACCTTCTTGAAAGAGTCCCAAGTATTGATCCGATGTCGCTCATGAAGGTCAACGTTCCTCATTAAGGATATTTCATACCTTTCTCCGTTTTGGCCACTTGAAACACTCATTGGGAAGCTAACACTGAACAGCGAGTGCACGTCCTGCATCGCAGCAAAGAAAACAAGTGCTTAGTCCAACTGCCCACACTCCATGGCCATCAATTGTACTCTGTTATCTACGTGGACTAGACAACCCACAACTCCCCGCTATTAATGAGGCAATTCTACACACAATGATGAATTGCTCTGGCATGGATTCATGTTGTCTGCCAGAAAATCAACGATTCAAACAGCCTTCTCGTTTCAGTGTTCGCGAGCATGTTACATTTCTTACATTTTTTTTGTTTTTAAATGAAGAGGAGGACTGCCGTTTTCAATAGCAAAGAATAGAGGTGGACAATCAACAACATTGTCGGCTCTCAATGAATGCGGGTCATCATGTGGTGTAAATCATGCACTGTCATTCCCTTTTGCATACCTGACAGTCGGGCATGCAGAATTCTGGTTCGTGGACATTCCCAAAGGCTTCGGCCACGGTACCGACATGAATGCCAAACGGGAGAAACACGGTGCTTCCGAAGCTGCAACCTTCAAAGCTCTGCAGAATAGGGCCGAGAAGAACCGATTCAATTTTATTGCTACAGTCTATTAAACGTCATTCAACGTGTCTCTGACAGCTGCTTCGACTTCCTCCTACTCGGCAATGCTTGCCAAGAAATACCAGATATAATGACTCACCTCTCCTGAAACTCCAGCAATTTTGCGACCCAGCATCTCCATTTGGGAGACGACTCCGTCGTCTACATGCATAGTCCTCGAGATGGCCTTGAGTCCTGTAAGGATCGTGTCGGTTGCACTGCCGTTGATTGTATTCTCTTCCTCATTCCGTTCCAAGTCTGGAGTTGACTCGGCTTTACCTGGCCGCCTAGCCGTCCTCTGGAAGCTCTGCTTGCCTCTTTCCGCTTCCTTGACGATGGCTTTGACATTGTCAGGAAAAGAGATTGAGCTCTCCTTGCATATAACTTCATTCTTATATGTGATAGGCGTTGCTTCAAACACACAAGCAGCATATTCAGGAGATACTCGTGTACCCTGGGTTGTCGAGGACTTTGCGATCACGTCATTCCGGCTGATGTTGGGCTCAGGCAGCTGATGGTGCTTCATTTGTTCCCATTTGTTCAATACTGACTTGGATGCTTTTGTACATGGAGAAGAAACTACCGCACTTTGATCAATGTCAATGGTAATGCTATTGTCGATGCCGCCAATGGACTCCGGTGGTCGTAAGCGAAAGGTCGAAACATCAAAAAGTCCGTTCAAAACTGCATCCTTTGATGCTTCCGTGGACTTTTTTGCAAATGAATCATGAGCACTTTGGGTTGCCATCGTCATCAAGAGATAGGCTGCTTGAGTGTCATCCTTTGGAACCGCACTAACTGTCGACTGGAAGCAGAATTTTCCCTTGCTAGGATTTCCTTCTCCCTCTTCAATTCCGCTCGCTCTCCCCCTTTTCTTCCTCTCCTCCTTTTGACTATCCCTCCAATTATGCTCGCTTAACTCGATTTCACACCGTCGTAATACTTCAGCTAGATTGGCTATTCCACCTCTGCAGAGAATTGGGACTGGCTCTGTGCTGCAAGATCTACACTGAAGCCATGCTTTTATCTGCGGAGGGGACACGCCAATACTTTCAGCCATAGATTTACATTTTTCAGCTGTAAAGTATTCATCTCTTCCAGCAACCAAGCTATATGCTCCTTCAAGGAATGACACTGCGCATACTTGCTTCTGGTACCATTGGCCTACTTCCGATGCGGTGAGCCCAGCTTCCGCTGCCAGCTTTGAACATTCTTTGGAGTCAACCATTTGCATCCACTTTCCCCTGCACAAGTAAACCCCTTCCAAGAAGGATCTCTGATGGTCAGTCAACTTGTCACTGATGTCGCAAGCTGTGACTGATTTTATGCCTCTCCTTGTAGTGCCCGGAGAACTTGAAGGAGGAATGGGCGGAAACACGTACTCCGGATAACCAGCATGACCGACCTTACTAGTTTCAGCTTCTTCCAACATCAGTGCTTGATCGCGCTCGATAGCCTCATTTGGTGAGGGAGGAATTCCTTGTACCACTGACAACGACTCTTGATCGTTGGCTGCGCAAATCTCTGGATGCCCTTCAGCTAGTAGCTGAGTTCGAGCAAGGCTGCTTTCACTATTTCGAAAAATTTCGCTATCGCTCCCACTGTATCCTTGACGAAGGGAACCATTAACCGTAGTATAGCACTTTGTATCGCCATGCAGGTCAACATGATTGACGATGTTAGCTGAGTGCATGCTGTTCGTTAGAGAAGAAGCTGTAACTTCCGCCCTCTCCAAACTTGCTAGACGATTCCCATCCAGCCAGCTAAGCGCTTCGAGGTCTTCCTCCACATCGGTGATGCTGATCACTGCGGCCTTCTCCAGTTCAGCAGGTTGAAGTGGAAGTACCGTCGATCTAAACGGTTCAAACAACTCCAGACCAACCATCCTTTCGAGCATCTCCTGAAAATTGCACCAATCTAGTTTTAGGTGCCTTTTGCATGCAAATCAGGAAGAGCCAGTCAAATGTGCAGCGGGTTCACAGATCAACGACTAATGAGCAGCACAACAGAGCGAGGAGAATGTCTGTTCATGATTCATCGACAGACATTCCAAGAAGCCACAGTTATACTCGAATGTGTTATTCCTTCTATATATCATACGTTTCATGCATGTAGTCAGAAAGAGAGAGTAGAGTCACCTTCTTGCTCTTGCTCCCTGCCGAAAGCATGTGTAATGCAAGTACCTGCACCAAAGCTCTCGTCGAGTAAATGCTAGCACATATGTAGGTCCATCCTTAGGCTGAAAGGTTATGTGGATTAGATAGCGCATAGATGGAAGTACAATCTCTAGCAAAACGTTCACATGGTAGAAGGACTAAAGAATGCATGTTTTTCTATTGACGGAAGAGGAAGGACATGATAGAGTCAGCGTTACAGAACCGACCTGTTGCAGTTCATATCGTTTGTACTTGTTTTCATCCAAACCAATGCAGGGCTGGACTCGGGATCCTTGCTTGGTAAGACCTTTGCATAACTCTGCATAACATTCCAGCGTTAGGGATAGCGCTTCTACGCCTGAGCGCGAAACCTGTCGAGGTACACAAAGATTTTCTTTGGCTGTTGAGACACTCGTTGTCTGCCAATTCATTTGTGTGCTCACATTTCGCGGCCTACTTGTTGAAAAGGGCAAGCCAGAATTCGGGCTCATCAAAATGCCGCTTCTTTGTTGTTCTGCATCATGCAATACCAGCTCCATAACTCTCCTGCAATAGAAATACTGCAAACTTGACAAGGATTCTTCTGGCTATTGTGACAGAAGCTGCCTTCAAATCTGGTTGAATTCTAACACTGTTCGCCTACCTTCGACACAGCAAGTGACAAAAACAATATAAGCGCGCCACCAGGAATCACATCTCTTCTACATCAGGCACCGATCCATCTATCCGAGCACGGGTCGCTCTGACCCCCATTGTAGCCTCGCCTGGCGGTCTCCAGGATCGCCTGCAAGAGGCGTCTGCGTGCGCCTGCGACTCCTGCAAGCTGCTCGACGGCCGTCCTTACTGCCGTTCCATGTGAAAAGGGTCTCAGTGATAGTCACGTTCCACAAGGAAACTGGTGATCCATCGGTGATTTGTAGTTTGGCGGTATTTGGGACTGCGGGTCTTTGACATAGAACGGCCTTTGTTTTCTTCACATTCAAATGGGCGGGACTGTGTCCAAGACTCCTGCACTGCCAACCACACGTTGCCATGCTTGCATGTGCCAACTGCCTGCCCCCAAACTGCATAAGCTCTTTCGCACTGGCAGGCTTCCAAGCGATGTTTTGATGCAACCGCGACTTCCACCAAGATGTCGATATTGGATAAGACACGAATCCGTGAGCTGTGGCGATGCACTTCATCACTTTTCATTTAATCAAAAGTGCCAGTCAGCCAATCGACGCGAGTGCCCAGCCACCTTGACTGCCGCAGTATGGTGCCGTGTTGACACTCTAGTAAGACTTTAGTGAGCCATTCAACTGTAGCGGGTACAGTTAAGCTGAAAGGTAACCGTTTTACACCTCCTACCATACTTATCTCTGCTAAGGCCATACCACAGATACTAGCGAGTGACTATATTTTAAGCCTCATAACATCTGCTTGTAGTTTCTTTTTATAGGAAAAATAGTGATATTATCGTATATTTTTATGAATCATTTAGCTTTTGGAAAACATACTGTACGCTTATGACAATTGAGACTTTGTAATGTAAGGAGCGGCAGCCAAGTTCTCAACTCAGATTAATGTCTGATCGCAACAACCTCAGAAATGGACAATTGTAGTGCCAACTGCACACTTCTTTTACTACCAAGAGCAAGATTCTCTACGAGGAAACCTCATTTGCAATCTTTCGAGAAGCAGCATTTGCAGGGCTCTTATAGAGGTAATGGCCGGTCAGCTGCAGTATGTCCTCTGCTGTCACAATATCTGCACCAGTTGAACAGAGCACTCGGATCAGAATCTCTGACGTAGATCAACCTCTCTCCTCCAAAAGCAAGTGCTCTGCTTCCATATTGATGGGCAGCTGGCCATGCTGATGCCTGCTTTCTTCTCACTGCGGAAACCACTCCTATAATGAGAGAGTGATTCAAGTTTGATAACCTTTCCGATGACTGGAGCCCACTCTTGATCTCGATTGCAGTAACTCACCATGTGTGCGAAAGACCACTTTCCCGAGAAAAGCCAGAATTATTCCAGGAGGGTTCTCGATACCCAAAGCCTCTGCTACGAGGGGCTCAGTGCTGCCGTCAAGCGTAAGGACCTGGAGGACAACAAAGAATACAAGTACAGGTATTTGAGCCTGCACGGGTTCTAAGGTTTTATGACGGAAAGAAATAAACAAACCTTAGCTGGCCAGAAACAGTGCGAAATTGAAGCACTTGCTGAAGATATCCCAAGCATTATGGCCAAATCGTTTTAAAAGTGAACCAATGGTTTCTTAGAATCGATTGTTCAGCTCACCCTTCCCAAGAAAAGACGAAACATCTTGCGCCTCCGAATTGAGACACCAAGCTTCTGCTATCATGTTCATTGCATCTAACTAGGATCTCAATCATGCACAATAATGTGGATAGTTACCCGTAAAGGCGCACTCCCCAGCTCCCACAATTTCTTGGCTGCATGTTCAGCTTCCTTCACTTGCCTTTCTCCTGCCTCCCGCCTGATAAGTGCAAATCAAACTCATTATCACCGTTCAAAGAGGCATTGCGTTGACGAGTGCATTCAATATCATCAATATGGAATGAACTCTGAAGATCGACACTCTCCCGATTCAAACGAATAGTTAATGCTCTTTGCCTTAAAAAAAGCTACAAAATCTGCTCATGCACTCCATACGGACCATCCGCTCAGACGCTAAAACATTCACGTGCCTCTATTCTCACCAGTAACACCTACAGGCAGCTCAGCCAACCACTGCTGAGTCCGGAGCTTCTTGTTGCACTCACTGTGGTCCATATTGATCGTAGACACACACCATCACAGGAACGGCGCTGTGCAGAACCTCATCCTCCCACCGACTGGCAGTCAACTCTCTCACCTCCCCGAGGTCCTCCCACTCCTCGTTACCATTCACCCAAAGGGCCAAATCTTCGTTTACCTCCTCGTCTTTTTCCATTCCAGGAGGAGCCCCCCACGTCCTATCAGGAGGCATAAACTGCACTGGAGTATCCGGGAACAAATCAGAATAATTGAAGCCCCAACCAGTCTCATACTCGTCGCGCCAATCATCATCCTCCTTCTCTACCTTTGGCCGGCCTCGCCGCTTTACAGGAGTAGGTTCTGGAGAATTTCCATTGAAGGGCATGAAGTCAGCTCCTGACTCCATATCCACAGTCTTCCTGACTTCTGGATGACAATCAACGCTGCTTACAGATTTCTTGTTCCTCTGTTTAGAAACCGCGGGCTGAGCTACGGGTTTACTGATAGCTTCAGAAGTTGCCTGTCGAGCACTACCTATCAGAGGCTCCTTCACATCGCTTTCCTTGTTTACAGACAACGCCTTCTTTGTGCTCGTTCTCCTCCGGACCACCTTCTTTGGCTCCATGTCCACAGGGTTCGTCTCCGATGGAACTTGCTGTGGCACCAAAAATCATCCAACGCCATGAATTTTTTCCTTCCAGAGTAAGATAGAAGCAGAACTTATGCCATTGCAACGACTAATTCAGCAATTCTGACAATTCAAACAAGTATGACCTACGACTACGAGCTACGAAAAGAGCTACTAGCTAAGTATATCGAAATCATCACCCAATTAGCAGAAAACTGCTCCAAGAAAGTCAGGCGCTTTCCACGCAGCAAAGAATGGCATTCACCTGGAGAACTTCTCCTGAAGTTGCGCGTATCCTAGTCGGTGCGGCTCGCAACGAGCCAGCTTGGAGAGTAAGCCGTTCAATAAAGACCCTTTGAACAGACTCCGCCATCGCAGGTTCACAGGGAAAACGCAAAGCTGCCCGTATGCTCACAGCTGCCATGACCATGGCTACAAGCAGCCAGGCCACTCTGCAGGAGGCCTGGACACTGCCAAGCCCTTGGCTGCATCCATATTGCCAATATCACGACACAAAAAAAAAACGTATCGTATCTCATTTATCTTATCGTATCGCACTATTCATATCCTTCAATAACATCGAAGTATTCGATATACGATATATCTCGGCACGCCGAGCTTAGGAAGAGGGATGCTCTTGAGAGCAGTGGTCGCAGGAGCCATTCATCGCTGGGACGGGAGGCCATGGCGGTCGCCGTGCCGCCGGTGGCAGGGGCGGGGAATCCGTTCAGCCATCTGCACAGCCGGGACTTCGTCGGACACAAGAAGAAGGTGCGATACATGACTTCCCTGCAGACATGCTGGAAAAGCTGGCCAGCCAGAGAGCATTCAGGGTTTGCTCACTTTGAGGGTGGATGAAAACTAAGATACTGAGTGCGGGTCGTATCTGAACACTGTTAGTGATATCGTTTGGCTAGAGAAACTATGGGCACGTGCACGTGCATGGGTGTGCACGGACTTTCAGGGTTGTTTTGGCTGCAACATAGTTGAAGGCTTGGGGAAAATTCACATTATTATCTCTTAGATTATTTTTCCAGCTGAAAGAGTTGTGCGAAGCGGACGAAGCTTCACCAGCCTGCCAGAAAATAGGTTTCTAAAGGAGCTCAAATGTCATATCGATGAATTTCGGCAGCGGAGGCACCTGTGGTATTCAATAAGCCTTTAATGTCAAATGCTTCGTGGATATTGGGCAGAATGTGGCAAAAATGTGACATTCTCCTTATGGGGGGATATTAGCATGATCAACCTACGTTTTACTGTCGATGAAATGGCTGGTCAGTGACAAGGAAGTAGTTTCTCACATAAATGTAGCCTGCGGCAGGTACATTCGGTGGCGTGGAATTGCGAGGGAAAGAAGTTGGCTTCAGGCTCTGTGGACCAGACAGTCCGCGTTTGGCCGGTCGACGCTACCTCGGTTAGTTGCCTCTTGGCTGGGTTGACAAGTTCAAGCTTTTGTGTTCTCAGTGGAGGCAACCTAATGTCACAGTGACAGTCTGGATAGACCACGTCTTCAAATGGTAGAGGTTAAGGAACTTTTTCATTTCTTATCATTTGAAAGTTTCACTCGAGAATACTTGCCTTTTAACCTGCGTTTCTGCATTGCAGAGCAAAGCACGTGAGGTAGAGTTCAAAGGTCACACAGAGAGTGTGGACAATGTTGCCTGGGACCCACTGCACCCTGATGTTTTGACATCGGTATCTTCCGATAAGTCAGTTCGCCTCTGGGATGTGCGATGTAAGCTTGCAATTCCTTATGTCTTCATATGAACATGAAGGGATCATCAGCGTTGGAGTATCAGCTGTTACACAATCCATTGTGGTCTCATGCATGTTTTTCCATCTGTTTGGTAATACAGGCCGCCAGTTTTACTGCATCATTAGAGGTTTTAGTTTAGTCTTTAGCTTGTCCAAAAAAAATGCCTTGGTCTCGCATTTATGCCACTGTTGGTTGTTCTTTCCTATTTCATTGAGCAAGGCGAAGGATTTTTTAGAGCTCTTTCCATGAGATGTCGTAGGGGCTGACTTGCACAAATGGTTTTCCATTTCAAGGGCCATCCTTTCTTGCTTACAACTTTATTTTTGAGCGTGGCACAGCCGGCAGGTGTGAGCAGCAAGCTCTACTGAAGGGCGAGAACATCAACGTGGCGTACAGGCCGGATGCGATGGAGATTGCAGTGGGAAACAATGTGTGTCACTGCGGCAGTACGGGCAGCCCCCCCGCCTTCACCCCTATTTTCTTTAGAAGGAGCTGCATGATGCTCCTGTCTGACATTTCATTTGTCTTTTTGTTGCCTGGTCATCACGTCGTCGTTCGCTTGATTTTGTCACTGTCTGAGCTTTATACAGTAAGTTTAGAGTTACTAAACCGTTTTTTTCGTCCATGTGCAAACGTGGCTGTTTCTGAGAAAGGAAGCCTTGGCCTCAAGGAAGTAATGGCCTTGGCCTCAAGTTGGGCAACCATGTTTTCCGATTTCGTTTGGGTGGAACTTCATTATTTGTTATCGAGGTGTCTTACCGAGCTCGTTCATAAACATTAATGTCGTAGCTTTGCTATTTTAACAGTGACCATCCTTGTCGGGAGTGACAGGTGGATGAGCTGTCAATTGTAGATGCGAGAACCTTCACAGTGGTGCAGACTCGGGCATACAAGTATGAGGTCTGCTAACTTTTCCTCTTCTAAAGCGATGCCTTCCATAAATCATTGAGGGGCTGCATGTTAAGTAGGCCTGAAGGCGGAGCGCTATCATGTTGGATTTCTTCAGACGCACAGATCCATGCAAAACATTTGTCTTCTGCCTCTGTTGACTTCGTTTATCAATATAGACGGAAGTGATCACTTGCAAGCACACTTGTTCCCTCCACGTGCCCCTTCTGATATGCAGTGAATGGATTCTGGATATCTGCCTTGTGCTGTTTTTGCTGCAGGTGAATGAGATCTCCTGGGACCTTACTGGCGAACTATTTTTTGTCACCACAGGAATAGGTATTTCTTACTCTCATGCTTCACAGCCCTCAGCCTTTAGCATTGCGTTTTGGGTTTATTCAATTGGTTCCTTTCATCGTGGCATATCTCGATTTTGCTATTTTTTTTTTATAATGTACTAGGTCTGAGAGCGTGTAGGTTGTGCAGAGACTGTCAAGCATAGGCTTCATGGGGACTATTCCAATGTGCGACTGCTTGCATCTCTCTTCTGTTGCCGAGCGGTCTCATAATGCGGGACATAATAGTCAAAATTGTTCACTTCTTCGTCCTATAATATGCTGACATATATGCGTTTGCTGGCAAAACAACCGGTCGATTCATCAGCCGATCAATCAGTTGTAGTCCTTTGTATTTGTAAGTTCTACAGGGGCAGATCGTGTCCCAACGGTGTTGCTGAACTATCTCCATGGAGCTTGAAGTGAAATTGAATCCCAACCGGACGACTAAATCTCTCTCTCTCTCTTTCTCTCTCTCTCTCACACACAGGTGCTGGGGCTGTTGAGGTGCTGGAGTATCCATCCATGGCTCCTCTTGATACCCTTCAAGCCCACACTGCAGGAGTGTACTGCCTCGCCATAGATCCCAAGGGGAGGTAAGCTTCACCTTAACACTGCCGACTCTCTATACCTTACTGTTTAAGGCCAGGTCATGGTGACTCCCATAATCGAAGGGCGATTCAGACTTCATGTCATAAACTCAGTTGGAGGGATCCAATTTCTTCCACCTCCATGGTCTGACCTGCCTCATTGAGCTCGTTGTCAGGTATTTTGCGGCCGGCAGTGCGGATGCACTTGTGAGCATGTGGGACGTTCGCACTATGCTCTGTGCACGGACCTTCTCAAAACTCGAGTGCGTTTGCCCCCTCCCTCGTCCAATAAGCTAGGCTTCGAGGAGTCCTGTCATGTCAGAAAAAGTCTCACGTGTCATTTCAACACGCTAAAGAAATCGAGGTCTAGCTGTAAAACGGAAGGATGAGAGTTTGTTTGTTCCCATACTAGAATATTATCTCACGTACAGATTAGCTTATGATCTGTTCGCCGAAACACTTGTTCAGAGTTGTTGACCCTGAACCTTAGGGGCTCAAAGGTTCAACTAGTTCATGTTTATGTGTGCCCTAAAGCATCTTCAGTAAATGCATTCCTGCTAATTGAATGAATAGTTCACCAAACAAGTTAGGGTAGTGAGACAGTCTGAGAATGTGAGCAGCTTGAAGGTTTGTGATGTTTGTATGTTGAGTAAGGAAGCCTCTTTTAGGTATCCCTTGTTCCCTCCCTTAGAAGCATCCGACCTTGTGCTCAGGGCTGCAGGTGGCCGGTCAGAACAGTGAGCTTCAGCCATGATGGGCGATACTTGGCATCTGCGAGTGAAGACCTCTTCATTGACATTGTCAGACAACTACTCTGTGCCTTTCCGTTCCCACCCATAACGTTTTCTTTCTTTTCACCCTCGATTGTTGATGGTTTGATTCTATGGGCATTTTTACTTCTTCCCACCTTTTTTCCTTTCCTTTTGTCTTATGACAATACATATGCCTGATAGATTGGAAGCACCTGTATGAGCACTTGATGATTCTGATCATTACTCGGGTTCCTCCGTCTACCACAAAAAGCTTGTTATTAGCAATCTGCCAAAAATTAAATGCCATTGCAGTGTGATTCAACTTGGTAAAGGTCGAGGGAGGAGCTGAGGGTTTATAATGTTGTGAGAATGCGATTGAACAATGCTACTACTTGCAGTGAATCTGAGGATTTTCGTCTCCGCCTTCCAAGGTCATGTCTTCGTCTAATGGGCCTTTCTTGCACAGTACCGCCCCTGACGTTGGTTATTGTCTCGTCTTGTCACAGGCTGAGGTGGAGACTGGCCAATCGGTGCATCAGATAGCTTGCAGATATGCAATGAACAGTGTCGCATGGAGCCCTCGCTACCCTCTGCTCGCGTATGCTGCAGACGACGATGGCAGATATGGCAACCCAGGTAGCCTCGCTTTGCAGACTGGCAATACTCTTGGCATTCCATAGCAGATTTTGGGTGATTCCCCCTTGGCTTTCAGCGTCTGAATACATCCACGAAAGAAGTAGGCGCATGCTGTCTGCTTGAGAAGACCCTCATTCATTCGGGATGACTTCATTTCTTGAAGGTGAGAAGGATACAAAAGTGCGGTGCTGCTGCTGATAGCGCATTTGTTGGTTTGTTTGCTGTCCAGGCACGTTTCGCGTGTTTGGCTTTGAAAACCCGTGAGGTTACGGAGGGCGTTGGCCGTTGGCGCCGTTCATCAGTGGCGCCTTACGTTGCTCCTCAAACAACCAACCGCTGCATCAATCAGTCGCTGGAGTCTTCTCAGGATCGAGTCAATTCATTGTTTTTGCTTTGCCTCAGCGCCATCAAGTTCGTGCATGCGGCGAATCAGATTGTGTGATTCCTTGCAACTTCAGTGAGTCCAACCGAAGGGCCGAATGGCACTCAGAAGCATTCCCGAGGCTGCGTTGGCACGACAGACATTAGATATGGCACCCGCCATGGTCAGCGACGAGCTTCATGCCAAATGTTACCACTGCACTGGGCCCTGCTCAACATCGCCACGCGAGTAGGGAATAAAGGAACTGAATTATGTACTCAGTTCAGCAGAGCAGCAGGATAAGAGGTTTCCACAGTTTTGAAAATTTTACAGGGCGACCCATCGTGATTTTCACCTCACACCAAAGATTCTTTTTCTAAAATCGAGAAAGTTTCAGGATTGTATCTTTCAATGTTTTTGAGAGGACATCAAGTAAATCAGCAATCTTCAATTCTCAGTTTATCTTTTCTGTTCGTCAGTGGTACAAAAGTTGCAGTAGATTGGAGATGTCTCGTTACTTAGATCAATGAATCAACTGAAGAAAAGTTGAGCTTGAAAGTATACACTGACTTGTTCTGAATATACATGTACAAATTGAATCTGCCCCCTATTATCATGAAGAACGCAGAGATGGCGTGTTAAGTCCAATCCAAGATTCTTGGGGGTAGACAAAAACCCCTTCTGCCATGAGCGTTGACTCTCCCTACATTCTGCACTTGGAGGAGACCAGCTAGGAAAGTCCAGCATTCTTCAAAGGTTGTCAAATGCTGCTTGGTTACAAAGGCCTGTGAATGTTATGACCTCCGCCCCCTTTTCACCCGGACAGGCCTCTCGTCCACGTTCTCCCTTTCAACAATCGCAGCTCCCACGACAGGCCATTCAGCTCGACAAGTTTCGTTCGCACACACCCGAGAAACCTAGCGGGCACACAGTCGTAGAAATTCCGCAATTATTTGTTATGCATAGCCAATATAAGATGTTTAGAGCTGAACCTGAACCAGCTAAAGAACAAGAATCTCCTGAAAAATAAGACTCACCGTAGTTCTGGAGAACTTCCTCTGGGCGCAATACCAATGCAGGCGTGCAGAGCAATCAGGATTGGAACAAACTTGTGCCTGCAAAACATCACAGGTAGGATGGATATCATAGTCATTCTCCAGCTCCCTCGCTAAGTTTCACGATAATACATGCTTTTATCCCCTTAAAACTGGAATGCTTAAGCAGTTAAGGCAAAGCAGATGAAATAGGGAAAGGGAGAGACACAGAGTGATGTTATGTCCTGACAAGAATGCCAACTGGATTGTGATTGTGAGTATAGTCTCGACCTGTTACTACTTAAAACTTTCAGTGCACTCGCGTGTTTGGAAGCACCGTACGTTATATTGGCAGCTCACCCTGATTGCAGCTTCATCACAGTGTTCACATGCAGGCACACCTTCAATACTTTTAAGGTATGACTTCAGCTCCAAATATGTGCGAACGCCGAGCCCAATACGACCATCTTCAGAATACCTCAGCCATTGCTCTGCTGCAAGCTCCCTAAGAAGGTTTTGCCTTTCTGTTTTGCTCAACAGTCTCAATGCTGAGGCTTGACTGCTCTGTGTTTGGCTTTCAGAACCCTCCTGTTTAGATACAGCAAAGCAATTAAAAAAGTTAGTCCAATTGAAGAATACAACCTTGCATCGGACGGGGCTGCGACATTCCCGATATGCATCAAAATATCTGTAGGCATACTATAGTAGGGCCTACATATCCCAGCAATGAAGGACTTGGCGATCGATGTCTGGGTTTCAGCAGCGTACAGTTGCCGGAGACATAGAAAGCACCTCAAGTAAGTGCATATTGGCTTTATCTAACAAGTCTACAAGAACACATGAAAAGTACCTCAGATGATAGTTGGAGATTTAGTGCCTCAGTGCTGCCAATGCTTCCTGAAGCTTCTGGATCCAAAGCTATAGCCTCTACCTGAAAAACAACGAAGAACAACGTCATTTCCCATGAGCTTAGTTTTTTAGGAGCCACTAGATGGCGAGCGGGGAATCCAAACCAAAGGCTAAACGAAAAGGCTTACTCACAAGAAGCATCCACAGGACAGAGCGTTCAAGCACGCAAACAAAAGTTCAAGACGAACGTTGCTCTTCATGAATTTTGAATGATTATCATAAACATGATATGCAGGTTCATCAAAACGTGCTAATGCAACTACTCCTTCAAAAATGACGAAGACTGCAAGGTTGCAGCACAAAAGCTTACCACAGCTTTGAAGAAACAAATTTGTGCGTGAGAAAAGCGTGTTCCAAACTTAGCATGAGAATCAGCGACCTTATTCACTAATCCATAATGCACACTGCCTGTCTCTTGTGCCACCCCCGGCCTAATTTCCATCTGGACATACTCCAATCCAGAGTTGATGGCTGCTATAAATTCGTGAAATCCATTCTCTGCACTCCACCATGCCAGGCGGCGCTTCGTAAGCTAGCATCCTTACTTTGCTAAACCAGGCTGCAACACCGCATTTGCACTGCACTGTCGTTTGAGACAATCCGGACACCAGTTCAGACTTTAAAATCTATCTCTCTGCTGCTCGCACAACCTCGGGACTTCCTGTATCCACATTGAATGTCGACCAATGATGAAATAAATAAAGGAAATCTGGAAGGGCTATAATTGATAGACAAACTTCCACCAAATGCTTGAAAGTTGAAAGACGGAGCTCAGCCATGGCTGGCTGGTTAGCTAGCTGCCGAGGAGCAGGACCTCGCACGTTGGCGGCTTCCCTCGCAAGCAGCTTCGCGTCGCGCTCTGCGAGGGGGCCGCGCGCCAAGAGCGCCTGCAGCACCGTGTGGTGCCGCGCGTCCAGAGCCTCCCTCGCCGTCGCCATGGCCGCGACTTCACCTTGGGCACTCCTTTCTTGGCCTGTCTGTCTATCCGTCTCTCTCTCGAGAGAGAAAAATAGGTGAATAGGGGAAAGCAGCTAAACCGAGGTGGAAAACAAGGAAAGCCACACACAGAGAAAGTCAGCGCGCCAGACACCGAGGTGGAAAACAAGGTGAGCAAGAAAAGAGACGCGCCAGACAGGGATCGAACCTGCGACCTTTTGCTTAGGAAGCAAACACTCTATCCACTGAGTTACAGGCGCTTCCTGTTAATGGCTACTATGTAAAAAATAAATAAAAATATAAAAAGGAAGAAATATGTAAAACAAAGTCGTTATGGATTCGTTGGTATATTGCTCCAAACGCAGGCTTTCTCGCTTGCGCTCGAATTGCAACACAATGTTCTTTGACCACACTCTTCATGCGATTGTATCATAATATGGAGTAGGCGGCCCTCATTTGGGACAGGGTTTTTGACAGATGCGGTGTTTGCTGGACAGGTCTCGCGGGTCAGGACTGCCTTCAGTAGCGAGGCTCTGGGGACGTATGGCCGTTGGCTGCCAGATTACCAATTGACGTACATTGCTATGTGAGAGTCTGCCAGAAAATAGTGGTCGACTAGAGGCCGGACTTCTCTTGGATCACCTGTGCTGCATATGCAGGCGTGTCTGCCTACCCGCAAGAAGCGAACCAATAGTCAAGGCGAAGACGTTGTCAAAAAGTTGTGAGGGTTGGCCAGGATTACGATTTAGTGGGTGAGGTTTTCGTTCTTGATGCCACAAACGTCCTCAGCAGGCGGTGCAGCGCTATTGAAAAGCCTCTCACCATGGGTGCATTTTTGTAACGAGGAGAACAGAATCTTAAATAATGCTGAATGCTGGCCGTTTGCTCATGTGAAGGTATCCAACCGAGGGCGTCCAACCAGACACGTTCTGCCACAGTGTTGCTCCGAGACGCTAATCAAATCCAATAACCTACATCCATTTCTTGCCTACTGTCAGAGCTACCGCAGAGAATGCCCTCCCTATCTAATCTAATCTGGACATGAACTAAACGACAACAACTGTGTCAAGCTCAGTTACTTCAGAAAGTAAAAGAGAGGAATCGCTGAAAGTCGCCATTTTTCACATGCCACATAACGAGTACTTCCCATCTATTGACTGCGCTCATGAAAGTTGAAAGTCGTCAGATTCAATGCCGGCCAATTCGAATGGAGTCCTCGTTACAAGTTTTGGACAAATGCGAGGACCGGAGCTCCCAAGGTGTAAGATCCACACACCGCTATATACAGAGCAATCAGCGTGATTTTCTAAGTTGCTTCCACCTCTCGAGCGGCTCATCCAGCAGACTTGCGAATATATTTTTGCCATTACTCGTTTCAGGGTCGCTCGTAAGCCAAAGTCGAATACCTTAACAGCCATGCGAATGCCCGATTCACACCTGCCCGGTCTGGCGCGACATTAGCGGGAATTTGCTGCATCCTTCAGCAATTTCTGCTTCTCTTCTTGCAACCGCTTAATCTCGCGGTCCAAATTGTAGCTCATTACCTGCAGGGGAAAAGTCCACCAACGTTGAAAAAAGGAAAAGTAGATAATAATTAAACCCAGCTTGAACGCGTTAACCAAGCACATCTGGACCGTTTCTAGTCCAGTGCAGACACAAATTTTTGAAACCCTAACTATTTTCGCTCCTCCAACGCAGTCCTACATGCATTAACGTTTTTGGCATGCACATAAACTTGTCAGGTTCAGCTTTTCATTCTTTCAAGGGCATTCCAACTAGCCGCAAGGCAATCCATGATGGAATGAGACAATCAAACCAATCACGTCAGCAGAAACAGTATCAGTGACGAGAAAATTCAAAATGCAGGCAACTGCAGAATATGCTCCAAATAAGAAGTGAACATAAAGAATTTTGGACGTAGTCCACGAAACAAATACCTGACGTCCAAATGGAACAATCAGGTTGTAATGCAAGACCTTCCGATTGATGTCGAGCAGCTCAACCCTCAATCTGGCAATCTCTTGCTCCCATCTCCCCTGTGTCTGTTCCTCTCCTTGCCCATTTTTCTGTCCCTCCAAGCGCCGTCTCGATGCAGCATCAAGAGCTCGTCTCCAACGTGCCATGAGGAAGCGAATGTCTATATTCAATTGGACCCAATCAGGTGCATAGCCGCTCTCTTTAAGGACGCGGTAAGCAAGCTCTTCTGCCGGGTCTGCATGAGAAATATTCTTGTCAACGAAAGGCTTTCCATGACCTTGCAGCATATCAAATTCACCCTGACGCATCGACTGCTGCACACGCTGCTCTGCAGCATTGATGATGTCAGCTTCAGACCTGTTTGCAGGTGCCGACCAATCAGCATTTCGCATGTCAAAGGAGCTCAGAGAGACATTTTCTTGGCGATGACTATCTTTCTCCAGAATTCGGTTTGCATTAAACCACTTGAAAACGAGCCATAAAACAAGCAAATTGCAATACGAGAGCATGGAACAAACGAGAATCTATACTTCTTAGGTGAGAAGAATTACAGCATTAAGAAAACAAGGACATACCTCTTGGAGTCAACCCGGCCTCTGATTTCTTTGGGAATCAACCGCTGAAGCAAGCGATGCCTTGCAGCATCTAGCCGAGATAGGGCCCCCGCGAACGCACTCTGCCTGCCCGCCCTCTTGCTGCCCTCCGCGGGCTGGGGCGTCCCTCTGCCAGCAAGATCCGCTGCTGAACACATTCCCCTTCTGATAAATCTTTCGCCGCAGAGAGGCTGCAGCGCCTGGACAGCCGGCGCTCGCGAATAGCCGCGGAAAGCAGCCATGGCTTCCGCCTCCTTCCCTCTGCCTCTGCCAACACGACAGCGCCAGGGACAGCCCAAGTCTCCCTCCATTCCACCTCCAATGGGAGTTCGGCTCCAAAATTTCTTTGGAGGCTGCGGGGCAGTTCGTCTGTACGGACGGGTTTTTGCGTGGATCGCACGCCTCGTGGTGAGGTCGCGCTCGGCCGTCGGATGGAGGGCGGTCGCTGTACGGATGGAATGACCGCCGTTGGAAGGACTGGAAGGAAAACTTTTTGACGTCGTGCACTCGTAGTGACCTCTTGGGTTTGCAGTTTGCGGTTTGTGGCCGCGATCGTTGGGAAGTGAGCAGCGAAGCGAACCGAACCGTGTGGAGGCCTTCCCTCATTTTTGAGAGAGGCTGGAGGCTTCCAATCACAGCTCTCCACGTCGGAGAAACCCAGCTACGTGGCAAATTTAGATTGGCAGATGCCATACTAATGGAAAGCCTTCTTGAGAGCATTGTGACGACCAACTTCAAAAAGAAGAAGCAAAATGGGTTTTCGTTTGAGTTGGGTTTTTAAGTGTTACAGTTTTCGACACTGCTTAGAAAGGGAAGTGTAGGGACACTGTAATAAGCAGTCACAGCATGCAGAAAAGACTTCCAGCCTAAGTTCCGCATCCAAAAGACCATCTCATTATGTGATTGGACCCACTTGTCAAGAAGAAGCGCCAAATGCCAATGATGATTCATTCAAGCTTAAACCAAAGACAAGGAGCTTTGAGGTCATACACCCTGAAAAAAGTCGCCAAGCAAGGGGGAATCCTCTTAAAGAGACTAATGTCCAATCCCTTGCAGTTCGGCAGTGCCAAAAAGACAATATCCCCCATAGAGCTCCGTATTGCTCTGAGTTGAATAACTAAGTGGATATATTAATTACAATTGCTGAGGCTGATGTACGAGCCTCACTACTTCCGAGAAATGAAAAACACACGCGATTATGACCAGCGCGTGGAACACTTCATGGTATCCGAATATCTTCGGGAAAGGGTCAGGCCACCTTGTAGTGTAAATTACAGCTCCCACCGTATAACATATACCGCCAGCCAGCATCAGGTTAAACCCAAAGGGATCTATAACTGTGCTCAACTCCGAAGCATAGAATACGATGATCCAGCCTAACACAACGTACAGTATGGATGAGAAGTACTTGGGAGCCTTTGCCCAAAAAAGGCACTTCAAAACACCAGCCGCAGCTCCCGACCAGACGACAGTTAGAATGTGGTGGCCCGTAGGAGGGGGCAAAGCTAGCAGACAGATGGGTGTATATGTTCCGGCGATAAGCAGAAAGATGGAAGAATGATCCAATCTTCGCATCCAAATTTGAGCTTCATGCGACCATGTGATTCGATGGTAGAGGGCACTGGCTCCGAGGAGGAGGACGAGGGACGCCGCATATATGGAGCTTGCGAGGACAGCAATTCGGTTGGGACAGCTGGCAATCAATACAATCCCGCTCACAAGTGCAACAAAGGCGCCATATTGGTGGAAAACACCTCGGAAGAGAGGTTTGACTGTCGACAAGTTGGTTGATGGAGGCTTAGAAGGCTTAGCCATGGTGGAAGCTCCCTCGAGGAAAGGTCGTGGCTGGCATGAGCAAGATGGAGAGGCAAAATGGAGAGCAGACGATGAAGCCAATCAGCACCGTTGCGGCATCAAACTCGCCTTGGCAAATTCAAATATGTGAAACGAATAGCAGCAAACAAGAGCAGATATAAATTCAGACACAGCAGAAGCCAGTCCGCAGCCGTTGGTGAGCTCTATGAGTGAATGCCAATACATTCAAAAGCTATGATCAAGAACGGGACTCGAAGGCCACACCAAGACTACAATCGTGTGAGTCGAAACTCAGATGATAGTTCAGGCGAAAGTAAAGTCAACGACAAGGCTGGGTTATCATTTTTTGCGTGCGGTGATCACGCTAAGGTCAGCAAGGAAGTAAGGGTCAGGAGGAGAGCTGAAGAGACAAGTGCATAGTTTAAGTTAGTGCTGATCCTGCCCCTACAGCTGAGATAACGGCTATGACATGGCTTAGGTAGATGACTGATACTAGGTTGGCGTTGAGAACAAGAGTACAGCGGAGAAGAAATATTAGCTTTAGGGCAACCAGAAGACAGCAAATACATCTGAGGGATGTACATTAAGGCCTTCGCCGCCTTGCAACCCACGCAGACTCAGATATCTCCGCAAATGCCAAGCAGTTATCCCAGGGGCTGGGCCGAGCTCCCACTCACCGCCAAATAATAACCTGTTGCAGCAAATGCTGGGAAGCCCTACAGTCTTCCTCGCAAGCGCGGCGGTATGGTAGGGTGTCGCATTATCCCGGCAAAGACAGGCCTGAGGCTATGCAGTCTCGAGACAGTTGAAATAACCTATAGGATGTCGGCCCATGTGCTGCATGTGACAGAATCGTGCAAAGCATCAAAGCTACCTTCACTGCAAACTATGAATTCTTTATTTCCTTTCCTCCGACATCCTTTCAACCTCCCCCATTTCCACTCTCCGCTCTTTCGCTCTTTCCTACTCTCTCCCTTACCCTCACTGGAAACCAAGATGCTCTAAATTTCTATGGACATGATGGACCGTGCAATGGTTGATCCAACCATTGGTGGAGGCGCTACCCCACTGGGGGGTGCCCCGCTAGTTCTGGCCTCCAGACGTGCCCTGGCAACATCTCAGCCGTCGAGTTTCCTCAGGAGAGATTGACACCGTTGAAAGTTTCGAACCTGCGGCTCTATGGTCACTGTTCCGTGATCTGCTACGTGCCAAGAACACACAGTGTAGCCACATGCCGACATGTGACAAAACGTGACGTCCGACCTCGCCGATAAAGTAATAGGAAGGGGGCCTCGGCATCCTTGACTTTGTCGAGGATCTGGTTCCGTTGGACCCTGCAAGTGCAAACCCTTCATGCCCAGTGTGAGGGCCAGGGACAGTCCCAGTGCTGTGTCTGCGGAGGGTCTGGCGAGCAGGGAAAGGAGGGGAGGAACGAAGAGATTATAATCTGTTTAGGCTTCTCTCGCCCTCGCCATTCAGGCGCTGAACAGCGCCACAGTGCAGTGAGCTCGCAGGAAGGTTTTGAGAGGCCGAGGACGGCCTTCGGCAGCCATGGCTGCTGCCTTCATCACGTCCGCGGGCCTCTTTCTGCCTGAGAAGACATGCGGAGGATGGCAATGCTCTGCGGCAGCCTCTGGAGAGCAGTGTGTAGGATTTTTAGGGTTTGGCAGAAAGCATCTAAGGGTGCGTTGCAGGAGTGGAAAAGCTTGGCAAGGAAATGGCCATTACATCTGCAAACTCAGGCAAGTTAGGAGGAGGACCGCAGCAGCAGCAGCAGCCATGGTGGAAAGTACAGGCGAGGAACAAACGAAGGAGGAATCGAGGGGCTTTGTGAAGTCCAAGCTGGCAGTGTTCGTCTCAGGAGGAGGCTCCAATTTCAGAGCAATCCATCAGTCCATTACGGAGGGAACAATTTATGGCCAAATAGTTGCGGTTGTTAGTGATCGACCAGGTGCGAGTCTCTCCTTCTCCCTCCCCTCTTTGCGTCCCTTTCCGCTCCCTCTTGCTCTGTTCTTCTCCTTCGTGTCCTCTCTCCTCTGTTCCCCACCCAGCTGGAGAAGAGTTGCTTGGGACAAGAGTTCAAGAACGATAGCCGCTTGAAAGCTGCCCTTTGTCTCCCGCTGAGCCTGTAACGGCCCAGGCTGTTCACACTGCCCGCCTTATAGCTTTTGCGCGGGTGCCATGCCATGCCATGGCTGGATCTCAACCCCATTGCAAATCGAGTGAAAGAGGGACTATTCTGTGTGGAGAAGCAGACTGCGGAGGTTGCACATACGCGCGAGAACACGGCATTCCGGTGCTTTCTTTCCCAGCTGGGAAATTTGCTCCAGAGGGGCTGTCGCCAGAGGAGCTCGTCGAGTGCCTCAGGTCAGAAGTGATGCTTGAGTTTGACTTGGCGTAGGAATTTCAGCGTGGGTGTAGCATTTCTCATATTAAATTCGCGAGTTTTCGTGGATACATGCTTTTGAAAGAGAAACGGAAATATTAGCCCTGAGGGCTTCTGCGCTGCTTCCGTTTCTTCTGTCTTTCCTTCCTTTCTTTATCATTGTCACGTCCTTCTACTCTCAACCTGTCGTCCTCGTTCTCTCCCTCACCCCACTTCCCTCTATCTCTCTCCCGTCTCTCTCTTACTTTCTCTCCCTAGTCACTTCCCGCCGCTCTGGTCACACCAACACTCACTATGAGCTTTGGGCAGGCAGTTTGAAGTGGAGTATGTGGTGCTGGCCGGCTATTTGAAGCTGCTTCCACCGGAGCTTATAGCGTCGTACCCACGCGCAATTCTAAATATTCACCCGGCACTCCTGCCCGCCTTTGGAGGGAAGGGATATTTTGGAATGAATGTGCACAATGCAGTCGTTAAATCAGGTGCCAGGTGGCTGCCTTTCCCCCTCTCTCATTTTTTCTGTAAAGCAGACATTCATTTTGAGTACCTCTCTTAAAAAGGAAAAAATAATTCTATTGATTTTGAAACCAAAGAACTGAGCCAAGAATAGGTGTTCTACTCATTTCCTACTTGGGTTTCTTAACTACTAGACCCCTTGCATTCAATGGTGTGCAGATTCTCAGGCCCGACGGTGCATTTTGTCGATGAAAAGTATGACCACGGACCGATTATTGCGCAGAGAATAGTCCCGGTCGAACCTTTCGACACACCAAAAGATGTGCAAATGCGAGTGCTGGCCGAGGTATGATTCCCGTTTTTTATGCGCATTTCTTGCTTGATAAAACAGTACGATGACAAGTTTTGCAGCTTCGTACCTGTTGTTGGTGAATATTAAATTCGAGAGTATTCTGCTGGTATTGTACCAATTCTTGCATTTAGAGCTTATGCATCCAATATCTTAGCATGCGATTGGTGCAGGAACACGAGCTGTACAGTTTTGTGCTCGCTGCATTATGTGAAGGCCGTATCACTTGGCGGGATGATGGAGTGCCCCTCATTCGCAAATCGTGGAATGACGGTGAATACCTTTGAGAGAAGAAAAGGCGGACCGTAGAGGCGGAGAGGCGGTCTCCTCGCTGCTGCGAGGAGACGGAAGGCGGACCGTAGAGGCGGAGAGGCGGTCTCCTCGCTGCTGCGAGGAGACGGAGAGGGAGACAGAGGAAACGATTTCTTCAATGTGAGAGTGAACGGAGAGAGAGTGGAAGTGGGAGACTGAGCGGAAGGCAGAGAAGGGAGAAGGGGGAAGGAGTGGTGTGAGAAGTGATAGGGAGAAAGGAGAAAAAGGAAAGGGGACATGGAGATGGAAGGAGAGAGAAAACGATGGGAAAAAGGTATGGATAGTCGAGGGGAACATGGGGAGCAGGGAGCGGAGGAAAGGAGAGGCGGAGGAAGGGAGGAACTGAGTGAGAGGGAGACAGGGGTGGAGAAGAAAGACGAAGGAAATGGATTCGGAAGTGTCAGAGAGCACCTCCCCACGGTCCTGACGGTCCCAAATTTTGGAAAAGGCTTTGGAATAATGCTCGCAAACAGGAGAGAGCCAGTTGCTAGAGAATGACTGCAATCAGGTCCAAACCTGAGCTCTTTTTCTACGGGCTTTTAGGAATAAGGTCTTTTAACGCCCTTATTTGCTCCATTTGTAAGCCTTCACAATAAGCGACTCTCAATTGTGGCTCGCGAGTCCTGAAGCTCTTTTTCCATGTCCGCATGAGATACCTCGTCTAGTTGGCGCTTACCACGTAAGGCTTTTGACTTTTGTCGGATACCTTCTTGCGCATGAAATGGATTGATGCAAAAACAAGCCCGCAAGCTGACTCCCTTTCCACTTTCCACACTTTGTCTCAGATAGTTAAGAAAAGGGGCTTTGGACGATTGGCAACACATGGAATGGGGTTGATGGTACAGATCTTGCCAATCAGGGCTGCAAGAACAGCTCACAATGTTGCCTGAACATTGAAGTTCCAGCGTTCCAAAGGATGAATTTATTCAAAGACAGTTGAAAAAAATAAGTTTAGGCAGAAAACAAGTCAAAGAAGGCCTAATCTGAGGAGTAATAAATTACTACTTTGACTTCATCTGTGAGTTCTCCAAACTCACGCTATACGTTGTTGCTTGGAGAGCACAATTGCCTGCACAGAAAAACAACACACTAACTTTCAGCATGTGACTCTGCTCCTGGAAGCCATGACTGCCCCTCACTGCTCCTCTTCTACCTCCTTCCGAATTCTTCGGACATCCTACTCAAACACATTGCATAAAAGCTGATCCAGCTGCTTCCAGTGAATGAAGAGACTCGCAGAGACTGAAAATGGTGTCTTATTTAACACTGTATAGTGCACAGGCGAAAGCAGCTGTTTCCTCGCATGCAGATAGCAGATACATCAGCCGAAATTTTACCTCGAGCTCTCCTGATGGCCCATATTGGCAAGAGGATACGATTGCTTCATCTGGTGTTTGAAGCCACCCGACTTCAACAGAATATCCTCCATTTGAGCGACTTGTCATTTGCGACCACAACCCCAAGGGCAGTAGCAGCAGCCCGTCATCATGCAATCGCCGTTCCAGCTCTGCAGTTCCATCGTCTGCAAGCTCTCCCACAGCACCAAAGGAGCCCAATGGCCCATTCTTGCTGCCCTACACACACCAATAAAAATTCAAACAAGTGAGGGCTTGTTGAATTCCAGTGTGACACAGAAGTGCTTCGCATTCCTGCCTCTGAAAAAAAACTCTATTGATTAGCTTACCTTGCAAATAAGAGCGAAATTCTGTGCTCTCCACTTGCCTTCCGCTGCTTCTTTATTCAATCGAGGGCCCTCCGCAAATGATGAGTCATTTGAGCTGCAGCCACCGAGAGATTCCCCATTTCTGAAACCTCCTTCCCAGTTCTCCTTGTAGATGCTGAGGCTTCGAAGGATAGGGGCTCCAGTATCCGCGGCCCCTTTCTCAAACTGTTGCAGGACTCTTACCCTTGTCGCCTTCCTCGCGCCTGCTTTGTCTTGCCCTTCCTCCTTCACCAAGCAGTATTCCAACTCCCAGCGAGGGGAGTTCTCAGCCACAACTCTCCTCACAACTTTGGAAGCTGACGACGTAGAGGCTGCTGCAGACAAGACTCCACTTCCTGGCCATGCCACCGTATATGATCCTTCCCTATGGAAAGCCAAAACACCTGCACGTGCAGCTGCAGAGTCTATGCCTGACTGATCTATTGCAGAGCATTCCCCCCCTTCCAAAACACGACCTCCACTCTCCTTCTCTTCCACACTGTATTGTGTGGCTGCGTCAGCTTCGCATCCGACTGTTGGAAGCAGACGTATTGTTTTGGAATAAAGTTTCAGATCAGGACGAGCCAATGTTGGTGCCTGTGACTGCCAAGCCCTAATCTCTACACCCCAATCCTTCATAGCCTGAGGCACCACAGAGTCTGGAAGCTCCTGCGCACTGCCTGTGCGATCAAAGTCTGAGCCATAGCCGTCCCACTCTCCTGAGACACAGCATGCAAACTCATTCCACGGCAAGCCAATATCAGGCACTGCGCTACTCACTGCAGTCTCCCCTGCTGTTTCCACAAGGGAGGACTTATAAACAAAGCCATTTTCCTTCTTCAAATATTGTGAGTGTCTATCAAGGAAAGATAAGCTCTGGAACGTGGACAAGCAGCTTGAGCCCAGGCTGCTGCCTGAAAAAGAGCTGCGGAGAAAGCAGCGGACTGCAGGCGAGCTGCCTGCAGTAAAACCGGGCGGAGGTGCTCGGAGGGCCAGAAGGCTATGGCTTTCCATCAGCGCCATGGCTGCGCGCTGCTGGAGCACAACAGTCAGCACCCCTATCCTAGTCCGCACCAGGAGACTCTCCTACTCTCCTTCACAGGGCGGGGCAGAAAGCGAAGCGTGGAAATGCTTTGTCGCAACAGGAGCTTCCTTCGAGCTGCGCTTCACTGCCGACAATGGGCACACTTGTAGGCAGCTGCATGCTCGCGCCTTGTTTTTTTTCATGGTTTTTAGGGTTGCGGTTCTCGTATGGCGCTGCTGGGCAGGCTCCTGCGGTCACGACGGTGCTCTCGAGCACTGAGGAGCCCCCTTCTCTATGGCGGCTTCTCAGAAGCACCTTCTTCTCGCCGTGGGAGTCACAGCGAAGCTGGGAATGGGCGAGAAGCTCCTCTGTTTGAGGCGGATTGGAGCTTCTTGACTAGCAGAGGCCTCTCAGAGGTAGTGAGGGAGATGCTGGCGGACCTTATGGGATTGCCTCCTTCACCGCCTGATGACACTAACCTGCACCTTCAAAATGGCAGGAGACGCTCTGCCATGGCGAATATTGAGGAGATTTATGCGCAGCAAAGGTTAAGAAGGGCGGGAGAGCAGGGATACTTGGTAAGGGGCCTCATTTGGGATGTTTCCGCACTCATGCAGAGCGGGAAAAGCCAGGCTTCTCAGCCGAGGGTCCATGAGGAGGCTGAGCAGGAATCCGAGTCCTTGAATCGCGAAGCTGCGGCTTTGAAGAGGGCTGAGCTAGCAATGCGAGACTGGGAGGCTTTTGTTGTTGGGGAACAAGACGAGAGTACGGTAGTGACATCAAATGCAGAGAAAGTGAAGATAGGGATGACATTAAGCGAGATTATGCCTGAGATAGAGCAGGATCCTGTGACTGGAGAGGCTCGCCGTACAACGCTTGGAAGGTCAAGCACGGAGGATGGAAAGCTACGGAGTTCTGTGGGAGAGGACCAGCACGTTGTTGCGAAAGCTCAAAAAAGCAAACAGCAAGAGCTGGAAGAAGCGATGGGAAGACAGGAAAGTGTGCGTGCGAAGTATATGGCAAAGATTATGGAGAAGAAATTGCTCGCAGATGTTCGTAGAGAACAGGGAAAGTTTTCCATTGGAGCTGCCAAAGGTCAAGGAGACTATGCCCGACCCCCCTCGGACTTAGGAAATCTTGCCAGAGAGAAGGGATGGGTGAGCATGCCAGGCGCATCAAACTTATTGCGTCACTTCAGGGTGAGAACTTTGACACTTTTTAGATGGCATGTATATGCTGAGGTTAACACAAATGGAGCACAACTTGCGTAGAACCTTAGCCTTCTCTTGTTTTTGCAAGTTGACAGCGCTAGTAAGCATTCTTTCGAGGGTAGACTTTTAGTTATTTCGGTCTGGATCGTCACATCACAAGCAACAGAGCGCATTGGCACATTTTATTCCCAGAGTCAACTTCATTGTCTAGTGCAGAACTCATAAATTTGTAAGGTACACCTTATCGCTAGAAGAGTAATCGCTTCATCACCGATCCATTTCCGAGCACGTTTTGTAAATGTGAGCGCATAGGTTGTCCAGAAAAAGACTGATAGGAAGTCGCTATGTATTATCCCTTTTCATCGATTTGGTTGTCAAATTTTCACTGTATGAATTTGCTCGCTGGTGGCAGGAGCGAGGCCTTTTACAGGCCTTGTTAGAGCCGTTACAGCAAGATGATTTGACTTACCTTGAAGACCAACTCGGGAACTTTCCATTCAACTTTACTGCACACATTTCACGAGATCAGCCAGTCAGGTGAGAAGGTTCAGCCCTGGATAACCGTGGAAGGGCCAAATTGAGAGAGGGTAAATTTCAAGGCAAGATTATTGTCAACACGTTGATCTTTAGTTTGAAGAATCCTGTTATGCGTGCCCTTATGCAGGCAGATATACCTGAGCTTTATCTTTCTATCTTGTTAGTGCAGAATCCCATTTTGCTTCCTCACTTCTTCTAGGGTCTTTTGCCATTGTGGGGTACCAGCCGCAAGCGGTTGGAGAGCATTTGCAGCAGTTGGGGACTGCAGTCAAAGCAGGTCATGCTGGTCAGTTGCTGCTTCCAACTCTGCGTCGGAGAAATTCCTGGTTTGTCAGCTTTCAAGCGTTGTTTAAACTTGGACAAGAGCAAAGCACTTGTTAGGTACGAGAGGGGAAAACAAAATTGCTACAAATGTCTGGAGAGCGCAGTATGGAGTTAGGAATACAGCATTAAACATTTATAGCATGCAGCTCAGTACATATAGCATGTACTTAAGACTATCCGAATGCGTATCTCCGTCATCGCGGTGCCTTCATTGTGACGGTCAAAAAGACTGCCATCCCTACCCCTTTTCCTTCCCTTGTTCTTGCAGCACTTTAATCTACCTGTGCTCTTTCCCTAGAGAAATACCTACCTTAATATTGTAAATTATGCTGTGCGTTCCTTCAATTGTCGCCCACATTAGTCGTGCGGCGAGTCAAAGCCCGTCTCCTTTGATGCCCATTCTTTCGTAGGAGCAATTAAAAGGGGAGATAGCTCGGGGCCATCAGATAGCAAGGAAAGACACCTTCAAATGCTATTGAAGCTATTGTGTTGTGTTGTGAGCATTGTATTGGCGGGGCTCTGCAGGTGGTCGGTGCAGGACAGCCCAGCAAAGACATCCTGCGTGCAGCTCGCAGCTGCGGGTTTTTTGTCACCCGGATCAGTGATGCCCTTCCACTCAGTGGAGATGGGGAAGTAAAGAAGAGCAGTGGCGATGAAAGTAGTACTCCCCTCATGCTCAGCATGGCTAAGCCATCAGACGAAGAAAGCAGTCATCACATTCCAGGGGTCAACAGAAGCGTGCAGGTCTCTGGTGAAAACACGAGTATTGCGAGTAAGGAAGCGGTAGCTCCCCTTGGAAATGAGGTAGAGAAGGCGTCGCGAGGTAGCGGAGAGGAGAAGCCCAGAGGCGGGTTTGTGAGTTGGTACAAGAAGCTTGCAGAAGGAACCCTACATGTGGAGGAGCAGATGTTGGAGGCCCAACGAGATGCGGATGTTCATTTCAGGGTGGCAGACATGACAGAGCTGAAGTGGGTCATTGAGGACCTGAATGGAGTGTCCTATCGGCGGAGTACTTTCGTTCGTGGTCAGGAAAGCAGCGGCCAATCGCCGGCCATTGTCATGCGCCAGATTGCGAGTCAGGCGTGAAGGCTTCCTGGGACTGTACAGTTGTTCATTCAATATGGAGTGACTCGCACTCGGCGCTCCTGATTCTTTTGTAAATTGGCGGTACACGATGTGGGGACATTTTAGACAGCAGTTTTGTACTCTGGTTAGGAGGCAACTCTATGACAATCAGCACCTTTTTTTGGCTTTGCTTGCGAAGGCATTGTAATCCCCTTTCAATCCTCTTTCTAAGTTCTCATTTGTCTTATTTGCAAAATTTTAAAATTCATGTGTTCTTCAAACCATTGAGGATATTCTGTCAATTCTCGACCATGAGAGGAGTTAGGGTACCACCATATCTTAACCTAATTTGTCGCCTCTCAGACTTCAAGAAGCTGCTAAACAGAGCGCCTACGAATGTGCTCGCTCTCAATTCTCGGAATTAAAATATCAAGTACAAAATTCACTCATTTTTTTTTCTCTCCCGACCTCGTCCTCGATTCGGTATCGTCAGCCTGCACTTGACTATGAAAGATTGAAAGGGTTCCTTTCATATTTTTATGTCCTGAACATGTATCTGAGTGAGCGACTGTCGCAGCATTACGTCATGCACCTCAATATCCTCATAATCAGTGTCGCTGTATCCATCAGAAAGCTTTTGCCCATGGCAGACTTGTTCGAGGCCCACTAACTTGTGCCCATTGTTGCGTGCGGTTATTTCCAGGTCCGAGCGGGCGCGGGCTGGGGCTACCTTTCTATGTTTTCAAGCCACAGTACCCCCCTTTCCGCACAGAAGTCTGTATGTCCTCACCTATCAACACATTCATGGGTGTACGAATTTCATGAGACATGGCAGCTTGAAATGTGCCCTTAGCTCGACTTGCAGTCTCAGCAGCCTTTCTGGCCATTTTCCTAAGTTGCAAGGAACACACATATCCTGGTTTAGCAAAAGCCACGCTAGATTAACCTGACCAGTCATAGTGAATCGATTTGCAAACCTTTAATGTACACACCAAGATCAGCTTAATGGCAGGCGAAGGTTCTGGATATCCACTGCAACTTGTGCATGCGACCACTCCATACAACCCCCGCCGTTCAGACAAGCCAACATGTAAAGACCTTCCGAAAAAAGAAAGTTGCGTTCAGGGTTTTCAAACGCCGAAAAAACAAAAGAGAAAAGCTACTCGCGCACAACCATTGAGCCAACCAATTCTCCATTCAGGGTTTGCCAAAGTAAAGAAATAAAGCTTGCAGTTTAACCGTAGGTGCACAGGGTGTTGGATCTTTACATCCAACAGGGTTTTTCCTTGACAACCGTCCCCCCTATTCAATTTTTTGAAGTTTGGGGGGGTGATGAGGGACGAACGATGAAAACGTCTTTTGCCACTCCATTCCATCACAAACCTAGTGCACCTTTGTTTTTCTTATGTCAGCATGTCTTTCCAAAGTGAACAAAAACAAACGAAACAAATCTCCCTGGCTTTCCTTTCGCTGGCTTTTTCAGTTGTGGCGGGAGCTGTGGCATGGTCGGTGGTTTTCCTTTCAGTGGTGCCTATATCACCACATTATTGTGCTTCAAAGTGCGCGCGTTGAGGTGCAGGTGATAGGTGCTTGCCGTGTTTTCTATGGATCATGGATTGCCTGTTGTTAAACTGAGCCAGGTCAGGTCAGGTGTAAGGTGTACGGTGTACGGACTTTGCGTACGGTGGCGCGTAGAGCCCGTGCACGTTAGTTACAGTCTGTAGTACAGTTCCCCACTACAGCACGTAGAGGAGTACGAGGACAACGGTAGCGGTCATGTTGAGACCGCGACCGAATCACCCAAGGACGATTGTCCGTCATGTTCGTGCACAGTGGTTAGTGGTACATAGTTCATGGGAGCATGTTCAAGTTTGGGGGCTGCACATTGGAGGAGCGCGTGGCACACTCGGATTGGTCGCGCCTCCATTCTCTGTTTTTCCCTGCCTTGTCCTTCCATCTCCACCCCACCTTTACTGTCTACCTCCCTGTCCCCTTCCTCCCCAACTCTCTTATCTTGCTGCGTCTTGCCCTAACTTTTTTCTATTACTTCCCTTGCTGTTAGACCCCTTTGTGTCTCCTTCCCCCTCTTAGTATGTGACATCTTTGCATCGTGTGTTTATTGTTGCCTCGCCACTTCCTTCAGCCTACTTTGTTGTTGTCTCTCTCTTATACCCTATCCCCGACCCTCACTCTGACTCTCACTCTGACTCTCACTCTCACTCTCACTCTCACTCTCACTCTCACTCCCACTCTCACTCTCACTCTCACTCTCACTCTCACTCTCTCATTCTCACTCTCACTATCCTCCTTGGTACAGGCTCTCACCCTCCTGTCCCTCTTGTTCATCCTCTTCCTCCCACCCCCGCCCTCTCTGTCTCCCCTTTGCCCACACGTCAATCGTTCTTCTTGTAATATATTTTTTGTATTGTTGTTGTCTTAGTTGCACCTCCATTAGCTTGTTTCTCCCAAGTCTGGACGTTTTGGCTTTTGAGCACACGCAGTTGCGAGGGATTCTACAATTGCACTGATAGTATCAAACAAGGAACATTTATTTAAGCAACCCTTCTTAGGAAATGTTGTTGTGATCAAAATTAACTAAACCAGATGTATGGTGTTTTTAAAGGTGAATGCATGTGTATATGCACAAAGACATTGCCACATCAAAATTGAATGTGTTCCGAATTGCAAATGCCTTCGTTCAAGGAAGAAAAAACAGAAGTTAGAACGACACAAAGGCAGAGGTATCAATTGACAAAGAAGGTTTCTTAATGTACGCAGAGCAAGCCAAGCTGAACAGTGAGCCTCTGTTCCACAAGCACTTTATCAGTCAGTCAGTCAATTTATCACCCATGGCCTTGTATTACGTTTCACATAAAGAATTCAGACCTCTCATATACACAGCAGGAATTAGGGGAAGACTACTTGATCACAAAGTGAGAGTCATGACGGGCCACATAGTTGTAATGAGTCTATATACCTTGTAGTTTACAATAATGCAAAAAATTGAAAATAGGGCAAAGGGTGAAGGACAATCACAGAAGGTGAACAGAAAAGATTGCTAGGCTCAGTAACTGGTAGGAACTAATACGAACAAAAAACCCGGTAATAAACTCTTGTTACAAAACAAGCTCAAACTGCAATTCTCCTGGCTCGGATGTCAGCTACTGCACAACTTCGCGTGAAACCTTACAATCCAAACCATTGTGGTTGGAAAAGTCCTCGTTCTCATCTCAACCTGCTCATGATGCTTCCAGTGCGTATATGCTTGCATCCTAAGTGAACTGACAGATCAACTTCTCCGCATGAATCCGGGCAGACTTGTGCCACCTCACATGTAGCCTTTCATCTCCAGGAAGAAAGGCTCTTTGGAGGAGCAATGCTCACCACTGCTCACGTCCGCTGTTGTCACTTGCTCACCGGTCGCCAAGGGGGGTCGCTCTGCTCGCTCCGCTCCAGGGATGGCTCAGGCGGCGGCGAGCGAGGAACCCTAAACCCTAAAACCCGACCTGAGCTCGCAGCTGGCAGGCGGGCAGGCGGCGGGCGCGAGGCGCTGCGGCGGCCCGCGGTGTTCACCCGCGTGGCGACAACTCTAAGGGCGGGAGGGAGCGCGGCGGGGCGAAAAGGGGGGAGTCGAACATTCACATTGCCCGGAGGTGCAAAAGGCTGCTAAATTGCTCTGTTGAATTCGCAGCGCTCCAAAATTGCCGATCCTGCGCTGAGTACTAAATTCCCCCAGGATTTCCGACAGGCTTACTAAATTGATTCGGCCATGGTCAATGACTGACCCCCTATTGCTCATGTTGACATTGAAACCGTGCGGCGGATGCAGATTGGCGGCCAAGTCCCTGAAACCACGCGCGTCCGAAGGCTCTCAGAAAGCGACCAGCTAGGAGTCCCGAGTCACGCTAACGTCACGAGACGCTACGTGGCGTCATCCGAGAATCCTATTGGCCAAAACATACGTAGACCAGTGACGTCATCGACCGCCAGTCGCCTCCAATGCTCACGTCGCCGGGGCCATCCATGGCTGCCTCCGCCCTGCGGCTGAGCAGCGCTCTCTGCTGCGCCCACGCTGCCCTCGCGCAGGCCTCAGCGACCCGCAAGGGGGGGCCTCTGCGCGCGTGGGAGGGAGGGTCCTTCTGGAGGGGCAGGAGGTCGGGAAGGGCTTCAGGGCTGCGGTTGCGGCAGCAGGGGACGGTTGCAGGCATGGTGCAGACGGCGTTGGAAGAGCTAGGGAAGGACGGGGCGTTTGTAAGGAAGGATTCTATTTTTCGTGATTTCATCACTGAGGACGGGTCCAGCGGGTTCCCTGCAGAGGCTGGAAGGTGAGCTGTGAGCTGTGCTGAGCAGCGCTGTGATTAGCAGGCTTGTTTGAGAAGTTTGGACATTAGCGTAGAGGGAATAGAAGATGGAATTTCTCTCGTTTTGAGAATGTAGGGTGATTATTTCTATCAAGAAAATAAAGCATTTTTCTTTTTTGTCTTGTGGACTTTTTTGGACTCCGTTCATGCCTTCTCTAGACCTGACCTGAGCTGCCAACATAGTAGCTGTCTGGAATGGGCGAGGAAGTGCCAGCTGTGCACGGAACTGATCGCTGAATTGTTGTAAGCATGCAGATATCACCTTTACATAAGCTATGCTTGTCCTTGGGCCTCAAGGTGCTACGCTTTTCTTAAGCTGAAAGGCTTGGAGGATGTGATTGGTCTCACCGTAAGGTCCAAATCAGAATACTTCCAATTTTCGAATTCATTCTGCCTGTTGGTCTATACTGCTAAGAAGAATATTAACGCTGCCGGTTGCGTTTTCCTCCACAATCACCCCAATCTATGATTTCCTTATTTCTGTAGGTGACTAAACCGAAATGGGAGAAGACCAAAGAAGGGGAGAATCATATGGGGTGGCCTATTGCCAGCTCTCCCGACGACGAAGCTGGAGCAACTGTTGACTCGGTTAACCATGCAAAGACTGTGCGCGAACTCTATGAGTTGACAGATTCCAACACCACCAAGTTTTCAGTACCGGTAGGTTGTAAATTTCTTGAACATAGTCCGTAGTTGTATATAAATGTTAAAGGACACCTTCCTCATGTTGGTTTTTTGCTAGAGCTTTTTTCATGACCCTCGTACGTCCTAGTCAACATATTTTACTTTGTGGTTACAATTTGGCGGGTTTGCATCTGCTTTCGTTCTTGCACAGGCATTTTTTTGTGGGCGATTGTAAAACAGTTGCTTTATGTTTCTCACCAAGCTAGCGACACTTCTCCTTCCTAGTCTTCCGAAGGTTTCACAGAAATGTATGGCAGGGCTTTTCCCCTTGGCAGACTCCAATAACATTGATAGGTGATATTCAACTCTCTTCTGAATTGCTAGTAAAACTGTCTTTCTGTTGTTCCTGGTTAGGTGCTGTGGGACAAAGTGAAGAAAACCATTGTGAATAACGAAAGCAAGGAAATTACCCGCATGTTCAACGACCAGTTCAACAAATTCGCGAAGAATCCCACTTTGGACCTTTATCCCAAGGAGCTTCGGGATAACATTGACGAGGTGAACGAATGGGTTTATGACAAGATCAATAATGGAGTTTACAAGTGTGGCTTTGCAACCAAGCAAGCGCCCTATGAGACGGTAGGTTGCAATCCCTTCCATATGTTACTGCAGTGAAAGCTTCTCTGAAGCGTTACTATTAACTAAACCGCCTGTGACGGAAGGCTACCTTGTTGTTTAGATTCTCCAAAGCTAGCAGTCACCAGCTATAGGCTTGATTTCGACTTCAAGACCTGCCTCGTTTCACCTTCGTGATTGATTTTGATCACTTGGGTATGAGGATTGCAGGCATTTCACGAGCTTTTTGATGCTCTCGACAGGTGTGAAGAGATTTTGTCAAAACAAAGATATATTGCGGGCCATATTCTAACAGAGGCAGACATTCGATTGTTTGTCACTTTGATTCGCTTTGACGAGGTGAGACCAGCCCTCCCACTATTGCAATGCTGTCTGTCCCCAAATCAGATTGACTTCCCGTATGTTTCATCATGATCAAAGTTCCATCAAGGTATCTTTGCTTCTGCTGGGCTGCTGCTGCATCGAGAGTTCAATAGCTTGACTTGCTGATTCCCAATTGGTTTTCTAGATGCCTTCTGATTGCGATTTCCGTAGTTATACTGGAGACCTTTACCCTCAAAATTGCTGTCCTTTTTCTCCTGAAGCACAACCTCTAAATCATCCATACAGGACAAGTGTCATGTTTTCCCCTCATTCTGTCCTTTCTATTTAACTCTTGTTATCATTGTTGAAACGCTCAACAAGGAGTCCCTGACCAGCCTAGGTAGGCATATTACAAACTGAAAAAAAGGAATGACAGAGCCTGAGGTGTGCCCCCTTTGGCAGGTCTATGTGGTGCATTTCAAGTGCAACAAGAGGCTGATCCGAGAGTACCCCAACCTGTTCAACTACACCAAGGACGTGTACCAGATCCCGGGCATAGCGGACACTGTAAACATGGCGCACATCAAGAAGCACTACTATGGCAGCCACCCCTCCATCAACCCCTTTGGAGTCATTCCCTTGGGATGGACCATCGACTACTCCGCCCCTCACGACCGGAACAGGTTCTCAAAGTGATGTACATTGTGTGTGTTTTAGGGACCGAGTTTGTAGAACCGACAGTCTCTGTGCAGGACCTGCGCGGAAATGTTCGAAGTCAGGAGAGCATCTACACGGATTGTCGATTCTTGACATGTTCAGACACTTCAGTTGCTGTCATTTGCCCACTGGCGAGGCCATTTTTGTAAGCACACCTTGGTCTATATGGATGTGCCGTTTCAAAATTCTATACCCATTTCATTGGTCATCATTGCCAGTGTTGCTCATGGCGTTGTTCTTGACACTTTGTCTTCTCTTTGAACGTTTTCCTTCGCTTCCCTTCGTCACATTCTCTTGGATCAACCTCATGCTGTATTGCAAGGGAACACACTAAGAACAGTTTACCTCTAACATGTAACAATAAATCAAGTATGAGGCAAAAGTCACTGGCATAGACTGTTTCAGTTTGACTTTGCAGCAGTGGGGACCTACTCAAAATGCCTCCCTCCATTCTGCTTGACCGAAAATTGCGCAGCGAGAAATGAACTTATAATGTGTGTTTGCCCTCCGCTTATCTTAAGTCTGCCGCTTCTCTAGGACCAGAGTAAAAAAATTAGCAAAACTGTTACCCCGTGTCTCATGTGGTAGTGTTTAAAAATTTTCCTGTGCGCTGGTTGCCACGTCGAGAGAGGTCACGTCACGCTGCCCCAGAGGCCGCAAACCGCTGGAGATGAAGCGCCACCGCTTGTGCGAGGGAGTCTGCCGCCCCTCTTGAAGCCGCCTCAGCATAGACACGCACAGCATCTTCCGTTCCGGAGCAAAGGCGCGGCCTTGCGCATGCTTGCCTGCGTCCCCACCCCCCTCGTATGCTAAAATGAGGCGAGCACTCAAGCATCCATAAGCAGGTATGCGATTCAAGCCTGCTTAAGTAATCAACGCAAAAGAGCGCCGTTTATTTCGCCTAGCAGGTGAAGCTACAGCGTTCACCCTCTCAATGGTGTTTGAGATTCCGACCCAGTGGGTCCTTATAGCAACAACCGAGGTGCCCTCGACGAGGCTGCTAAGGTGCTCACCGACTTCACCATCAATGGCTTCCTGCAATCCTGCCGGTTGTACTACCCGCGTCTCTGCATCCGTGGTGGTTATGGCTCTGCGATCTGCTACCTTTACCTGCATAGCTACATCAAAATTAGACCCGGAGTTTGAAACAGAAAGCAGGAGACTAAAACTTACACGGAAGCAATAACAAAGACAACAGTTGTGGACAATTGGCAAAGGTTGGAATAGAGGGAGGACAGAGAGCGTTGCCATGAAATTTGACCATCACTTGCCTTGAGTTGTCGACTGGGAAGGTCAGCATACAGGCGACTCCAGTTCTCAATGGTCCATCCTCGGTAATGCAGCACAGTCTCCACAAGCAAAATATTGCTCAGAGCATCACCTACTGCCTGGTTCACCATCTCGCTTAGGGCTATCAGCCTTTTGATGGCACGTCTGTGCACTTCTCCACCTGCAATGAAGTTCAAGAGGCAGTTCCATCACTTTTGTCAGCACACGGCAGGCATAGGAAGCTCGTCCATCCTGCTTGGTTGAGATCGAAAAGGGAACTCAACCCCACGGATGTTTCTATGAAAACCTGCAAGGTTAATCTTGCATTGACACGCTCACCGTGCCATAGCACACTCTATTATTTCGCCTTAACGCAAATTTGCCACCACTTCGTTCTCAATTGCCTATACTGAGCACTTGAGTAGTAGGCGTAGTCTGAAAGGCTACGAATGGTTTGAAAGTTACTATAATAGAACGTAAATGGCCACTCCTGCAGCACGAGACACATCACTTCCATGTTGGCCTGCTTCAAAAACAATATCTGTGCACCCTCCAGCATAAGCTGCCCAGAAACCTCAGGTTCATTTAGCAGTTCAAATAGGTATCACACCTGTGGTCTCATCCTTCATATCCCCCTTCAGCCATTCCAGGAACTGCTCGCGGAATAACACCGTCCCGTGCCCATTGGCTTCAAAGTATACTCCAATGTCGAAGGCCAGTGCTGCTTCATGCAGGTACTTAACCCCTGTTGGGGTCCGAACCACTTGGAGACCCAACTGTTCCGTGATGAACACAGTCGAGGCTCCGTTGGCATAGGCGGTCTGAACGACTCCCACAGTCACCATTCCATACCCATGGACATAGAAAGCTCTACCATCACCTGACTCGAGCCCTATACTGTTTTTCTGCGCTCCTCTAAGAATTTGGAGTTGCTCTCCAATAAAAGAGGCTGCCAGCACTGCTATCTTGTCTCCGTCAAGAAGATGAAACTGTGGGCTTGTGACAGGTCCTCCAAAGTAGAAGTAGACAAGCCTATCGGCATCTCCGTCCACACTGACACATCTGCGAGGAGGAAATCACCATTTCAGCCCCTAATTAGAGCAGTCACAGCATGCACAGCATCATTAAAAGACAGCAGGATAGCCAAGCACACCATGGGATACATAGAGCAACTGAAGACAACTGAAGGCAACTGAAGAGTGTGACTTATAACAGACATTGCGTTTTGTGTACAGAGAGGCTACAGTGCATACTTTGACAACTTAACACAGTCGACTTATCCTAAAACATAAGGAAGTAGGTACACCTCTCATGGAGGCTCCTTCAAAAAGAACCTGCAAAAGGATCATTTTGGTCTCCTACCTCTTCCCAATGTCTTGCACGGGATCAAAGCCTTCAGGGGCCCTCTGTTCCTTCTGCACAAAGTCTGCGCCCATTCCTTTATTGAGCACACCTCCCAACCAGGCTGATTCCGAACTTCCATAGTAAGTGCTTGAGATACCACGAAAGGAGTCAACGCCGCAGCTTTCAAAGCCCCAACTCCACTTGCACCGTCTACCAACAATGGCTGCTTCAGCTTGTCAGAGGTGAGCGGTGTACGGGAGGGCGGCAGCAGGCCACACAGGAGAGTGTAAGATGTCGCCAGTGCCTTAAAATATGCCTCTTCTGTGGAAGGAGCACCTCTGTTGGTTGCTCTGACCAGCCAATGCAGCTGAGGGGTCGTAAGGACTCCCATGTCAACTGCCTCGACACCGGCGATAGACGAGATGCCCTGAAGAAGTGTGACATGAGTCAGTGGAAAAAAGGGAATGGTGGGATAGGTTACAACAACATAGGACCATGAAAAGCCCCTGACATTCAGTAAAATCTTGGTAACTTAGTTGGAAGTTTCATCACACGTAGCTGAATGAACACAATAGAAGGCAGATATGAAAACTATCTGCACAGCTTCCGGATACGTAGGGATTGCCGATGTGATTCGCAATGACCATGCAATCGTATCTAGTTGTTACCCTGCGTAATTCCACACTTCTATTCACAAGTAGTACACAATCATACGTGGACAGATTTTCCAGCTAACTCACACAAGCTCGCTTATGATAGCGACACAGAAGAATACTACAAACACATGGGTTGCTTGCCTGGGAAGCCGACTTAGCCAAACGCTCTCCACTGGGCCTTGTATCCCTGGCCAATAGTACAAGGCCTCTCTGACTAACAACCTGTATCTTCTCGTGCTCTACAATGTCGTCAACCACCTGCAATGCAAAGTGAACACCCAGAAAACTGCACCAAAGGTCTGTGCAGTGAGCAGAGGAAGAGGTGCCTGCATAATTTAATGAAGGCTCAGGCTAAATGACAGAAAGAGTCGTTCACTGCTTTTGAACTAGCTAGATGAGAGAAGTGTATGAAACATTCGTTACAAAGCATACATCAGGTAAGAGAGCAGCAGAAGAGAATCGCGTCCATCAAAGTCCCTAAATTGTCAGCTCCGAGAACTGAAGGCAGCCGGAAATGCTTTATGAAATATCCAATCTATGTATGGCTTAAGTTGCACACCTGGCAAACTGCTGCTGCATCATGTGCATTGGCGAGACGGTCAGCACGTGATTCCCAGGCAATGTTGAGCATTCCGCCTTCAGGGTCAGACAGCTTCACTCCGTTGTCCTTCACAGGGTTGTGTGACGCTGTCACCACGACTCCAGTACACTGGCAAGTGTGCAGAGATCTCAAGGCGGCTAGCACTCCCATACGGAATACAGTTGAATCGAGAAGCTCTGCCTCAGCTCGAAAGCCGGCTGTTCCATAGGAGAAGAAAATGCCTGGAAGATAGCAGCCAATAGCATGATTGAAGAAATGTCCGAGGTGCAGACGCACAGAACAAGGCGATTTCCACGACATGAAGTGCATCAGCAGTGGACAGAGACAATTGCATGGGCTCCAGGGTAGACACGACTTACTGAAAGCCGAGTTCACATTTCCAGGAGGGCTTGGTTCCATCGGCAAAACCATAGGGAAATTATTGCTTCCTTGCTTTAAGACATTCTTCCAAATAAGGTTTCCTTAAAGTTATCATAAGCACGAGCTGAAAATAAGTTAAACTTTATTTACTTCTCTTATGAAAATGGTTATAACTCTCATGCTGGGTGGACGAAGCATCCGCATTTCCATTTTATCTGGTTGACTTTTTTGCGCTACTGCCTCGATCAACACAAGTATCCAAAAAAAAATGATACAGCATTAGGACTTCTAAAAGGCCAGAAATTCCTGCATTGTTTTATGATCCAGATTTAGCAAAAACAAGACTCTTCTCTCAACTGAAAGCAGTCACGCTGCTCCTTAGTTAGCCCCTGAACAAGACGACTCGCTAAACAATACACACCTTCCGGCTTCGGAAAAAGAGCCGAAGCTTCCTCCAATCCGGCGAATGAGGCCCTATTGCTCTCCCCTCCGCCCATGGCCACAGCCCTGCTCGAAGCCTGCCTCCGGGAGAAGCCCCTCAACGACAAAGACGACGACGGTCTCCTGCGCAGTCTGAGCTTGCGCCCTCGCGAGGACGAGGAGGAGGAGGAGGAGGAGGAGGAGGAGGAGGAGGAGGAGGCGGAGGACAGGGCGAGGGAGGAGACGGGCGAGCGCGCGGGAGCGCAGAGCAGCGCGCGGCGCACGGCGCAGGAGAGGCAGAGGGAGAGGGAAAGGGAGGACATGCCGCGGAGGGCGCCCTCCGCCTTCAGAACTTCGGCTTTCGGGTTTGAGGGTCTGTGTTGACGTTTAGGGTTAGGGTTTGAAGAATTACTGTACGGTAGGGTTCAGGTTTCGGAGTTTTGGGGTTTCTGGGTTTAAAGGTTCAAGGTTTACGTTTTGGGGTTTTAGGGTGAAGGGTCGGTCTCAGGGTCAGGATTCAGGGTTTAGGTTTTAGGTTTTAGGTTTCTAGAGTTCAGGATTTCAGGCACATGGATGGCCCAGGATTCGGGGTTGGGTGGTAGGGTCTAGAATCCAGGACGAGGTTCGTGGCTTACTGCTTCAAGGTCAAAGTTTGGAGTATTGTGTGTTAGGGTTGAAAGTTCAGAGTGGGGTGTTAGGGTTCAGGGTTCAGGGAGAGCCGAGGTGGAAAACACTACCACTTTTACCTATATTTGTAAACGGTTTTGATCAATTCAATTGAATTCAAGTTCACATTTTTGCAATGTTTCTGTTTGCGTCAAGCCCGAGCCCTGAAGACCCGGAGTCGGACGATTACGCTCGACTGCTTTCGTTAATTTCTTTTAAAAGTGTGAGCTTGCAGACAGCTCGCAGCAGTTGTCACTGGTTAAACAGTGCTCGGGGTGCGTGACAAATGGTCCCTTGCAGGGCAGAGAGATGACAAGCTGAGGCGACCGGAGGGGGGGGAGGGGAGGGGAGGGGAGGGGAGGGGAGGGGAGGGAGGGAGGGAGGGAGGGAGGGAGGGAGGTGAGAGGGAGGGAGGGAGAGGGAGGGAGGGAGGGAGGGAGAGGGAGGGAGGGAGGGAGGGGAGAGGGAGGGAGGGAGGAGGGAGGGAGGGAGGGAGGGAGGGAGGAGGGAGGGAGGGAGGGAGGGAGAGGGAGGGAGGGAGAGGGAGGGAGGGAGGGAGGGAGGGAGGGAGGGAGGGAGGGAGGGAGGCGGGTGGGCAGGCGGAGAGGGCAGGTCCTGGAGGGAACAGGTGCGGCCTGCTTGCTTTATTACTGTGAGAGAGAGAGAGAGATAAGTGTGCTCGTTATTCTGTATATGACCTAAGTGGGGCAAGGCAAGAGTAAGGCTCTTCAAGAAATTGTTGTACGGACGGAGTATGAGTTGGTCGGCGTGGCGGCTCTGCTCGTTCTCGCTGTGGCGTGCGGACGGGCGGAAGGTGGGTCGGTAGGGCGGGAGTGGGAGAGGGAGGGAGGGAGAGAGGGAGGGAGGGGTGGGGGAGAGGAGAGTAGAGGTGGAGGGTTCGCGGACATGGACCCTGAGAGTGAGGGAGAAGGTCCGTGCTATAGTGCTGGACAGGAGAAACGAGGAGAATGAGTGTAGAGCAGGAGGAGTTGAGAAAATGGTAGAAGAGGGAGGTTTGTGGAGATGTGGGAAGTCGGGGAGGAGAGGCGGAGAGTGGAGGAGGAGAAATTGGGAGGGGAAGCACGGATAAAACTTGATTTTTTTTTCGAAACAGACAGTGGAGAGTGTAAGGGTAGAAGACTGTAAGTACGTGAGGAGGGAGTGGTGACAAAAGTGTGGGAAAGGTTCAGATTGGAAGAGTAACCCGTGTTCAACCTGTACCCCGCTAGCCAACTGAGGAGACATAATCACTTCAATCTCAGTTGATTTCACATGATTGTTGTTGTCTTCTTTTACAACAGTGAAACTTGTGTGGTTTTCCATACGCTGGCATTGCTGCTTGTACTCGTCCTGCATTCCGCATTGTCCAACTCCGCTTCTACGAGGAATGGGAGACATCGTCCACTAGGAAGGTCCATTCTGTTGTATTCGAAGATACTGATATACGTACCTGCACTTGTTCCTTTCGTTATGTTTCGCTGTGCAGGGGGATGCACGGGGCTGGCAGATACATTTGACTTTGTCGCAACTAAAGATTCTTACGGGAATGACATTAACAGTCTCTTTGTTTCTTCCGTGGAAGAATGCGCTCAGCAATGCACACAGTCCTGCCGATGTGTCTGTTTTTCTATTACCAAAACAAACACTTACGGTTACGGATTCGGAAACAAGTTCATATGTTGGCTGAAATATGCAATTAGCATTCTCAAGGATAATGGCGGTGAAAACACATACCTACGCAAGAGTAAGTCATCAAATCTTCTGAGTTGGTATTTCTGCTCTAGTAGATAGTGTCTGCCATTGCGTAGGTTTTTTAATGTCTTTCTCCACTAATAGTCTTTCAGCTAATTTCTTTGCTCAGAACTTGCGGTACAGGAAAAAGCCAAGCTTCATGATTCACATCTGAAGGGAAATGAACTGTTCACCTACTAATCTTCGCTTTCAATTTTGAATTTAATGGGAGAGAAAAATGGGAGATTACACAATGAGAGGGAGTGAGGGATCGAGAAGAACGGTAAGAGGAAAGTTCTGGCGAAAGGTTTGGATAGACAGAAGCTGAGGAACAGGGAGAGTAGGCGGAGAGAGTCATTCTGTTAAGCGAATGGGGCTGATATGCATGCTGCTTCTGCTCGCCAGCACATCACATACCATGCATCTCAACTGTTTCCTTCATCGTGATCTACATAATTTGATGCATTTTAAAGACACGGATGACTTTGAAACGCGACAATCTCTGTCAAAAGGAAGAATCAACCTAAATGCAGATAATCGAACTTTTTCGGTACGATGCGCCGTCAATTGGAATTAGTCCTGAATGCGACCATTTCTCCCCTCTCTATCTGGTTTGGGTGGTGAATGCTTTTTTCAGAGCTTGGTTCTTACCCTTGTGCTGGACTCTTAAACGAATATGACCGCTATGATTATTTGAACTCAGAAGGGTTTGAAATAGGCGAGGACCAATATGTAAGCTCCATCGCTTATTGCGAAGCGTTCTGCAACAGAGAATGCCTCTGCCTCGCCTATTCAGTCATCGATCGAGGTGATGGTGGCTTTACATGCTCAATAAAATACCGTACTGGCGACGAGAATATCAACCGGGGTGTTGTTCAAGCGACGAGATATGGGTATGTGTTCAATGGCAGGTCAAGATATCAAGTCTATTACAGGTGCAGAAAAACAAGTCGAGCATCAAAGGTTCTAGGTTTGGTTCATTCAGGTTGCAAAGCTGATTACATGAAGTAGAATAAAGCGCACGATGGAAAGTACACAAGACATTCAGCACAAAAGGGTAGAGAAGGACCGACTCGTGAAGCATGCCAGACTCCGAAACATTTTTCGGTTTGGCCCTGTAGCTTGTTGTGAGAGCATGTCTTTGTTTCCCGCCAAACTAAAGCTAATTTGTGTCATATCTTAGCGCAATCTGCACTTACATCATTGCAATCAACGGGTATTGCAGGCAATTTGGCTTTCAACAGGCCCGCTTTTCAGTCCAGTACTTTCAACACTAATCGGTTCGGGCCATATCCAGCACTGAATGCGGTGGATGGCTTCCTTGATGGTGTATGTTC